>CM043320.1:33283282-33755782 GCA_023736055.1 Quercus glauca
AACAATTTTTCAAAGTGGTCCACCCACACCGGCACACCGTTCCTGGATAAGTAATTTTATATAAAGGAGCCAGTGGTCTCATCCAAATCCATTTAGAAAATTCGATAATGCAATTTACTTGACTAGTTTATCTAATTTCTCATTGAGTTTGAGTTTTTCTTATCCTTAATTTAATTTATTTTTATTTTTTTAGGCAAAGTAACTCACAAGTCGAAATGGGATCGAAACTGCAGTCTCACACACCATCATAACTGAGGATGGAATGTCAGTTGGACTATAGCTCAATGGCTATTTCATTGGGTTTGAGTTGTTGTTTACTTTAACACTAGTGATGGAACCAAGATTTAATCTTAAAAAACCAAACTATGAAACCCAATTTTTTTTTACTATTATAGAATCAGAAATATACTAAAATTTAGTATTAACAAAATAAAGATACAAAATTATTGTTTTAATACATTTCAACTTAAATCATTTATGGTTTATTAACATGAAACTTGAAATTATTTTAAATCTTGAAAATCATAGTATTAAATTTTGCAACAAATTTTTTTTAATATGCAAAGTCAAAGACCCTATTAAAATATCATCTCACATTTTGTTGTAAAACAACAATATTCATGCACTAGTCGTTGACTCAATTCATAAATATTTGACAATTTTTTGAACTCTAGATGTTTACTACATTATGCTCATAAATCATAACGTTAAATTTTTATTTTCAAAAATAGCCTTTCATGATTTGTGAATTCCTAATGATAAAAATTGTTTACTAATAAGCAAATATTATCAATTTTAATAATTAAGATGCGTGTGCCACTTAAGGAAGAACTGGCCTAAGAATAAGAAATTCCACTACGTGCTCACCAAAAATAAATTTATTGATAAGCAATTCCATTACTAACAAACAGATATAATCAATTTTTGTTGATAAGGGATTTGTCTTTGATTTTTTTTTTTTTTTTTTGGTAATAGATATAGATAGGCTAGGTGGCTACTTTAATTTTTGGGTTTTTTTTTAGGCCAACTTTCAATCTTGGGAGTTACTTTTCAATTTTTGAGGGCCTTTAGAACCAAAATTTCAAATTTTATATAATATTAATATACACAATTAAAATTTTTTGAAAGTTCCCGAGGACCATGGCCTCCCTTTGGTTTTTTTGTAACTTAACACCACTCTTCTAGATTGAAATTCAAAATTTTCTAAGGCAACCATAAAATTCTTAATAATTCTTGATTAAATGAATAGTTCAAAATTTACCACGTTATCGCTATCTTAAATAAATATCAAAATAATACTAGTTAATTAATTAGTTGTGTGGGTGCATTTTAGTTGTGTTGGGGACATGTCCCTCGTAGCCTTTTGGCTTTTTTGTTGTCCCATATCGAAGAATACTCCCTCCCCCCCAAGCCTTATAAGCGCAAGCCAAAATGAGAGGGTACCATCAGTTATTGGCCTGAAACTAAAATACACCCACAAGTTGCTGAAAACATGAAACCTCCAACACAAGAAAAAAAAAAATTTTGAACAAATATTTTCCACTTAGCATTATCATTGGTTGCATTTGGAAACATCAAGTTTTAAGCTCAATATAATAGGTGATAAATTGTTTGTGTGTGTGTGTTTTTTTTTGGGGAAAAAGAGGGGGGGTGGGGGGGGGGGGGGGGGTGTTTGGAACAACATATAAAGCGATTAGAATGTGCCAATACAAGCTTAATATCAGCAATGTTGTTAGTTTTATCCGTCCGCTGATCTCACTACATGCTAGATGGCTGATTTGAAAATTATCTCTTAAAAGGTGTGGAAGGCCTTAGTAGCCACAATCGCATTTATTACGCTCACAAGTCACAGCTACTCACTCAACATTTAATGTGATATGGCTTGTCTTGATTACCATTTGGAAGTGAGCCTCAGTTCGGCAAAATGAATAGAATCATGTCACGCCCACTGAAAGCATTTTAGTGCTCATTGTCACCTTGCAGGGGTTGCTATGTACTTTTTGTTTGGGTGTATGGTAAAATGGTCTGTTTCAGTGAGAACTTTTATCAAATACCCTTCATATTTCTCTACCACCTAAAAATTTGTGCTAGGAATTTATCAAGTAACGTGAATAAGAATTTCATAAAATATAGTCACGTCAATAAGATGGTCTTAGTTTATTAAACGGTTAGATAATGAAATATGGTTAGATTTTAAATTCAAATACAATAATAGAAGAAGAAGAAATTGACTCAAGAATAAAATAGTTAATGCAAATGTTAATAAGCACCATGTGGTGCTTATTAAGGTTACAATAATGTGAGTCTCACTTAATAAAAAAATTAGATAAATGAGAAAAATTGTATAAAGTTGACTCTAAAGCTTATAAAACTGACAAAATGCTAACATAAAACTGGGTGGCTGTAAAAAATGGTGGTTGTAGCAAAAAAGTTATGGAATAATTTTTATAGAGATTCAACCTATGATGTCCACTTCTAATCAAGGAAGTCAATTTCGTACCGTACCGGCCGGTACTGCCGGTATATATCGTACCGGCCAGTGCACCGGTACATGTTACCCTTTGTTTTGTACCGGAAAAAATACCGGTCGTACCGGCCTCATATTGGCCGTACCAGTGAAATCCAGCTGTTTCGGCCAGTAAATGGATACCGGTAAAGATAGAGAAATCCCAAAGAAAAATTCTCAAATTTTCAGAACTTACCCAAACCCAAAGCTGCTGCACTTGGCCGGAGTCGGAGTTGACGCTAGCCCGCCGGGAAACCTCTTCTCGTTCTCGGTCTGTCTTCCTCCTTTCTTGACATCCCTTTATCTCAATTTCCATCTCGCTTTCTCTTTCTGTCTCGATCTCGCTTTCTCTCTCTGTCTCAAACTCTCTTTCTCTCTCTGTCTCAAACTCTCTTTCTCCCATAATTCGATCTTGCAGTCTCTCACTCTCCCTCTAACGATCTCTAAGTCTCTCTCTTTCCCCATCTTTCTTTCTCCCCAAAGGCCAAAACTCTCAGATACTCGGGTGGTTAGGGTATTTGAAGTTTAGATATACTTGATTTCAAGGGAAAGGGGAACGACGTCGTTCCCCTTTTCTCTTCTTCTTCTTCTTCTTCTTCTTCTTTTTTTTTTTTTTTTTTTTTTTTTTTTTTTTTTTTGTGGGTTTACTGATGTTGCGTTTGGTAATTGGTATTGGCTAGCTTATTTTACTTGTTTGGCATTGGCTTAAAAAACTAGCTATTTTTACTGTTTGGCATTGGCTTAAAAAACTATTTTTTTTTTATTATTTAGTTTTTTTTTACTATTAATTGCGTGGGTGTGTTCGTGTATCTCTGTGTTGATTTATCTGTGTGGATGTGTTTGTGTGGGTGTGTGTGTGTATATATACATATATTAAATATATAAAATAGCGGTAAACCCGAAACGGTACACCGGTATTGATCGGTATCCGAAATATATCGTACCGGTGGCCAAACCGGTACAGCCTCCGGTACGGTATTGACTCCCTTGCTGCTAATGACTGCGCTCTTTATCACTAGACCAAAACACTAATCAATTTTTGAAAAAGTCATGTAAATAAGAGACTCTAAGTTTATTAAACAATGAGATGAAGTAAGTTAAGATTTTAAATAATAATAATAATATATATCTATATATATATATATATATATATTAATAGACAAGTTTAGAGAAAATCCACTTAGATTCTACAATTGAAGCCCAATTTTGCGCCATGTGTCCAAAATTATTTATTTTTAGAGAGAGTTTTATTTCTTAATTTTGGAGTCAAATATGAGACCACATCATAAATATCTATTTAAGTAGGTTATTTCGTACAAAAATCAAAGAGTCTAGAATTAATGAACATAAAAGAATCTTAAAAAAAAAAAAAAGGATAATTTACATTTTCTACCTAATAATATTCTTACAAAACTTTTTAAAGAGTTAAAAATATATATAAGAATAACTATCAATAATATTTAAATTATATATGTAAGAATTATACTATACATTTTAATGTATATCTTTTAAGTATATTTATGTATATGCATGAGGTTACAAACTAATAATAATAATAATAATAAAGAACCTAGTAATAGCCTTGATCATACTTCAAGTGGCATATATGAATAGACTCAGGAATAAAATAGTTAGTTGTAATAGTTAAGTAGTAGTGATTCGGGAATCACTCAAGGGTTATTCTTAATTAGTATTTATTTCTATAAATTAAGAAATAATTAGTTTTTTTTTTCCTAAAAGATCGGTAATAATTATTTCTTAACCCACATAATAACTCCCAAAAAAAAGTTTGCATGTTTCTTTTGAAACTCTCTCACTCTTGTTCATGATATTGTTAGATTAATATTTTTAACAAGTATAATCCTAATCAAATTTTATTATGGTATATATGAAATTTAGTAAAGAAATACACAAATGACACTACAACAAAATGTATTTTCAGTGACAAAAAAATTCGTCACTAAAAGTCCAGTTTTTCGTCGCTAAGAACCTTTAGCGACGAAATCTACTAATTAGTGATGAAACTCATTTTGTTGCTGAAATCTCGTAACTAAAAGTCCTGGTGACAAAAAATTTCATCACTAAAAATCCGATTTGTTAAAAAAAAAAAAAAAAACTTGCTAAAAACACTATTCAGTGATGAAAATATTTCATCACTAAAAACACTTTAGTTTATTAAATCATATTTAGTGACGAAAAAGTTCGTCACTAAAACTATTTTTAAGAAAATCCAGGCACATATAGCAACGAAAATTTTCGTCACTAAAACCATTTCTTACAAATTTTTGTTACATTTAGCGGCGAAATATTTCGTCACTAAAACAATTTTTTGTTGCAATATTTATGACGAAAAAATTCGTCGTTAAAACTTATTTTCTGTTTTTATATTTTTCATGGCTTTGATATTAACCTGTAACCTGTTATTACATTATTATAACCTCACATTTGAATAACACATTTATAAAAATAGATCCATACATTCCACAAGTAAAAATTAAAACAAGTATCCAATTCAAACTCCTTCTATATAATAATTGTTTACAACATATACAATAACTCAAGATGTTTTATAACAATACAAAAAGTTTAGCATAATATAATTAGAACTAACAAAAGATGTCCTCATATGTCGTCAAGTAATGCCAAAAGTAAATCCACTAAAAGCCACCAATAAGAAATCTGCACAAATATAAGAACAATACTACATTAAAATTGTAAAGTAAAAACATTAACTATGTTATAAGAAACATTTCTAACAATGCATTAAGAGTAGCCACACCAATGATTTAAAATCACAATTCCTAATTTATAACTTGTAGAAAGCAAATATAGATTTTCAAGTGTAATATAATACAATTAGTTTCAAATAATGTATCAAAAAAAGTATTCACACCATGTAGTGTGGGTCAATTGCTAAAATAAAGTACTAACCAAAAAGTGTTTTAGCTTGAAGTTGAACCACTCCCATAGGTAAGAGCGTCATCATAACCCTTACTCCTAAAAATGTTAAGAATATTCTTTTGGACCTCTTCTTACTTAGCTCGTGCCTTTTGGTCCCTAGCTTGCTCCTCTTGGTCCCTAGCTCTTGCCTCTTTGAGCTCAATTATCTCCTTTCTAGCCATTAGATATACTCCACCAAGGAATTAGGTGAGGCGGTGGTTACTAGAGAAGAGGAATGTCTCATGCCAAGTCCTTTTACAATACCTGACTTCTTCTTAAAAACTAAGTTTGAGATCTCCTCTTGTGTAAGGGGAATTGCATTAGGATCTTGACAATGATCCTCTTGCACTTTGAGAATATTTTCCTATCATTTGAAAGAGAGAAAGAAACAAACAATCACAACATTAATACTACATATGTTATAGACAAACATGATAGAGATGGAATGATTCACATACATATGTCGCTTTATCCTCATGGTGTATCCACATATTTATATTTGGATTGAAATGAATATCTTTGAAGATTTTTGCCAATTCAGGAACTTGACAGTCATTATTATTTGATTGATTAATTAACATTCAAGTGTTAGATAGATATACTTAATTAATCACAACATGTAATATACTAAGGTTTAAGAAAATGAAAAAACACGTACCTCCCCATCAACCTTAACAGCAAGTGCTTTTGTCTCGCATCTATGTTTGCTTGAAGTTTTCTTCCTATTTTCAGAGTTCTTTCTTGATTTTTTCTAATAAACAACATTCAAGATATTTATTAAATCATGAATAAAACAAAATACATTTACTTCATCTAAGTATTAATCTAAAGTACTATTCATCACATCTAATCAACAAGGTCCATTCACATTTGCAAGAAACTAAAAATATAACAACCCACCACAAAACCAATCACAAACATCACAAGTACAATGCTTACAAGTATTGATATCGAATAAAGTAATACTCATCACATCTAATTAACATGTTTCATTCACATTTGCAAGAAATTAAAAAAACACTTTCAAGATGAATTTAAACCATTTTATAATACCATGCAAGCCATCTGCTTGCTCCAACACAACAACCCACCACAACCAATCACAAACATTACAAGTATAGAGTTTTATAGGTATTTGAACAGATTTTACTTACTATGATCAAGCTAAGCGTACAAGTCTGATTTGTTAGCTAAGCTTTGGTCTTTGACTTTCACAGATCTAAGCCTCTTTCTATTCTCCCACAGCAACCCAAACAATCACTAACCTTGGCATCACATTCAACCAAAAACCATTAAATTTCTAATAATACTCAAACTAATAAATAAAAAAACATAATTTTGTATCTATTAAACGGTGCATTAATCTTATATTATAAATATGTGGGATTGGGTCAATCACACAGTTGTATAGAGAAGTGCTTCTATGAAGTAAACCAACAAGACCACATTGCCTTTTCCGGACTGAAATGGCTCGAACCCATGAATGAGACTTACCCAAATGTTTTGGTTATTCTAATAGCCACCCACTATTCATAGAAACGCGCACATATACAGTTCACACTACTTGCTACCAAAGCCACCAAATACTCCAACTACAACGTACAAAATGAATATCAATATGAGTATAGCATAAAAAGCACGGGCACAACAATGTAATGAAACAAAATTATAAATATATTACACAAATTTTATTAAAAATGTCTGCCATATTTAATACATTTTTTTTTATAAATATTAAATCTATATAATAAATTTTCATGATTTTTATGTACTAAAGAAATTTTTTTAATGGAATCTTAAAAAATGACAAAGCCAGCAACTTGTTTCTTTTTCATAGTTCCCAGAATTTTTTTTTCTTTGAAAATTAAAATAAATAAAATAAAAAGAAATAGAGAAGTTAGGGGGCTTACACACAAGAGTCTGAATGGGTGCTGGAGCTCGGATCATCGTGCCGAACCCAGAATCGTTGCGAATGGGTGTGTATCGGCGATGGTTGCCTGAACCGTCGTGAATGGGTTTGTAACGGCGTTGGTAGCTAGAATCGTTGCGAATGGGTTCGGTTTGTGGTTATCAGCGGTGACGACTTCGAAACCGTCGCGAATGGGTTCGTAAAGGTTGGGGTTGTGGTTATCGGCAACGGTTGGGTATGTCGTTATCGGCGACGGTTGGCTTCCTTCAAATCGGCAATTGTTGGCTTTCTTCAAATCGGAAACGGTTGGAGCTTAATTGGCGACGCTTGGAGCTTAATCGGTGACGAGTTTGGTTTGGGAAAACTCTAGAAGAGTCGAGCTTGGTATTTTTTTTTTTTTATTACCAAAATGAGCTTGGATTCTTTAGCTGGGTATTGAAATGGGGCTAGTTTGATGTACTATTAGTATTTATAGTGAAGTCTTTAGCGATGAATTGTTTCATCACTATTGCTTCCTCTTCATCGCAAAAGGTATTAGGCTTTTAAGTTTTTAGCAACGAAAATCAATTTCGTCACTAAAGAACCTAGATTTTGTAAATATTTTTAGAGACGAAATTCATATTTCGTCGCTATAGCATACTTTTAGTGACGAATTGTGATTTTGTCGCTAAAACAATGAGGTGCAAAACTATTATTATTTTTAGTGACGACTATTTTTCGTCGCTAATTCTTCCTTATAGCGATGAAAAGATTTTCGTCATTAATACTATCCATAACAATACATATAGTGACGAAATATGTCATCACTACAAATTTCAACATTTAGCGATGAAATATTTTGTTGCTATAGATTAATTAAGCTCGCGCCAAAGTTTCCCTCCGCTGGCGCCCATTTTTAAGATTACAATAGTGACGAAAAATAATTTTCATCGTTAAATGTTATAATTTTTGTCATTATTAGTGATGAAATTCATATTTCGTCGCTAAAGCTGTATTTTTAGCGGCGAAAAATATTTCCTCACTAATTTTCGTCGCTAAAAATACATTTTGTTGTAGTGTGACAAATTCAGTTTTTATCATTAATAGAGTGTCAAATATGTATTTACTTTTTTTTCTTATATTTTTTTTTATGAAACATGTATTTCTTGTTTAAAGAATTCAAGTTTATTTTATATATAATTATGATATCCAAACATGTACAATAGTCACTCATTATAATTTAATATTTAACAGAGATGTTGTCAATTTTTATTAAGTTATGCAGATAGTAATTTTGAATAGAAACATTCATTACACCAAAAAAAGTTGACTACATCAAGTGTTAATACAACAAAATATGTATAGTAGTCTTAGACAAAATATCACATCTACAAGTTAAAATTATTGCAATAGTAACTTAAAAGTGTTAAATAATTGCATCAACAATAATAAGTTGCAATAACTTATAATTTCGGATGCAATAGAAACTTTAATATATTAGGAAAAATTGTTGTAATAACTTCAAATGAAGAAATTATTGCAATAAATTGATACCAATTATTTTTGCAGTCTATTGCAATGAAAATTTCGAACTAATAGCTTATTGCAACAAAGTTATCATTGCAATAATTTGATATTAATTCCTTACGATGTCTAATGCCTTACCTTTGACACTTAGAAATTATTGTGAAATTGTTATGGACATAACACTCTCCAAGTATCCATTATTCGCCTACACATTAAAGTCACTAATATTTTTTTGCACCCACACATGTGTGTTATAATTCCATATGTTTGAAGCAAAACTAAACGGAGCTAAGAAAGTGAAACACTGTTCATTCCCTCCTTTTATTTTTTTTTTCTTTTCTTCCTATTCCTTCCATTCTATCGTCATTTTCTGTAGATGTCAATTAACAAAGCTAAGTCCTTGAAAGTGCTTTGGATCCGATTGTGTCTTTAAAGAAGGTGATCTGTAAGTTCATGACCGAGTTTAGAGAAGCGGTGGTGGAGGTGGACTTGGCTGAGTGGAGGGTGGGGAAGGCGGGGAGCAATGCCGAGAGGGTGTTTAAGAAGCTCAAGGATTTCAAGGTGCTTCCTATTTCTGATTTGGAGGAGGAGCAATTCATCCTATACCTTCGGACTGAGTTGGCTTTCGCAGGAAAAGGAAAGATCAGCTCCAACTTGTCAGTTGAGACAAGGTGAACTAGTTCAGTTTGCCACACTCCACCAGCTCCTTTTGGTTACAGATTGATTAGGATCGGTAAGGGAGTAGTGATAAGAGAGTAGGTTGGGGGCTTTAAATAGGCTTGGGTTTAGTATGGGTTTTAAGAAGGGTTTAGTGGTTTGAGATTGTAAAAATTTTGAGTTGGCATTACACTAAAAAAAGTCTAATACATCAAGTGTTAATACAACAAAATATGTATAATAGTATTAGACAAAATATCACATCTACAAGTTAAAATTGTTGCAATAGTAACTTAAAAGTGTTAAATTATTGCATCAATAATAATAAGTTGCAATAATTTATAATTTTTGGATGCAATAGAAATTTTAATATATTAGGAAAAATTGTTGCAATAACTTAAAATGAAGATTTCACTGCAATAAATTGATACCAATTATTTTTCCAATCTATTACAACGAAAATTTTGAACTAATAGCTTATTGCAACAAAGTTATTATTGCAATAATTTGATATTAATTCTTTTACAATCTATTATAATGGCAAACATGAAATTGCAACGAATATATTATTACAGTAACCTAGTATCAATTGTTTCATAATCTATCGCCATGACAAAATGAAGTAATTATCTATTACGATGAATATATAATTGCAACTGTAAGGACACGTTTTGGTTCCCATGCCCAAAAATGAAAAGGACAAAGGGCCAAAGAGCCCAATACAATGAATTATAGAGAGTGAGCTAGAAATTGGACTTCAATGAGTTGGATAACAATCATAGCAGGTTAAATGATACTAGAAAATAAAAATAAATGGTTTTAGGCAAGGAAAATCCTCCCCCGGCAAAGTCCGAGGAAAGCAGTTTTTATATATTTCTCTTAGACTTAAGGACAATTACAGTTTTTAAGTGTACAGTGTTTTTTCTTTCTCCTCCAGATTTCTGATCTCCCTCTGTAATGGGGTTTTTCTTCTTTATATTTCTCTTCTTTACTTCATCTCAGCCCTCCTTGTGTAGATCAAATTGTTGGACACATGATTAAGGACACCTTCTGGCTGATGAATGTTTGAAGCAAATCTCTGACATTGGTCACATTTCTTCACATACTCCTGTACCTCTTTCTGCATATTTGGTCACCAATATCCCTGAGTGAGGACCCTGTGGGATAGTGATTTGCCCCCTGTATAGCTTCCACAAATTCCCTTATGTAATTCCTCCAAGAGTGACTCCACTGCTTCGGGATGGACATATAACAAGTATGGTTCAGAAAAAGAACGTTTGTACAAGTTTTGCTCCTTGGACAACAAAAAACGAGGAGCTTTTCTTCATACTTTATCCGTCTCTCCCTTTTCCTTGGGCATAGTACTTTTCTTGAGGAACAGAACTATGGAATCCATCCAACTAGACCTTACTCTAATCTGATGAATCTGGACCTTCTCATTCTTCACCTTGGTGGGTTTATACAAATCTTCAACCAATATAATCCGAGGTAAACCTTGCGCCGAGGAATTTGCCAAAGTAGCCAGAGAGTCAGCATATGTATTCCTACTCCTCGGAATTTGCTGCAAAGTGAAAGGTTCAAAGCCTGATTGCAAGTGCCTAACCTGGCTCAAATACTCTTGCATTCTCAAATCCCTAGATTCCTACTCTCCATTTACCTGGCCCACGACTAACCTCAAATCTGAGAACACATCCACTGCCTTCCCTCCCATTTTTTGGACCATGGCCATCCCTACCAACAAAGTTTCATACTCAGCCTCATTATTCGTGGTCGAGAAACCTAGCCTTAAGGATTTCTCAATAGTAACTTTTTTTGGGGACACCACTACTAACCCCACTCCAGATCCTCTTTGGTTAGCTGCATCATCAACGTACAATTTCCAAGATAAGGGCCCTTATAAAGAGATTGATCCAACTTGTTTTCCTTTTAAGTTTTGCTTTTCACCCCCCATTTCCAGCGAAGATTCATTAAATTCAGCTATCAAATCTGCAAGAACTTGACCCTTAATTGAGGCCCGAGGCATATAGTTAATGTCAAAAGCCCCTAAAATTGTTCCCCATTTGGCTATTCTCCCTATGTAATTAGCTTTTCGAAGTAGTGATTGAAAAGGAAGTTGGGTTAAAACCACAACTATATGAGCTTGGCAGTAATAATGGAGTTGCCATGTAGTATGTACCACTGCCAAGATAGCCTTCTCCAAGGGCAGATAACGAACCTCTGCCTTGTGCAAAGACTTGCTCACGTAATAAACTGGTTGTTGTACTTCATTGTCCATTCTTATCAGTACTAAGCGCAATGCATGAGAGGCTATAACAATATAGGCAAAAAGAACATTTTCCTCTTCAGGCCTAGACATAATGGGTGGCCGAGAAAGATATTCCTTCAACTGTTGAAAGGCCAAGGCACATTCTTCAGTCCACTCGAATCCCTTCCACTTGTGCAACAACTGGAAGAAAGGCATGCACTTGTCTGCTGACCGAGAGATGAATTTGTTTAAGGTAGCAGTCATTCTTGTAAACTTCTGAACTTCTTTGGGATTCCGAAGAGGCTACAAGTTGTTAATTGCCTTAATTTAATCGGGGTTGACTTCAATTCCACAATGAGTGATCATATAACCCATAAATTTGCCCGAACTAACGCCAAAAAAACACTTAAATGCATTAAGGCGTAGTTTATGCTTTCTCAGTATTTCAAAAATACTTCCGAGGTCATTCACATGCTCAGACTCTACTTTGGTCTTTACCACCATATCATTTATGTAGACTTCAATGTTTTTGCCGAGTTGAAACTCGAATATCCTAATCATCATCCTTTGATATGTAGATCCTGCGTTCTTTAGTTCAAAGGGCATCACTTTGTAGTGGTAATTCCCAATAGGCGTAACAAAAACAGTCTTCTCCTGATCATCCAAAACTAATAGTATTTGATGATACCCTTGAAAGGCGTCCAAAAAACTCACCTGAGGATGACTCACAGTTGCATCCACCAATTGGTCTATCCGAGGTATCGACAAGGGGTCTTTTGGGCAAGCTTTGTTCAAATCAATGAAGTCTATACATACTCGCCACTTTCCACTATTCTTCTTTACCACCACTGTATTAGCCAACCATTCAGGGTAAAACACCTTTTTTATTGCTCCTGCCCGCTTAAGTTTGATCACCTCCTCCTTGACAGTATCAGAATGTTCCTTAGAAGAGCGCCGGGGTGGTTGCTTTTTTGGAGCAATGGATGGATTAACATTTAAGTGATGGCAAATAATATTTGGATCCACCCCAGGAGCTTCATAAACATTCCACACAAATACGTCAACATTCTTTCTAAGAAAGACACATAGTTCTTCCTTCTTTTGAAGAGGTAATTGCACTTCTACTTGGAAAAAATTCTCCTTATCATCATCAATAACAATTTTTTCCAATTCTTCAAACTTTGCCCCTTCTACCATCACATCCGTGGACAAGACTATTCTCCTTGATTGCTATAAATCCCTTTCTGTAGAGGCCGAGAACTCACCTCCGATATGATGCCTAATTGCAGCCACTAAACACTATCTGGCCATAGATTGACTTCCAATCAGCTCCTCAACTTGATCCCTTGATGGATATCTCACCTTCAAGTGCAAGGTGGAAGAAACAACCCCCATGGCATGAAGCCAATGTCTTGCCACAATAGCAGTGTAGAAGGAGTAGGCATCTACCACAATGAAGTTCATTTCCACAACTTTCGACCCTATCTAAACAGGTAATTTGATTTGGCCCTTTGGAAAGACTATTTTCCCATCAAACCCTATTAGAAGAGAGTCATAGCAAGCTAAGTCCTCAGGCTTCAACTTCAGCCCCTTAAATAGATCAGGGTACATGATCTCTGCATCACTGCCTTGATCTACCAAAACTCTCTTCACATCATACTCTCCAATCCTGAGGGTAACCATCAGGGCATCATCATGTGGCTGCAGGGTTCCCACCTTATTCTCATTGGAAAAGCTCAAGGCTAGTCGGACTTCTATTCTACTCCTTTTAGGGTCAGGGATCAGGACCTCTGCAAATGGCCAATCTATAGACATCACCCTGGATTGATGAGAACCAGTCCTACCTAGGGCAGCAAGAATAACACTAAATGTCCTTAAAGGTGGTCTTGAAGAAGCATCTTTCTAAGCTCCCGACCTTGCTTGACTGCCCTGTCTAATAGGCTGATACAAGAATTGTTTTAACTTCCCAATCTTAACCAACTGTTCTAGATGATTTCATAAAGTCCTACACTCTTCTGTAGTGTGTCCTCAATCTTGGTGGTACTGACAATGAATATTTTGATTACGCTTTGTAGGGTTTCCACTCATCTTATTGGGCCACCTGAAGTATGGCTCATTCTTTACTTTCTTCAAAATTTGGTGTACAAGCTCCTTGAACATAGTGTTGACTACTTGGGCAGTAGCAGACCCAGAGTGCTTGACAAAATCTCTCCTGGGTCGATTGTTATTGTACTTCTTCGACCTGAAATCCCTTCGGTCCTGAGGAACTACCTTGGCCTTCCCCTTTCCTTGTTGTTGGTCCTCCTCTACCCGTTTGTACTCATCAATACGATCCATGAGCTGGTGTACACTCCTAACAAGCTTCCTTGTCAAAGACTTCCTTAAATTGTGCTCAGCAGGAAGGCCGACCTTGAAAGTCCTTATAGCCACATTATCAAAATTCCCATCTATCTCATCAAACATTTCCCAGTACCTGTCAGAATACGTCTTCAGAGTTTTTCCTTCTCGTATGGTCATGGACAGCAGAGAATCCAAAGGCCGAGGAACCCTACTGCAAGTAACAAAGCAAGCCCCAAACGCTCTAGTAAGCTCTTTAAAGGAGTTAATCGAACCTTCCTTCAACCTATCTAACCATCTTATAGCTACTGGCCCCAAGCTGGATGGGAACACCTTGTACATCAAGGCTTCATTCTTCGAGTGAACAACTATTCTTTGATTAAGTGGCTGACATGCTCGACATGGTCTATTCTACCATTATACATGGTAAACGTTGGTTGAGTAAATCGCTGAGGAAGTTTTCCTTCTTCAATCCTACATGTAAAAGGTGACTTAGAAATTTGGTGTAAAGCCCTGCTCATAGCATCATTACCTAGGCCTCTGTGAGATGGACTCTTGTTTCTCCGCCTATAATGGCGATCCTTATAGCATGAAAAAGACTCACTAGAAGGAGTCCTTGATCCTGGCCTGTAGCTATCATCCCTATCATCGTTAGAAGAAGGCTCTAAACTTGAAGGAGTCCTTCTCCATCGCTTACGGCGTAACTTTCTCCGTAAATGGTCTATCTCTAACTTTATGTTCCTGGTATGCTCTCCATGAGACACGTGGCTCCCACTTCTAGACTAGCTCCTACTGGTGTGAGTGGTATGTATGCTGACTTCACGGTCCCTCTTTCGTTCAAGATTGAGGAACTGGTCTTGATGTTGGGACCCAACAGACTCTTCTCGGTTTGGTTATGAACCTACCATGGCTAAATGTTAAACTCACGAAAGCTCAAGATTTCCCATAAACGGCGCCAATTGTAAGGACATGTTTTGGTTCCTAAGCCCAAAAATGAAAAGGATAAAGGCCCAAAGAGCCCAATACAATAAGTTTGAAGATAGTGGGTTAGAAACTAGACTTTAATGAGTTGGACAACAATCACAGTAGGTTAAATGATGTTAGAAAATAAGAATAAATGGTTTTAGGCAAGGAAAATCCTCCTCGGCAAAGTCCGAGGAAAGCAGTTCTTATATATTTCTCTTAAACTTAAGGACAATTACAGTTCTTGAGTGTACAGTGTTTTTTCTTTCTCCTCCAGATTCTCTGATCTCCCTTTGTAATGGGGTTTTTCTTCTTTATATTTCCCTTCTTTACTTCATCTCAGCCCTCCATGTGTAGATCAAATTGCTGGTTTTGATCATTGTCCCATCAGCCCATTCCTAAAGTCTTTGTGGATAGCTGTAAGGCTAAATGTTACTGTTCAGGTATCACCTCCACATTAATGCGACTAGAGAGTTAGCTGTAGAGCATTCAATGCGGATGTAAAAGCTTTCCCCTAGATATTTCTCAGCTTTTCTTTGTCTGATTCCCTTTTAGTGCTTATTCTTACCAGCATGATCGTTTGGTGTGTTGTTCTTGATGAAAGGTAGGACCTTTGTCCTCTGCTCTGCTTAGTTGAAGAGGTGTTTCTCCTCGGACTACACTTTCAATCCTTTACAATTAGACTTCTTCCATAGCCCACCAATTTGTATGTCCTCATTAGTGTTTGCTTGTCCTCAGACGACTTAATGTCCTTGGACACGACCTGTGGTCCAATATCCATCTCTGGGCCCTTTATCCCTACAGCAATAATTTAATCTGACTAATTTTGGTCAATTATTTGCAATCTGTTGTAATAAGATTCATTAAGTAATAGCCTAAAATTACAAGATATTTGAAATAGTAAATTGTATATTGCAACAATATACATATCATTGCATTAAAGTTGTCATTAAAATATTTAGAGTTTATTGCAACAAAACTTTTTGTTACACAAACCTATTACCTCAAATTAATTTTATTGCAACACCATGTATCAACTATTGCAGTGACTCTAATATCATTACAACGATTTTTTTTCATTGCAGTAAACATTTTTTCTTGTAGTTATATATATATATATATATATATTAATTATACTCACATATTTTAAATATAATTTTATAAGGGTGTTTTAAGAAATTTTGTTAAAATATGGTTCCATTTCATTATCTTATCATGTTGTTCCAAATTGTGAAACATACATATTCGTGGTTCTATTTTGGTAGTATCACTGAATAGATGAATAAAAATAGCTATTCATGAATAATTATGGATACCAAGCATCTTAATTGATCACAAATAGTATTATGTTTTCGCCGCTAAACCAACACAACAAATTAATAGGGATCCAGCATTCCAATTATATGGGATATTACGTGGCTTAAAAAGGTGACGTTCATGTTGATCTGAAGAAAGTAATATCATAGTTGGATCACATTGTGTCATAAAAAGACGCATGGGTCTGTGATTGAAATTTCTTTTGACTTTTAAGCAAAATCATGAGTAATTTTGCAATCAAACATGGTGCACGTGTCCATAATCCGTATTGAAGAAAAATTCGGGTGGTAATTATCTAGCTTTTTCCTTTGGTGAGAAAAAGAAGGGTCCCTTGGGCTTTTTGACCTTCTATTCGATTTCAACAATTAGAATATTTATCCCATTGTAATTGAATATAACGACTATTTGGAAACAATAAGATCTGTTCAAGAGGTGGACGAAAAATCTGAGAAATTATGTAATAAGAGAAATGTGAAATGCACAACAAATAGAGCTGAATAACAAATTCACTATTCTCAGGTTTTTTATTTTTTATATATATATTTTTAAGAAATAAAAATCATTTAATATTTTAATAGAGTTTTTTTTTGCATGTGTTATTTTTTGTTTAGAGAGTTTCTACTTATGGCGTTTGCTTCTAACGAAAGCTCTTTATCATCAAATCAAGACACTAATTGGTTTTTGGTGTAAACAGGTATTATACCATAAATTTCTTATTCAATTATCAGAGACTTTTAAGGTATAACTAGAACCCACTATTTTTTGCACGTGTTATTGGAAATAAAATCATATGCCAAATGCCAGCGTTATCAAAATATCATAAATGAATGGAATGAAATGGAATAGAAAAGAATAGTTATAAAGGAATGAAAATGAATAAGTATTTCCTTCTACCCATTTTATTCATTCTTACTTAAACTTCCAAACAAAGAAAAGAACTTTCCATTCTCTCCATTAAAATTTCTAAACAAGGGAAGGAAAGAATATTATAAAATTATTCTTTTTATTTTTTATTTTTCATTCCATTCCATTCACTTCTCCCCAATGTGAGCTAAATTCATCCACACAATTTAAGTGAATACTCCTAAATATTAGATAATTTCCCTAAGAAACATATAATCACTCTAGCAATTGAATATATAGTTCAAGAAAAGCAAAAGCTCAAGGTTATCTCAAAAATCAAAAGGGAAGCATTTTGAATCATTACAGCAATTTGAAGTCAGAAAGAACTTGAAGACAAAAAACAAAAACAAAGAAAGTGAAACGGAGAGGGAATCAAAGAGGAAAGAAGTCAAAGAACTCAAAGACATCCAACAAATCGAGTATTGTTTTTTTGGTACACCATTTTTATTTTGACTGATGTTAAATTGAGGGGTTCGTGGCACCTTGTCACATTGTCCAGCCCATAATGTTCTTCTTCACTTTGAAACCGATGTTACAACCATTATGGATTAATTATGACTCATTAATCAAATGCCAATGCTAATTCACCTAATTTGTGTGTTAACTAGGTCACAGCCACATTAGCATTTGGCATATGCTTTTTTTTTTTTTTTTTTAAATTATATTTTTAGTTTATTTGTTTATGTACACCTCTTTTAAAATCTTACTTTTTTTTTTCTTTTTTTTAGTTTAATTATACATAATTACTTTTTCAGCAAAAAGTTACATCCAATTGCACTCTAGATTCTCAGTGTCATTGTATTGACCTGCAAAGAAATGATTAGTATTAAGCAATATTAGTCATTTTGTTTTTTATATCAAGTTCCTCACTTTTTTATAGGTAATACTTACATAGTTTCAGAGTAGTGTTTTGGATTCTCACATAGGAGGTGAGCCCATAAGGGACCTATGTGTGAATAGGTACTAAAATGGTGATAGTTCATGCAAGTTTAAATATTGATGATGTAGTAAAATTCAAACCATATGTTTCAAAATAGTTGGGAGAATTTTAGAAACCACATCCTAATAACTCTTGAGTCCCCAGTTTATGTTGTCCAATAAGTGGTAGAATTTCTTCATCAAGTTATATTAGTTGTAACTTGATCTAACCTTTATAATTATACAGCTCTTACCTTCCTTCATTCCTTTCATCATTGTAAATTCATTTCATGGAAACAAATTATTATTATTATTATTATTATTATTATTGTTATTATTATTATTATTTGATAATTATAATTAAAAGAAAAGAGATTTAAACTTTAAATGTCTTTATTAAAAATATTAGAATTGTCAATTAAGATACAAGATTCAAAACAAAGACTATTTTTATGTCGGATAAGTTTTAATTCCATTGCTCTAGAGCCAATATGACGCAGCCATGTGACAAAAATTGGAGAAGTGTCCTGTGTTCATATTTTGTTGACTAAGCCGTGTCCTTTTATGTCACACGTGAAATTGATGTACCCAAAAGGGTGTGCGTAAATTTTAAATTAGTAATAATGTCATGGGAATTTTTACATCAAAGCAACTTTTTTTTTTTCCATAAAGAACCATAAGTAATGCGACATGTGGTGCCTATATTACAACCATATTATTCCGTGTTCCCCATGTTTTGTTTCTGTGTTTGTTTTTAGTTACTTCTCTTCTCTTTGTGGTTGCCGAGGAGGTGCAGGTGGTCGTTGGTCATATGGTAAAAGAGCTCGATGTCACATCTTTGAGATGAAGGATACATACGGAATATTGACGAAAGGAATTAGGGATTACGGAAATTGGAAAATAAATAAATAGATACTAGTAGTAATTGATAAGAGCAGTAGTGTTTACTGGGGAGTGGGTTTGGTCGCGGATGGGCTAGTGATGTGGACGGTTAGATCCACGTAGGACGGTGGTGGTCGGCCGTGGTATCCAATCATGCGGCGGACCGCATCATTGAACTCATTACACCATTTAGTGGTCCCCACCATAAACGCCCCCACTCCTAGGCCCCACACCCCTCCCAGCCTTTCTCTAAAAGCTGTGGCGGTGACGGTGATAGCTAAACAACAAATATAATTCCTCTTTTATTTTTTTATTTACTTTCTTTGTGTACATGACCAAATGATACCACGTGTCTAATAAATTCAAGTGCATTAATAAAGGAATTGAACCCAAGTTAAGTTTTGTTTTTGTTTTAAATACAATTTTTTTGAGCGAAGAAACGGTAGTTTTAAGTACAATTAACACTCTTACGGTTTGAGTTAATTATATTAGCCAAGTTTATGATTTTTAAAACTAACCAACTTAATCCCTAATCATCGTAAGAAAAGAAAAAGAAAAATAAGTAACGATTTAGGAACCAAATTAGTCAATTTTGAAAAGACTTGGACTTAACTAGCATTAGCCCAACTTTCAAGAGTGTTAATTGTATTTATTTTAAGGTGTCTTGAAACACTTCATTTTAGTTTTTGTAATGATAGGGATAATTTTTTTGAAAAGTAACACTACGCTCATATCATATAATTATATACATTGACACTATTTAATTTATACATAAAAAACCATTAACACTACTTTTATTTATATTAATCATTAGCGTTGATATCACTTTAGGGTTTAGGGTTTAGGGTCTTTAGACTTATTAATATTTTTACTATCTATAATTTCTTAGGTATTGTGTCTTAAATTCCAAAATTGAATTTAATCATCCTATTGACCAGTGCACTAAAATAAGTGGTTATTTCTTGGCTAAAATACAAAATTGACCCTCTAAGTTTCACTTTTTGTCATTTTAGTCATCTAACTTTAGTTTTAGTCAATTCAGTCCTTTAAGTTTCAAAAGTGTTTCAATTCAGGCCTTCCACTAACTTCTGTTAATGGTCCTCCGTTAAGTACATTTTTTTTTTCTTCTTCAGTTTTTTATATTAAAAAAATGCAGAAAACTAATTTAAATTTAAAATAAATAAAAAATTAAGAAATCCCATAACACACCACAAACCCAGCACACAAACAACAAAAAATTTCTTTACATTGATTACGAGATTCACAACTAAAAATGGCATCCAAATGGACCCAAAATTTTAATATACAAATTTAGAATAAAGCACAGCAAACAATTATCTAACATCAACCATCAGTAACATATACAATTTACAAATTCCCTACCCACAAACAATGATTATTTATTCAAGAAACAATGTTTCTGGGTTTTTTTTTTTTTTTTTTTTTTTTTTTTTTGTGGTTCATTTGGTTTTTACAAACAAAATCAAAAATAAGAAAAGATTTTACTAAAAACTAAACTTGAAAACCCAAATCAGATCAGAGAGAGAGAGAATCCAAGGACACCCATATTGGATTGGAGAGAAAGAATCCAACGACACAGACCAGATCGGAGAGGGAACTTAACCGGGTTGTTCACCAAATCCAAAAGACTTTGAAATCAACCAAACACAATAGCCCAGTCGTGGGTTGGAACTCCAACGAGGGTTTGATGAGAAAACGTAGAGAGAGGAAGACTGGCCTAGTCGAACGAGTTAAGAGAAAGACAACCACTGCCAAGCAAGGATAGTCGGCAGTGACCGGTGAGGAGCAGTGGCAACAATGTCTTTGGTGGCTTTGACATGAGGTCTTTGGTTGACTCTTTAAATATTAGAGAGGATTTGGCCAATAAAATACAATCCTGAAGAGAAGATTAGAGGGGCAGTATCGTGAATGTATAGGATGATCTTCAGTTGATAGCCCTAGGAAGGGAAGATGATGAAGAACGAGATGTTTTCCTATCCTAGAGCGCCTCCAACTTACTGTTGTGAGAGGATTCCTTTACAGGGTGATTATTAGATTTAACAGAAAGAGAAAACAATTTAATTACATCTTTCTTTCACCATTTTTTTAAATTTAAATTAGTTTTCTGCATTTTTTAATATAAAAAACTGAAGAAGAAAAAAAATTGCACTTAACGGTAGAGCATTAACAGAAGTTAGTGGAAGGCCTGAATTGAAACACTTTTGAAACTTAAAAGAGTGAATTGACCAAAACTAAAATTAGAGGACTGAAATGATAAAATGTGAAACTTAGAAGGTCAGTTTTGCATTTTAGCCTTATTTCTTTAAGGATGGTTAAACTCAAACTTATAATCTAAGGAATTTTACCTTTTTAATTTTATTTTTAGAAACACGCACACATGCATGAAAATGAAATTCTAATACAAAGACACATTATAAACTCTACTCAAAAGTCATAATAATTTACACAATACACTTTCTTATGAAACAATTACTTTTTTTTATAAAATCTCTTAGCAACAAATACACGCTCAAACAAGAGACACGCAAAGGAGAGAAAAACTAAAGAATTTCACCTAAGTTTTACCCCCTCAAAAAGAAGGGGGCTCCATTGCACAAAATATGATAGCAAAACAAGAAACTCTCTTGCTTTTAGAGTAAAGTTAGATATATAAACAATTTGTAGATAAATTAATCTCCCTTGTTAATTAGAGAAAGAAGAAGAAGCTTCTCCTGTGTACAATATTTATATACTTGATATAATAAGATGAAAAGTGTGAAGATGAAGTTAACGTAACCAGCAAAAGGAGATCCTAGCGGGGTCCTATTAGGATCTTAGCCCTTATGACATCGACCTCCCTCCAAACACTCTCTCATATTGTCCTTATCTCTCTCTTAATCTAAGAATAACACCTTACCCTTTAGAAACTTATTGTTAGTTAATGAATTTTAATTTATGGTTGACGGTGGTTGGTAAAGAGAAATCACTATGAATTTATCGAATCATATAGTTTTTTTTTAAGTACAGTTAACAAGTACTTTTAAAACATTTGTTTTTTTAGACTGTTTAAGACATTTGTTAATTGACTACTTTAAGAAAGTTTTAACTTTTAATACTGCTACTTTCACGTGAAATATAAGAAAATTGTCAAAAAATTAGTTGCTTTTTAATTTTCTTAAAAAAATTTATAAATATATTTCCTAAACTAATACCCTTAAGACATTTATTAACTTTTTATTTATTTATTTTTTAACGGAACTCTTCAACCTGACTCTCTCTATTCTAAGGTGTGAAACACAAGCTTCTTTCAATGGGGCATGAACTATCATTGTGCCCCCTTGTAGGTACTAATTCTAACATTTCATTTAAATGAAATAAAATAATTACTTTCTAGAACCTAGACCCCTAACATTTCACTCAAGCGTCTATGATTATAAGCAAATATTTTCTAGCCCCATTTGCTGGAAATTGTTTGAACCTTTTCGACATTTGTGGGGGAGAAAATGTTAATTTACTGCTGATTTCTCATTCTATAAGGTGATGATTGTCCATCATGTGAATTAGAGTGGACGTTCCTGTGGCTAATTTATATATGATCGGAATTGAAAAGCTAGCTAGGGACCTATTGAAAACTGTAACCAAATTCACAGATGGTTGCATATTTATAGTAATGGAGGTTTTCATATCATAATCATTATAAGAGAAAGATGTAGGACAAGAAGAGTATTGGAGGTTGAACTTTAGTACTCATTATCCATGTCAGACCAATAAATCAATGGTAGAGAATTGAAAGAAATAAGAACAAAATATTAAATATAAAACAACGAATGTATATATAGATGTTTTATATTGTTGATTTGGATCAAATTCTATACATTAATTCCACCAGTAAAAGTTGGTAAAGAAAAAAAAAAAAACGGAAAGGTAAAAAAGCACATCTTCATCAACAAATTTGATTGATTGATACAAGTTGATTTTCTATTGCGATAAATTGAGGAAACAATTAGCCTGGTCCAATAGCTATTTCAGCCGCTACAATAGGTACCATAACAAAAAGTTAATTATTTTCTACGATATCTATTGCTTGATCACAAGTCGAAGAGCCCTTATTTGTCTTGAACTTACTGAATGCAATTAAATAGGCAGTTACAATAAGTACACGTTCGAACATCATTAATCAACTCTTTATCAATTATTTTCAAGATGAAAAAAAAAAGTTATGACTTATATTGACTAGAATATAAAAAGTACGAAACAAAGGAACAAAGGAATATATTGATATATATTGATATTAATAATAGATTGAATAAAATAATTTATATTATAAGTGAGAAGAAAATGATGTGATAATTCCAGTAACATCACACCAACGAGAAGGCACAAGTTTTTGTGTGTGATATTTTAATTAGAAGCTTTAGGAGAAATACTGGAAAATATGTATGTGTGACATTGATGGATGGGTTTTTTCAGTTGAACAGGAAGTCTCTAGGCATAAAATGTGGGGAAGATGGGTTATTGATTGAGAAAAAAATGTGGGATTGATGCCATGATGGTCACAGGTGAGCTGAGGGGTCCTGCAACATGTATGGTGTAGTGTTTCCAATGGGTTGGTTCAGACTCTGCCTCGTGTGGATTAGATTTTTCAAGATTCAGTGGCGGGTCCAATTTGAATCAATGACAAACGCGTTGGAATTGACTTGCTAAAGATCTGTGTTGCTTGTCTTGCAAAGACATGCCTAATTTCTAGCTACAGATTTTGCATTCATAAGAAACGTTGTTTGCGCAGGTTTGTCAAAAAGTATGGTACGTTCTTACTGTCTAATCTTTTCTTTTTCCTTTATGGATGTTTCTAGTCAATGGACTTTCATGTACAATCAAAGGTTATAAGGCAGACTAGCTATTTGTGCCTATACTTGAGATTGTGAAAAGAAATTTTTTTCATGATATTGGCAAGTGCACAAAGCAAATGTTTAGTGCGGATAGTGCTGGCCAGCACATGAAAATGCTTGTTCATATCATCAGCCATTTGCCTGGTTCTGTCTATGGCAATATGACCAAGCTAGGCAGAGCTGGTATGGGTGATGTTCAGAATTTTAGATAGGTTAAGACCTCGAGTAATCCCTATGGAAAAGAAAAAGGAAATGAAAAAAAAGTAAACCATCAATGAAATTGACCACTTTTACCACATAAGCATTTGAAAGCACAAATCCATTCTTCAAAAGAATTATTCTTAAACAATATCATGGCCTTGTGGCAAAAAATTTGAGTCATTAAACTGATAATAGCAAAAGTGCAAGTCTACATGAAATCTTAAAATGATCCACAACCTTTACGTTTAATAGACTATTTCAACTTTCAAGTACCGTAGAAAATGGACTCGTAAAAAAGTTAATGGAAAAGCATCACGTAACTATTGCACTTCCATGAAAATATCCACATGCTCCTCATAATAATTTCTAACTGATGCTTTTCATGGGCTTCCTTCACATATATCGATCTCTGGTCCCATACTATATCTTAAATGTACGTGTGGCCAATACCTGTGCTTTGTAGGTTCAGTGCAATATCTATATGTTTAACTCTATGAATGTGATGTAAGATAATCATCTTGAATTCATTATAACAATCCGCAACAAGCATAATCAATGAGAAAAATGTTAAAGTAAACTTTTAGGCGATTGGAACGATCTCATCTGTGCACTACAAGTTTCAACAAATAGAATGATGCAAACAAGATTATCATGGGAACGTCTTTATATCTAAAGCTTAATCACAATGTATTAAATGTTAAGCATTCGCACGTTCACCTAGTCCATCAAATCAGTCATAATTAGTGTCCATTATCTAGGGCTTTTGTACTCTTGAAGTAGATAACACTGAAGATGCAAGAAGATGAAAAAGCTATTATATTGGTACTTATGTGCATCATGGTGAAAGTTCAATCAATCTTAAACCGCCACACTTACTTTTCTAAACCAAGTCAAGAATGTTGAAGAGAAAGTAAGAATCGTTTAATTGCGAATTTGTTACGAAACACATGCATTTCCCTTATGATGCAAAAGGGGCTAAAAATGAGCGGCAAGAATAAGGACACTGACTTTTGGAGGAGAAGAATGAAGAAAGTGCACAACCATACTTCATAAAAAGTCTTCTTTTCATGATAATGGCATTTTATAAATCCCATAGCGGGGCCATTTTGCTGCCTAATATTCACAAGTTATGTAAAGCAGGAAAAATGGGACAACACATTCTTTTGAATTGATTTAGCAATGAGAAACATTTTGAACACCAGAGGTAATACCGAGTGATTTTATTTCTGCTTGAAGATTTCATGATAGCTTGAAGTTGATCAGAATGATAGAGATCTATATAGGTGTCATTTTTTATATGCAATGGAATGCTTTGCTGGTGCCAGAGACTCTCTAACACTACAACAAAATGTATTTTTAGCGACGAAAATTAGTGAGGAAATATTTTTCGTCGCTAAAAATACAGCTTTAGTGACGAAATATGGATTTCGTCACTAATAGTGAAAAAAATTATTACATTTAGCGACGAAAAATAAATTTCGTCGCTATTGTGATCTAAAAAATAGGCGCCAGTGGAGGGAAATTTTGGCGCAAGTTTAATTAAGCTATAGTGACGAAATATTTCGTCACTAAAAGTTGAAATTTTTAGTGACGAAATATTTCGTCACTGTAGGTATTGTTGTGATAGTATTAGTGACGAAAATTATTTCGTCGCTATAAGGAAGAATTAGTGACGAAAACTATTCGTCACTAAAAATAATAATGGTTTTGCATTTGAATGTTTTTAGTGACGAAATCATAATTCGTCACTAAAAGTATGCTACAGCGACGAAAGTTGAATTTCGTCGCTAAAAATCTGAACAAAATATGGTCTCTTTAGTGACGAAAATAGAATTCGTCGCTAAAAGTGTAACAAATTCTGGGTCCTTTTGTGACGAAACAAAAATTCGTCACTAAAAGTGGGCAATAGCGACGAAAACATTTCGTCGCTAAAGGCCACTTTTAGTGACGAAACTGATATTTCGTCGCTATTTCCCACTTCTAGTGACGAATTTCAGTTTCGTCACTAAAAGTGGTCTTTAGCGACGAAAATATTTCGTCGCTAAATACCACTATAAATACTCCAAACCAAAAACAACACTCACCCACTCAGCAGAACAAAAAACACTCACCCACTCAAATTTTCAGTCAAAAACACAGAGAAACCCAAAAAAAAAAAAAAAAAGAGAGACCTCAAATTCGAAATGGAGAAATGGAGAAAGCGATCTGGGATTTCGAAATGGAGAAAGCCCAGATCGCGACGGCGAGCTCAAGCCGTCGCGATCTGGCTGAGCTCGCCGTCGCGACGGCTTGAGCTTGCCGTCGCGAAAGCCCAGATCGCGACGGCTGAGCTCGCCGTCGCGACGGCTTGAGCTCGCCGTCGCGAAAGCCCAGATCGCGACGGCTGAGCTCGCCGTCGCGACAGCTTGAGCTCAACCGTCGCGACGGCTTGAGCTCATCGCGAAAGCCCAGATCGCGACGGCTGAGCTTGCCGTCGCGACGGCTTGAGCTCGCCGTTGCGACGGCTGAGCTCGCCGTCGCGACGGTTGAGCTCGCCGTCGCGACGGCTTGGGCTCGCCGTCGCGAAAGCCCAGATCGCGACGGCTGAGCTCGCCGTCGCGACAGCTTGAGCTCAACCGTCGCGACGGCTTGAGCTCGTCGCGAAAGCCCAGATCGCGACGGCTGAGCTTGCCGTCGCGACGGCTTGAGCTCGCCGTTGCGACGGCTGAGCTCGCCGTCGCGACGGTTGAGCTCGCCGTCGCGACGGCTTGGGCTCGCCGTCGCGAAAGCCCAGATCGCGACGGCTTGGGCTCGCCGTCGCGAAAGCCCAGATCGCGACGGCTGAGCTCGCCGTCGCGACAGCTTGAGCTCAACCGTCGCGACGGTTGAGCTCGCCGTCGCGACGCTTGAGCTCGCGCCGTCGCGACGCTTGAGCTCGCGCCGTCGCGACGCTTGAGCTCGCCGTTCGCAGCACTTCAGAAGCCCAGACCGCGACGCTTCATCGGCGACACTTCTGATCGGCGATGCTTCATCCTTCTGCAGTTGGCGACGCTTCAGTTCGCGACCCTTTGGTATTTTTTTTTTTTTTTCCTTTTGAGTTAATTTTTTTGTTAATTTTTGTTTAATGATTCTAAATGCTTGATGTTAATTTTTTTGTTTAATGATTCTAGTTCCTTTAGTTATTTTTTTGTTTGATACAGTAATGGATATATGCATTTTTGTTTAGTTTTTTTAGTTTGGGTTTTTATTAAAAGTCCTTGCTTTAGTTTTGGTTTGACATCTTCTCATTCTCTTTTATTAAAGGCCTCTGTGAATTGGACTATGTTAACCAATTGGTTTTGTGGAAAAAAAATTGTTTACAGGAACTAATGCTATTTTTTATAAGGATGAAGTTTAATTTCATTCTCTAGACACCTAATGCTATTTTTTGTGCATGTTCTTGGCACCTTTTTTACAACGTTGTTGGTCCAATGATGGTACTAAATTTACTTTTATATATATATATATATATATATATATAAATGATGGTACTGAATTTTGATTGAGGTGCTAATGGTATTGAGTTTTGGTGCTCCTTAACTTAAGCTAGATGCCTTAATACCCTTAGCAACTCAATGTAATTTTCAGTACCAAAAGCACTCATGCTATTATGTGTTTATAGGTTATAAAAAATTTACTATATTATTATTGTTATTTTGTGGCAGAAATGACTTACCGTAAGTTAGTAATTCATTTGGGTATGACATGTTGAATTGATAAGTGTTAGGAAACATATTTCTATATTGTTAAGGTATTTTTGGGGTTTACTTAAATCATTAGTTTGGTGGTAGCGTACGTTAACAGTTTGTTATAGTTAACAGAATAAGGTAAGTCTAAGAAAAAGCATATATTGAAGGAGAAGACAAGCAGATTTTGAAACTAAAGGGACCAGAGTGTAAATTCTTTATGTTTTTGCTACGATAAAGTAATTCACACATGTATACTAGTAGGATCGAACTTGTGGCATCACGCCACCATTAAGGGTTGTATGCCAGTAGGGTTATAACCCATTTCAACCAAAATGTAAATCCTTATAAACCTCAGGGAGGCTTTTCTTAGCTTTTCCAATTAAATTGAAGAATAGCTATCTTACAATGATGTTATTATCTTCTACTTATATTCATCAAAAAGAGGGATGAAACCCTAAAATCCTAGAAACAATTCTGTATGACCCTTAATTTGGATTAATCCTAGCCATGCATAATAAAGATAAACCACAAAGACTAAAATAAATAAGGCTGCTGCAATACTGCATTTATAATACCCGTGCACGGTATTGCTATAGTTCCTGTAACCAATTGGTAGGTCGAAAGCAACATGCTCTAGATTGATTTATTTTATTTGATTTAAATATTTGTAAAACTTTTACTTGTGATGTTAGAAATTGGTTTTGTGGTGGGTTGTTGTGTTGGAGCGAGCGGGTGGCTTGCATGGTGTTACAAGGTGGCTTAAACTAATATTAGGAGTGTTTAAGTATTAATATAGACTTGTGCATTCATGAATGAGATAAAACTTTATCTAAGTAGCTTATAGACTTAGATGTTAAAATACATTATGCATGAGTTGTCCTTATTTTACTAAAGTAGCATTCATCTTGTAATTGTAGTCAAACATGAATAAAAGTTAGATGACAATGGGCAAGACACCCGATAGTAGATCCAAAAAAATAAAGACAGTGTGCATTTAGGAATATGAGAGATTTAATATACAAAATAAACATGAAAACAAACAAGATGACTAGAAAACCACATGATTAGTCAGCTCGATCATCAAACAACTGAAATAAGGCGTGTAAACTAGCCTATTATATACGTCAAATTGATTTAAAAGTTGAATCAAATAAAACTTGGACTAGTTATTAACTAACTAACTCTTAAACAATTAAAGAAATAAAAAAGTGATTATGTAACACTTTCTACCGAGAAATAAAAGAAATAACTAGTTTTTGTGGTGTCTTCTACTGAGGTTTTGAAATTCTTGGTGCAGATTTCTTATCGGTGGCTTTTAGGTAACACTTCATTTTTTATGTATCATTTGAAACTAATTGTTAGAAATTTTTTTATAACATAGTTAATATTTTTACTTTACGATTTTAATGTAATAGTGTTTTTATATTTGTGCAGATTTCTTATTGGCGGCTTTAGAGGATTACTTTTGGCATTATTTGAAGACATATGAGGACATTTTTTGGCTTTAGGGGGTTCTAATTATATTATGCTACATTTCTTGTATTGTTATAAGACATTTTATGTTATTGTATGTGTTGTAAACAATTATTGTATAGAAGGAGTTTGAATTTGATACTTGTTTTAATTTTAATTTGTGGAATGTATGGATCGATTTTTTTATAAATGTGTTGTTGAAACAAATGTGTTAATCAAATGTGAAGTTTGAATAATGTAATGATAGGTTATAGGTTAATATCAACGTTATGAAAATAATAAAAACAGAAAATATGTTTTAGTAACGAATTTTTTGTCACAAATATGGCAACAAAAAATTGTTTTAGTGACGAAATATTTCGTCACTAAATGCAGTGGAATTTTGTAAGAAATGGTTTTAGTGACGAACATTTTCGTCACTATATGTGCATGGATTTTTTTAAAAATAGTTTTAGTGACGAAATTGTTCGTCACTAAATATGATTTAATAAACTGAAATGGTTTTAGTGACGAAATATTTTCGTCACTAAATACTGTTTTTAGCGAGGAAAACATTTAGCGACGAAACATTTTCGTCGCTAAAAGTTTTTTTTTTTATTACCAAATTGGACTTTTAGTGACGAAATTTTTCGTCGCTAAAAGTCGCCAGGACTTTTAGCGACGGGGCTACAGCGACGAAACGAATTTCGTCACTAAAAGTCCAATTTCGTCACTAAAGGTTCTTAGTGACGAAAAACTAGACTTTTAGTGACGAAAATTTTCGTCACTAAAAATACATTTTCTTGTAGTGTAAAGTAGTCTAAAGTACGTAGTGGGTCTATCTATCTATTTATCTGTGTGTGTATATATTGATGAAGTAGAACCCCCAATGTACCAACTTTGATGGAACTGGGATATATATATATATATATATATAGACAAGACAACCTCCTATGCCTCTAAAAGCCTATAACAGTATGGATCCTTATCTTTTGCAAACACCTTAGAACAAAAGGGTAAAAAGGCTCTTTTTTTTAGTGAGAATTGAGATGCAGCATTCTTGCTCTGGTACATTTGCTTATATCAGTACAACATAGGAACCTCCTTGAGGGGCCCATTGAAACTTTGCTTTGAAGGGACTAATCTTTATTTGGGATGGTTTTTAGGAACTAAAGTTTTAACTGAAAATTTGTCAATGTTTGGCAAACTACAGTTATAAAGTTACAATTATTTGCTAACCAAACTAATAAAAAGCTTTTAAACGTGAGAAATAACCGAAGAGGATATTATTGATATATTAGTTTATAAATACATGTCTTAACCTTTAGCTAGACTATGAGGATACTATTGATATATTAGTTTATAAACACATGTCTTAGCATTTGACTAGACTATTTCATTTCTTACCCATTAAATATCTTAAAAATTAAAAACCCCTTAGACTAATAGTGTAGTGGATTGAACCTGAAACCTTTGAATTTATGACACATTTCAGACCAATAAGCTCACCACTAGAATATCCCCTTGGGATACTTTATTTTTATACGTGAATCCAAATAATTCAAGAAAGGATACTTGGTAATACCCCACTAAAACCTAGTATAAATTGATTTCATGCATTGATTGAGGTAAGAAAATGAATGTGAATGAAAGAGAATGTTCAAGTTTTATTTCCTCTACGTGTTTGGTAAAAAAAAAAAAAGGAAAACTAAAATGATATAAAATGTGATTTGAATATATTAATTGTTATTATATAAGGGTTAAAGAGAAGTTTAAAAAAGATTGGGCTAAATAGTAAATTCTCAGTAAAAGACATTCTCTCCCAAATGGGCAGGTCCGAAATTCCGAATGAAGGTTTTTATCCTCGTCCTTTTCCACTAAACCAAACAGACCTTTACTAAATTTAGTTATGGGGGTATATGAGGCCTTCTCCATTAAAGTAGGCTTGTCAATTCCTATGGGCCGAGGCTTGTCAAAGCTCGACCCAGATTCAAAATTTTACAGCGTCATGTCATCAGTCTAAATTTAGACTGTCAAGCCCTGTTTGTTTCATCGATTTAAATTTTGGGCTGAAAATTTCAGCACAGCCACCAGTTGTTGATAAAACTGTTAAAACTGTACAGCCCATAATACGGAAAGCCACACCGAAGCTTCCTTTCCTTCCACCCCATTCGACAACCAAAAACAAAACAAAACAAAACAAAGCAATTTCCCAAAAAACACACTCTCTCTCTCTAAAAGCGAACAATTTCCGATCAATTTCCCAAATCGAAAACAAATCCTAGAAAGAAAGAAAAAAAAAATGTCTTCATCTTCAGTATTCAGCGGCGACGAAACCGCTCCATTCTTCGGCTTCCTCGGAGCTGCGGCTGCCCTAGTTTTCTCATGTAAAAGCACACTTATTATCCTTAATCTTCATTTTTTAACTAGTAGTGTTTTTAATGATACGATTTTTTGGTTTTTGGTTAAGGTATGGGAGCTGCTTATGGGACAGCTAAGAGTGGAGTTGGGGTGGCATCGATGGGTGTGATGCGACCAGAACTGGTGATGAAATCGATCGTGCCGGTTGTTATGGCTGGAGTCTTAGGTATTTACGGTTTGATCATTGCGGTTATTATTAGTACCGGGATTAACCCTAAAGCCAAATCGTATTACCTTTTTGACGGTTATGCCCATCTCTCCTCGGGTCTATCTTGTGGTCTCGCTGGCCTCTCCGCTGGTATGGCTATCGGTATCGTTGGCGATGCCGGTGTTAGGTACTTTCTCTCTCTCCCTATATTCATCGCTCTTTCTAAATATATATATGAAGTATCAGTTAATAGTTTGTTTTTGTGGGAAATGAGTACTAAGAAAGAAACGTGTGTATGTAATTGCGATAGGATGAGGTCACGTATGAGTGTGATTTTTGTAATCTTGTACTTGTACAATTAGCTTATGTGTGAAGAAATTGTGTTTCTAGAATGGGTTTATTGTAGTTAATTGGAACTGTTTGTTGCGGTTTCCATTTTATGGATTTAAGAGGATGGTAAGTTGATTCAAGTTGGAGGAATGAAAATTGGTAGAGGAAGACAGAAAAAATAATGTTAGGAGAAGTAGTGAAAAAGGACATGTCATTAATGGAAGTAGCACGAAGTCTGACTTCAAATAGAATAGAATGGTGGAAAAGAAGACGTGTGGCCGACTCTGATTAATATCTATTGAGAATCCATAGCTGACCTCCAACAATTTAGGACTAAGGCTTTGTTATTGTTGTTGTATAAGATGCCCTGTCTTTTAGATTTTATTTTTATTTTTTAGATAAGTAACAAAACTTCATTGAAAGTAAGGGAAACCAATACAAGGAACCAAAGCACACAGGTAGTGTCCTCTGGAACCAGTATATGTCAAAACTATTGAGTATGGAAAGTACAACTATCAAGCAAATCAGTCTATGAAACAAAAGAAAAAACACCAGAAGCATTTGTCTACTCTAGCAATATCTGGAGGAAAGACAGCCTTGTCTTTTTTATGTTTGTTTATATTGTGCATTGATTGAAATTCTCTGTTTAGTGCTTACAGGCCATGGATTTTTTGATCTCCAACTATCCTTGATCCAATTACCCCTGAACACATCCTTAAAGTATATGCATAGTATTGGAACAAAAGGGGTGGGATGTTGTATTTCTCATGTATTATGCATTGTCGTGTTATTATAAGTTTTAGCCTTACAGTTGGTACTCTCCCCCTTTATTCATCTCTCTCTCTCTCTCTCTCTCTCTCTCTCTCTATATATATATATATATAAATAATATTACCCAATTTGGAATACTTTTAGAACAATTTGAAATGGTGAATAAATTAAAGAGAACATATAACTGGAAATAACTTTGAAACTTCAAAATTAAAGCATTTTGTAGGTTTTATTGCCTGCGAGCAATTAATGTACAAGTGAGAAAGAGTGACTTAATTTAAGCTGAGAGAATGAAAAAGGGTAGAGGAAGACCAAAAGTAACATTAGTAGAAGTAGTAAAAAATGGATGTGTTAATTGAGGAAGTAACAAAGTGTATGGCTTTGGATATAATAGAATGGCTGGTGGAAAAAAGACACTTGACCGGCCTTGGCTAATTGTTGAGGATCCATGGCTGACCCCAAAAATTTGGGACTAAGGCTTGGTGGTTGTTGTGTAAGAATTAAGATGCCATGGCTTTTAAATGTTTGTTTGTATTTTGTTTTGATCTTGAATCATTCCTGATCCAATTAGCAAGTCGAGCTTTTGTGCAACCCCTAAACACATCCTTAAAATTTCTGCATAGTCTTTCTCAAAAAAAAAAAAAAAACATTTATGCATAGTATTGAAAGTTGAAACAAAAGGGATAGATTGTTTGTTTTTAATGTGTTATGCATTGTGTATGTTGTGTTATTATAAGTCTTAATCTTACAGAGGGTTCTTTTCTTCTGCCCTTGGAGAATACAAGAGTGCATTCTCTGTTTTCTTGTTAGACTGTTTGGTAGTTGATGTATGTTATGCTTAGAGTTGTTTAGTGGTCTCCCTCATATCCCCAAGTTCTATTTTCATAAGGAACAATGACAAATTCTTGAATCTGACATTGTAAAAATTCATTGGTAGCATGAATAAAGAGCCTTCTTCCTTTTGAATTTGTCAAACATTTGACTCAGGGAGACCAATAATGATTTTTGTTGTGAATTTTGGTTCCTTTGTGCAATCAAATTCTGTTGCAATCAATTTTGAATTTAAGGGCTTAAGGAAGGTTTTTGTTAATCTCTGCAATCATTTTCCTTAATGACAATATTGCATAAAATACATTGTAGTGCTTAAGGAGAGACAGAATGTTTAGCAAACGCTGGTTGGAGATGCATATTATTTTTTTCTGTGCAATAGATGCAAGTATAAGGTTGGTTGGCAACTTACAATTTTTTGTAGACAAGAGAGGATGCTGCTACAAAGCTGCCTGAATGAATGCTCTCTTTTTAAGCCTAGGATACAAGTGAACTGCTTTTTGACATTGACCACTCATTCAGATGACACTATTAGGTTTACTTACCTTTTTTTTCTTTCTTTTTTTGGTGATTACACATGCGCTCAGTGGGTTTTGAGCCCATGAGCTCAGTGTTCATCTTGTTCTTACAAGGGGATGGGGTGCCATTTGATCTAGAGCTCATCGGTTGGGTTTGGCAGGAACATAACAACAGTATCTTTGAAGATAATGAGAGATCCTTAGATCTTTTAAAACATCTTCTTTTTGGTACTTTATTTCAGTGGGCTCATATTTGAAGTTTTAAACAATGTATTTCAATTTCTGCTTTCCTACAATCTGTTAGCTTTAGCTCTTGAGCTTTTTGTATTTTTTCATGTCCAAATTGTTCATCATCATGAACACGATGTTCATTTTATTCAATAAAAGTTTTATTAACTATCAAAAAAAAAAAAAAAAAAGTGGGGGCCTTGCTGAAATTTGATTGTTTTTCTGCAGAGCTAATGCTCAACAGCCAAAGCTTTTTGTCGGAATGATTCTTATTCTCATCTTTGCTGAGGCCTTGGCCTTGTATGGTCTCATTGTTGGTATCATCCTTTCTTCTCGAGCTGGCCAATCCAGAGCAGATTAGAGAGAGGTTTTCTGCAAGCTGCTGATGTTGGTGTTGTAGGCATTGCTCAAGGTTTGTGACGCATACTAAGTGGGCAATCTTGTGTCGAGTTATTCATTCTGTATGTCGACTTTCCATTACATTTTATAAGAGGTTCTCTGCTAATTTGGAGGTGAGTTTCAAAATAAAGCTTGCTGGACCCTTGCTTTACCTATTGCTGTATTGTAGATGTTAGCTTAAACTAGTCTAGAAACTGTCTTTGAAGCTGATCCCTGTCAAACGTTCACTTTACATTTCTGATCGTCATTATTGTACTTAAAAGTTGTGTTTCTAGACTTTCTGTATTTCTTTGTGTGTACTTGAAGAAATGTTTCTAGTATGGTCTATTCTTTAACTCTCTGTGTGTGAGAGAGAGATTAAGATTCCTGTACTGTAGCCATTTGTTGCTTGTTGGTGTGTACTTGATGGAGCCTGAGTTGCAGCTTTGGACAAGTAACAAAAAATATGAGAGTATTTGTTGTGTCTCCGTAAGTTTGAAGATTACGATTTAGTTTCTTTATTTATCATTTGGTCATTGGGAGTATACTGCATTTGGGCCCTTTTTCATCAGGTAATTTTAGAAGACCTATGTCATGGTTGCATTGATTTATCAGGTAAAACTTATATGTTTTTCAGTGTTCACTCAGATTGCTGCACACATTATGTCTTTTTGCTCCATTCAGAATCTAGGCTGAGTTTGACATTGCTAGATGCAAAAGTTTATGATTAGGTTACATGGTGCTAGAAATTGGGAGCCAGGTCCCTTCCGATTAAAATAGTGGTATATGTAATATTTTGGTATTTGATAAGATGTGATGTTTTTCATTGGTAAAGAGTGATCGTAGACTAGCTTAAAAACTCTGAACCTCCTTTCATTCAAAACTAGCTTAAAAACTTGAGTCAGATGTGGTCTGAGACTCTGAATGAGGATAGCATGTCGTAGCATCGTAGACTGAAATGGATTGCTGAACAAAATAGGTTAAATTAACGCCAATTTGTGGACTTTCAACCTTTCATCCTGGCAGAATAGGCCGTTTGTGGGCTGAGTTTCAAAGAATTCAATTATAAAATAGCATAGCCTAGATCAAATTAGAAGGGATCTAGTCTTTTTGTTTTTTTTTTTAAGTATAATTCAATAGTTACAAACTTACAATAATGGGAGAGAATATTTTAACCTGAGCTTAGGGGTGGCAATTTTTACCCATATCCATGAACCCGCTCATTACCCACTTTATTTGGATAAGTCTTTACTGAATCTATTTGAGTATTTGGGTTAAATGGATAAAAACCCATTTGGTTATTTAATTAGATGGGTCTAAATGGATAAACCCACTAATACCAATTAAACCCATTTCAAATTTAAAATTAAATAAACCCACTAATACCCAATCCCTTCTAAAATCTAAAACTTAAATAAACCTCAGTCTCACTCTCCCTCAAATTTTCTTAGTAACTAAACATTTTTCCAAACTTTTTAACCACTAGATTTCTAAGCCCAAACACTTTTTCTCAGATTTTCTCACTAACCAAACAAAACGAAATTTTAGAGAGAGAACAGGGACAGAATCGGAGTTCACTGGAGGTAGTGTATTAGCTTCGTCTCCGGCGGAGCTGGTTATGTTCGCTGGCGTTCTCGTTTTCTTGTACGAATCTAGATGGGTCGCCGATATTGGTGGACAAAGTTTTCGTTAACAGTCAGATCCGGCCGATATTTCCGATATTTAATCGAGATCTTTTGTTCGGTGGCGGTTACGACAGAGATTTGAAGTCCCAGGTCGATTCTTTGATCTCCAGTCACCGTTGAGGAAGCTGTTTGTGGAATCGGCGTCGGAATCCGATGAGCTTGAAGGAGTCCCAGCCGAAACGATGGACGGCGCAAGCGAGCAAAAGCTCTTCCCACATACCCCACGTTTGTTTCTCGAGAAAGCTTTGTTTTTCCAAGAAAATTTTCCCCCCCTCTTAACTTCTCTGCGTTTCATGAATTTATTGGGCTTTCCTTAGCTATATGATGTTGCTAGGGCAATATTTTTCTTTTCTTTTCTTTTCTTTTTCTTTTTCTTTTTCTTTAGGTAATATTTTCTCACAGGTTGCCGAAAAAAAAAAAAAAAAAAAAAAAAAAAAAAAAAAACCAGAAAAGAAAGGCTTTGTTTGGCTGCTGAGAAATGAATTTTGTGATGGGAAAATGAAAGGAAAGAACAGGAAAAATGACTTTTTAATTTTTGTTTTTAAAGTTTTTAGAAAGTTATTTATTTATTTGGATTATAATGGGTTAAATGGGCGGGTTATTAATTAAATGGGTTGGGCGGGTAATGAATAATTAATTTATATATAAACGGGTCATAAATGGATAAATGGGTAATTATATATCCAACCCATTTATGACCCAACCCATTTATGATCTAACCCGCCCATTTGCCACCCCTACCTGAGCTATCCTAATAAAGGAAGGCAGAGATTGACCTTGGCAGCAGAGGTCTAAGTTGGGATACCTGTTTGCACAAAGGTAAACGCCCAGATTTGCTCAATCCCTGTAATATGAGAGCTCCTTGACGACATTGGTTGTATTATTGAAATATAGGAGGGTTTAAGCTTTGCGCGGCAAAACTGGCTGATATTGAGCAGACTTGGAAAGGGTTTTGAATCAAACAGTTTTTTAACCGTAAATCATTATGGAACAATTTGCTGTTTTCATTGGTATCATAGAATGGGAAGGGGGAGTTCTTGACTGTGCCATCCCAAGTGTTGTTAGAGCTGAATCCGTTGAGACTAGGCTGTCAATGGAGGTCTAGTGTGTGGGCTTAGAGCTGGGCTTAAAATAAATGAAAAATATCGTGGATGACCGAGTAGCCGGAGGCCCGGAGTTGCATTTGGGCAACTGACTATGATAGGCAAGGTGTCTCGCTTGGAAATTGAACTTATGCAGCTGGAGGGCCACTCTTTTTTCTCCTCATTTTTGACAAATGAGGCCCACTCTTATTGGGGGAGCCGGGTCTTGCACAGTATGGTCTGGCCACTAGGGAGTTGATTCATTGAATCGATCTATCTATATATATTTTTTTTCTATATATTATAGACTATCTACTATATTAAAGTAATTCAATAAATTCCTATGTTATATTTTACATAATTGAAATTTATGCCAAATGTCCTTCAATTTATAATTACTTCTAGCCTATTTAAAATTTCTATCTCATTCTAATATAAAAAGCCTATTTAAAACTACTTCCAATGAATTTGAAATTAATCCAAATTTTCTATCAAAACTTATAATAAAATTCAAAAAATAAATTTCAATGAATTTTTTTACTATGTTCTAAAAAACTAGTTGTTCTTTTTAAATATATTTACATAATAGTTTAGTTTTTGTAATTATTGGAAAAAATGGTATACATTAATTTTATGGACAAAGTTTAGCTACAAAATTGGTTGTAGCTTAAGGTTATAAATATCTTTTTATTGAAGGTGAATTTTAACAAATCCACCGTTGGATTACATCTTCTTAGATACAGTACTTTAGATACTGTTCCTTATTGGAGGTTAATTTTCAACGGTTAGAGTTTCAAAATGACAAAACTTAGATACAGTACCTTAAATGATATTTCTTAGGTTTCCCTCATAAGATTCAGTCATGTAGCTACTTAATTAAAAAATATACTTCCATTCTATGAGAAAAAATCCACATGGTAGAATCTTAAAAAGGGAACCTAAGGAGTAACACCTAAGTGTTGTACTTAAGTCTTGCCATTTTCAAATATGTAGTAATATTTATTTTATTGAATAAGGGTGAAGTTTTAGATTATAACCAATTTTGTAATTAAACTTTGTCCTAATTCTATTGATCGCATCACAATAATAAAAATTATGTTTTTTTTTTCTCTAAAATAGATCAATTAATAATGAGCAATTTTTTGTCTATATGATAAAGTGGAAGCTCATTAAATGTGTTAAATTGGATTTTAGTTACACTCTTAATTTTTTGGCAAGCGTGTTCTAATTAGATTAAACATACCAATTTAACATACCCTAATTTTTTTAGCAAATATCATTGTAATTAGATTTCACATTCTCTAATATCAGCCAATGTCCCTTCCATTCAATTTAAAACCACTTATAGCACACATTTTATATTTCTATTAAAATTACCTTTAAGACATTGTAATCCATTTTAAACTAATTAAAATTTCTTATCAAAAGTTATTATCAATTCAAGTATAATTCTTTTTTAAAAAGTTCTTAAAAATTGGTGATTCGTTTTATATATCTCAATTTTCATAATTCAATTGAAAAATTAGTTATGAAATAATAAACTATCTTCTTTTTTCCTCCTGAAATTAAGCAGTAAAAAAAATGAACAATTTGCTTATTCTTGCAATTAATATTACATGAGTAATATTCAACTAGCATATTTTTTATTTCTTTCTTTATTTCTTTTTGTTTAATACAGGGTAATCAAGAATGAACAAATTTCTTGTATAATATATTAAAGTGAAAGCTTAATAAAGAATTCAAATTTAGTTCTAGTTATATTGTAATTTTGTGCCAATTACCCCTTTAATCTAAAAGCACTTCAACCCCATTCAAAACTACTTCTTCTTTTTTAATAATTATGAGGGTGCCCTAACCTGTATCTCATGACTTTATTAAGGATTATTGAACTCACATTAAAATAATGACATACGTAATATTTTGTATTTGATAAGATGTGATGTTTTATTGATAAGACTGATTGTATCTATGTACATTTTGATATATTTTATTTTTATTTTTTATACAAGATAAAAATTTAACTCTAACTTAATTTAAGTGTATATGTGTGTGAAACTCCCTTTTGGAGACTTGAATCCTAATCCTTGCTTCCCACACTTTACAAGCATTTATATTTGTGAAGTGACTACCGCATCAAAGGTGCGCAGTACATTTTAATAATTGATTGTATCTATTTCGATTGATTGCAATATGCCCAAATATGGCATTGAATTAGAGATGTTGTCATTCTATTGTTAATTGTGCAACCCCCAAATAGGTAAAATGTTGAACCTCCTTTCATTCAAAACTAACTTAAAAACTCAAGTCAAATAGGGTTCAAGATTTTGAATGAATTGCTAATAAATCTGATTTTTTATATGTGAAAATTGGGTATACATGAATTTTGAAAGAATCGGATGAACTGGGGTTCAATCCAGAAAACTGTTTGAACCGTAGGTCGATTCAACTGGGTCAAGGAATTGTACTTATTTGGAAAAAATTAAATAAAAATGCACAAACAAGCTTCGAACCTGTTACCTCTCCCTTTATAAGCACCAAGATTGAAGCCATAATCAACAAACCAGGTGAGCTTCATGTAAGCTAATATGGAATATTATTAAATTTATATTAGATTTATATGATTTATAGTTTCTAAACTTCTATGTCACCTTTCTTAACGTATTAAATATTACTAAATTTGTTTTCATTGCTAAATTAGCTTGTTATTCAAAAATAATACCATGGCGTAGGAATTTACTATTTATGAATTTATTTTAAAAGTGGTTTTTAGTTAATTGAAATGATTTCTAATTGAAGGATTGTTATAAAATTTATTTTTATACTTATTTATGCTGTACTATTTTTTATTAACCTTATAATGTACTATTTTATGTTGACCTTATAATATCATGAAATTTTAATTGAAAGTTTGTTTCAATTTTTAAAATATTTTTAGTTAATTTTGCTAATATTTACAAATTTAATACCTTTATTTTATTTTAATTAATTACTAAATTAACTATGACATTATCACGGTTCGACTTCGGTTAAACCTCGGTCCAACTTTAAAAACCTAGAACCTCTCTGTTTATCGATTCTTTAAATGGTCTGGGTTTGAAAACCATGGGCTAAAATGGATTGCTGAACAAAGTAGGTTAGACTGACGTGTGTTTGGATTTTCAACCTTTCATCCTAGCATAATGGGCCATTTGTGAATTAAGTCTCGAAGAATTCAATTATTAAATAGCATAGCCCAAATCAAATTAGCAGGGGTCTCTTAAGTCTTAATAAAGGAATACATATGCCATTTTATTAGAATAATGAGAGAGAGGAGATACGAATCCTAGTTCTCTTGATAAAGGAAGGCAGACTATCTCATTATATTATAAGGCTGTTGGCAACAGGGATTGAGTTGAGATACCAGTTTCACAAAAGTGTAGGCCTAAATTTGCTCGAGCCCTGTTGGAGGGCTCCTTGACGACATTGGTTGGATTATTGAAATATAGGAGGGTTTTAAGCTTGCCTAGCAAAATTGGCTGAATAGGAGTAGACCTGGAAAGGGTTTTGAATCGAAGAGTTTTAAGAGAAAAGCATTATGGAACAATTTTGAATTTTCTTTTCTCATTGGTATCATAGAATGGGAAGTGGGAGTTCTTGGCTGTGCCATCGCAAATGTTGCTAGGGCTGAATCCTTTGAGACTTGGCTATCAATGGAGGTATTGTGTTTGGGCTTAGATATGGGCTTAAAATAATGAGTGATTTCGTGGATGAGCGAGTAGCCGAAGGCCCGAAGCTGCATCTGATTATGATGGGCAAGGTGTTTCGCTTGGAAATTGAACTTATTCTGCTCGAGGCCCACTCTTATCGTGGGGATGGTTCCGTACGGTCTGGCCAATAGGGAATTGATTAATTGAATAGATCTATCTATATCTATACAACCATTTCAATAAATTTCTCCTTCTAAAAAAAAAATTCAATAAATTTCTATGTTATGTTTACTCATTATTTGTGTCTAAGTGTCATTTTAATTATATTTTAGATAATTAAAATTTGTGCAAGTGTACTTCAATTTATAATTACTTCTAGCCTTTATCTTTTTCTTTTTTATAAAACCACTTCCAATCAATTTGAAACTAGTCCAAATTTTATATCAAAATTTATAAAAAATTCAACAATAAATTTCAATGAAATAGTTTACTATGTACTAAAAATTTAGTTGTTCACTTTAAATATATTTTCTTAATACTTTAGATTTCATAATTATTTGAAAAAAAAAAAAAGGAAAACATATTTTAATTCATCACATCATTATAAGTTTAAGTGGAAGCTCATTAAAAGTGTTAAATTAGATTTTAGATGCACTCTAAATTTTGTGGCAAGAGTCAATCTAATTAGATTTCATATACTTTAATTTTATGTTAAATTAGCATATAACCCATGCAAACGCATGGATACATTTAAAATTAAACACAATTTTTATTATAAAAATATAAATAGTTAGTCAAATTGTTAAAAAGAAATAGCATGTAGCACATGCATACGTATAGACAAATTTAAAATTAAACACAATTTTTATCATAAAAATATAAATAATTAGTCAAATTATTATTTTTTAAAAAGTAAACGTAAATGGTCACATATTAAAATTCTTACCAAAATTTAATACTACTTATGATCTTTTTTTTTTGTAATTTTTAATAGGATAGAACGTGTGGTGATCTTTATTATGTGGTGATTTTTATTGAGTATATGTGGTTGGTTTTATTTTTCATTTTTTATTTTTATAGTTCATTAATATTAGGTTCTTAGTATTTTGCACTCATTAACTCACTTGGCAAAAAGATTAAAAAAGTTAAGTGGACACATGGCACAAACTTAAGTGTATAATTATGGTGTGGTTCCCACATAAATTTAGGCACATGGCGCAAAATTGGATTTTAATTTCAAATTCTAATTGAACTTTCTCTAAGCCATTACATACATACATACATACATACATACATACATACATATATATATATATATATATATATATATATATATATATATATATATATATATATTGATGTCATTGTAACTAGATTTCACGTACTCTAATTTTCTGTCAAATGTCCCTTGGTTCAGTTTTAATATAATTTTATTATATCTCAATTTTCATAACTCATTTGTAAAATTAGTTATTGTTGATACTCGTTTTTACAAATCTATACCCAAAAGCCCATAAGGAGGAAAGTCCAATGGAAAGCAAGCCCAAAGGCCCACCAAGAAGACAAATAAACAAAAAAGAAACAAAAGCCTAGACTTACGCTTGGCTGAGAAAGAATTGCACTAGAAAGTGATCTGTAGCAGAATATAGATCTGCTACAATACAGGTTTTCTTCTACTAAATACAGATCTTCTGTAAAATGACTTTGGCAGATTAAGGCAAATTGGGTCTAATATCCATTTGATCCAGTAAACATTATTTGGCCCACAAAGGCCCAAAATCTTTTGTATAAAAAGATAGGAGTGAAAACTAATATGAAGAAACACGATGAAAAAAAATAAGGAACAGTAGAAAGTGTTATCAGCAGGAACTGCGTGAAGGAAAGAAAAGTCAAACCAAAGGAAATGACAACCATAGCAGGAAACACACAATGAAATAAGACAAAGCAATAACGGTAAGAAACACATGAAGAAATAAGAAAAAGCTAGGGGCAAAAAACGCACGAAGGGAAAAGAAAACAAAATTAGAGAAAAGACAAAAGTAGCAAGGTAGGTGAGTAAGGCAAGGCCTGGGCTTTGCCCTTTTGCATCTCAGCCATGCAAGGGTGCAAAACCCACGACTGATGAGGTGTAGAGGATGTGGTTTGGTGGAGGGGGGAAATGACCTAGATTTGGTATCCTGCTGAGACCAATTTTGGGAATATGCTTTGCTAGGAAAGCAACTTTACCAAAAATGGGAAGAAGGTAGGTGGGAACCATCTGATGCACATTAGAGAATGAAGACAAAGGGAATTAATGAGAAAGAGAAAGAGAGAGGCAAGGTTACTGTGGCCAGTTGTCCTTTACCCAAAAAGAGGAAAGAAGTTGTCGCCAAGCAAGTAGTGGGACTAAACCCCCTGCTAGCGGCCAGAAGTTAGTGAAATTGAACTCATTTGTACACGGCCAGAAGATAGTGGCCAGTACGTTGTGGGTGTTGGCTGAATGCCTGTAGCAGACAAAATAATTGGTGAAAACAAGGGTAAAGAAGGAAAACCACCTAAGCTTGATGTTGGGTATAAAAGGAACAGTATCCATGAATATGGGAACAACTACAACAAGAACAGTAGGAAGAACAACATAGAAATCAAGGAAAAACATATGAAGGAAATTTGAATAGGGAGTTGAAAGTGAAAGAAGAGAGAGAAAAGAGAAAGAACGTGATATTTAAGAGAAGGGAGAAAGTAGAAAATACACGGCAGAATTAGCATGCATCACTAGGAATTCTTTCCCTCCCTCAGAAAACACCTAAGCACACTCTTTGCAATCTCCAAAGGATGACTACTCTAACTCACATTCTAAATCACTCAATTTTGTAACCTAATTGGGTAACAAGGTTGTGTGAGTTGGAGTTGAGCTCTCTTAGTCATTATCCTGCTAAGAATACCTTTCTTTTAAAACATGATTATGCTGGCAGAAACCTTATGTATTCTTTGCTGACGCTTATATTAGTGTGTGTGTGTAGGCACACACATTATAGTTCATATTCTGCAGAATATATTTGTATGTGAATACATATAAGTATATATATCAATATATGTATGTAAATATTTGGGAATACGCTAACCCATGTAAACTAACATTTGCTTGATGGGTATTTTTTTTTGGGTTTTAGCATTTATGTGCAGAAAGTGGAGAAATATTTCTGCAAAAGAAAATGGAGAATAGTCACCCACGTTGCAGAAAAGCGTAGAAACTTTATTGTACAGCAGAAAGTTAAGCAAAGTCAGTTTCGCAACAGAAACTAGAGAAATGTTCCTTCTATGGTAGAAACAGAGAACAAGCCCAATTTGTAGTGTCGTTCCTTGGACTTTAGACTCAATGTTTGTGCACAAATTGGCAACGGCAGAATGGGACCTTGGAGCCCATTCCGCGAGAGCGCCAGACTTAACTTCCTTCTTAGAAAAAACCTAGATTAAGCACTGTCTAATAATATCAAGACACGTGTCTAAGGTACAAGAAGTGTAAAATCAACCCTCAACAGTTATTAAGTAATTAACTTTCTTCTTCTCTTTCCCTTAAAATCAAGTAGTCAAAAAAAAAAAAAAAATTTGCTTACTCTAGCAAATAATATTCTTACAAGATTTTTGAAAGAGTTTACAAAAAGTTCATAAATGAACATTGATAATATTCAACTAATATATTTTTTGCATTTCTTTCTCTTTTTCTTTTGGTCTAAAATAGGACAATCAAGAATAAACAAATTGTATGTATAATATATCAAAGTGAAATTTGATTCTAAATATACAGTAATTTTTTGCCAAGTAAAGAGTACCCCTCTAATCTAAAAACACGGAACTACTCTTTTATGATTATGGGGTGCCCTCAGCTCTATCTCATGGCCTTAGTAAGAATTATTGAACTCACATTGTTTCAGTAGGTAAGAATGTGTGGTGGATGGTGAGATAGTATAGTTTTTGCATTTTTCTATCAAAGAACACTTTCAATACATCGTTTCGTTACTCTTTTGGATGGTCAAGTCTTACCCTTCATCTACTCTTCTTCTTCTTCTTCTTCTTTTTTTAATTTTTTATGGATCTTTTTCTTCTTAATTAACTAGAGAAAAAGATGGTCAACACTTTCAAAGAACACTTTCAATACATCGTTTCGTTACTCTTTTGGATGGTCAAGTCTTACCCTTCATCTACTCTTCTTCTTCTTCTTCTTCTTTTTTTTAATTTTTTATGGATCTTTTTCTTCTTAATTAACTAGAGAAAAAGATGGTCAACTCTTACCGTTTGGAATGGAAATATTCTGATTTTGCCATTGAAGAGAGTAGTAATAAGAGCATAGCATTTTAGCTTGAATTAGAAATTAATTTTACTTGGGAGGCTCGGAGCTTCGTGCTTGAATTTGCACCTTCGAGGCGACAAACAAAATTATTAAATCATTTGGCGTACCGTATTATATCTAGAAATTAATACGAAGGATTAAACAAATCAAAGAAGGATACTTAACGGTCACTGTATCGGATTGGACATAATTTGTCTTGTTCTTAATTTCACTTTGAATATTTTATTTATGTGTTCCCTTTTTTCCCTCAATTCTTAATTATCAATTTGTCATTGATGCCATTGAAGGACAATTGGAGAATCTTTCGGTTATTGCTATTTGCTCCATATATTCCAATGCCAGTAAAGCAAAAAAAAGAAAAAAAGAAAAAGACGTGGAAACAGGGATTTTTATTATTATCCCCCCATGACTTGAGAAGCTTAAATCGAGGGCAAAGCCAAAAAAGATAATTGGTACTTCCACTTCCACTTCCACATGGTACAACACCACAGACTAGATTTCAAATCAGATAAAAATTTGATTCCAATAGGGTGAGTCATGCATGACCCACAAAAAGTTCACAAAGTGGTTGAGCTTGGTGACTATTTTTGGTCTTTCTCTCTCATCTTTGTGAGTCCCATTTCCTGCTTAATCCAGGGGCTAGTGGGACCTCAAAACTTGGGTCCTTGTGTCTTTTTCCTCCAATGCCTCGTAATAAATAAAAAAAAACACAGAGGGCCAACAGAGTAACCCACGTGTCAACCTAATAATATAGAAAATTCGGTGAAGCTGCACTCAACTAGTGCCCCCAAACCCTACCCTTGGGAAAAGACAGTTCTTCGAGTTTATAAGCCAGCGCCAGAGTGTACGCCTCGGACCCCACACCATTAACGGCTACATTTTTACTCGCCACAACAACCGGGATTCAGTCTTAAAGCCACGTGACCAACACACAAATCAGATCAAATAATTAGTACTTTTCCTTTTGGCGGGAAAGGACTTGTGGGCCCATCATTGTCCATTTTCTTTTCATCCAACCCCAACTGCGGCTTTGTTCAAAATCGTTGACTGTGATGGGTTGAGAGAGAGTGTGTTGAATTTTTCACCACTCTCACAACCCTTGTGGACCCTACCTACTCCCTAGGCCAGCATCAAGTTAAAAAAATGCAAATAATGGCAAAAGCATGAAAAACATTACTGATTAAAAAAAAGGCAAACTGTTTTTTTTTTTGGTTGTTGTTCCCTCAAAAACCTCTAAAAAATTCCGCTAACTGTTACAATGAGAAATTAATAAAAACCAAAAAGAAAAAAAGAAACAAAATGGTTAACGTTGGTTTTGGGGTTTATGCCGGTGAAGGTTGAGAGGTAGGATCCGCGGAAGAAGGAATATCGGGTCCGACCCGACAACCCTCTAGCATGAACACAATGTCTGACATGGTGGGTCGGTCAAGCGGGTCAGGTGCTGTGCATAGTAACCCAACTTTCACTCCGAGTAAGAACTCTTCCCATTCTGATGATTCAGGGTCAAGCTCAAGCAAACCAGGCTCTAATAGCTCTGTAATTTGACCTCTTTGCAATTGCTTTTTCACCCACTTCACAATGTCTTCGTCTTGTGTGAACATTACTGGCCGCTTTCCAGTTAATAGTTCGAGTAAAACTATGCCAAAGCTGTAGACATCTGATTCTTTTGTGGCTTCCCCCGTTAGAACTGCTTCTGGTGATACATAGCCTAATGTCCCAACTGAAGTGGAAGTTGAGGCTTCAGCTGGAGTTGCAATTGTGAGGCGGTCTAGCCCAAAATCGGATAAATGGGCTTCGAAATCTGCATCAAATAGAACGTTTTGAGGCTTGACATCGCCATGTACCATTGAGGAAGTGTGTAGAAAGGCTAATCCACGGGCAATTCCTAGTGCAATGAGATGGCGCATTGGCCAATTGAGGACATGGCCATCTTGGTGAGATGCTTCTTGAAGCAAACTTGCAAGATTTCCATTTGGCATGTAGTCATACACTAGGAGCCTCAAGTCGGGTGAACCAGCATAGTATCCGCGAAGGACTGTCAAGTTTCGGTGCCTTACTTTCCCTAATGATTCAGCTTCTTTTCTGAACATGTTTTCATCCAGTGATCCATCTGGGAGTCTGCGGATTGAGAGCACCATTCCATCGTTGTAGCTGGCCTTGAAAACCAACCCATACCGTGTTCTGCTCAGCACGTTTTCTTCATCAAATTGTCTAGTTGCTTCAATAGTCTCTGCAAGTGTGATTTTGTTGTTGAACATAACAAGCTTTGGCCCTCCATTATCAGTGCTTCCACGACCTCCACTTGCTCCCGAGCTTGCCCTTCCGGGACTCCTCTTCTTTTCCCCAGATGCTTTTTCTTTGAGTTTCTTGCGCCACCTCAAGAGGCTGAAAATGTAGAAGCAACAACACAACGACAGTAAGAGAGCTCCACCAGCAGCTATGACAATTAACAAAATCAGCCTCTTCTTCCTACCCCTATCTATTATATCCACACAATTTCGATCCAATGGCTTCCCACATAAGCCTTGATTACCCGCAAATGCAGATGGATTATTGAATCGAGAACCCAGCATTAGGGGGATCTCACCTTGGAGATTATTATTCGAAACATTTAAGTTCACCAAGCCAGAAAGCATTGTAAGATTAGCTGGAATTGTTCCACTTAAGTTGTTAGAAGAAAGGTCCATCATCGTCAAATTTGATAGCTTGGACAATGAGACGGGTATGCCCCCTGAAAGATGATTGAAGTCTACTAACAAAGCAGTTAACGATGAGCATTCAGAAATTCTTGCCGGGATTTCACCTGTTAAATTGTTCATACCCAAATCAAGCACTCTCAAACGCGAGAGACCAGAGAGATCAGCTGGAATGTGACCCGTCAAAGAATTAGACCGGAGCTCAATAAATTCAATGTCAGAACAATTTCCCAGCTCCGGTGGAATTGAGCCCGAAACATGATTATCAGAAAATGACAGAACCACCAATGACTGAAGAAAACCATAATTTGCCGGAATATGACCAGAAAACGCATTGCTACTGAGATTCAAATATCGCAAACTCATCAAACTACTAAACCCCTCAGGAACATCCCCAGACAACAAATTTTCCTGCACAGCAATAACCTGCAGATTCGGTAAACCCGACAGCTCAAATGGCAATTCACCAGAGAGACTCTGTTTGCTCAAATCAAGACTCCTGAGCCTGAAAAGATTGCCCAAACTCGCTGGAATCTTCCCCGAAAAACCATTACCGCTCAGATTTAGAACCATTAGCCGACTCAAAGTCCCAACACTTGTAGGAATCACACCAGAAAAATTGTTCCCACTGAGGTCCAGTGTACTCAAATTGCTCAATCCCATTAGCTCTACAGGCACAATTCCATTTAATCTGTTAGCTCTCAGATTCAAAGTCTCAAGCACCGAAAGGTTGCCAAAACTCTCTGGAACTGAACCGGTAAATGCATTCCCTCCAAGAGATAACACCTTCAAACCTCTCAATTCTCCGAAAAATTCAGGAATTTTACCTGTAAAGCGGTTTCCTTCAAAATCTAGAAACTGTAACAAGCTACATTTCTTGATTTCTATTGGAATTGCACCGCTAAACGAGTTATTCGCAATGTTGAGGCTCTCCAACTTCGTGACGTCTCCAATCTCAGCAGGAACTACACCAGCGAAGAAATTATTCGAAAGATCCACCTTTGTTAACGTGGAGATACTCGTTAACCACGAAGGAAACGCGGCGTGGATTTGATTGTGCTGAAGATCTAAAACCTGAAGAACACTGAAACACGTCACTGTCTCTGGCTTAACAATGTCCGTGAACGCATTAAACCCTAACTGAACATAACGAAGCGACGACGTGTAGAGCGAGACATTGCAAAACATCGAAGCGGGAACCGAACCGGAGAGATTGTTTTGAGAGAGAGAGAGAACCTGAAGTTTCGGCAGAGCTCCGAGCGCCGCCGGAACCACTCCTCCGAGCGAATTGCCTTCGACGCTTAAGTGCATGAGCGACGAGCAATTCGCGATCGCCGAAGGAAGAGTTCCTTGTAATAGATTGTAGTCAAGCCATAGGTACTGAAGCTGTTGAAGCTCTCCAAAGCTCGCCGGAATCTCACCGGAGAACTGGTTGTACGAGAGGTTGATGAGCTGAAGCTGAGTCAAGTTCGCGACACTCCTTGGAATCACGCCGGAGAAGGCGTTCGATGAAAGATCAAGGTAGTTGAGGCCGCTAGGAAGTTCGCCGGAGATCTCGCCGGAGAGATGGTTCTGCGCGAGGTTGAGGATTTTCAAACCGGTGAGGTTCCCGATCTCCGGCGGGAGAATTCCGGTGAGCGAGTTGTACTGCAAGAACACGGAGCGTAGGAGCGTGCATTTGGAGAGAGAGCGAGGAATGGTTCCGTTGAAAGCGTTCGAGCGAAGACTCAGCTTCCGCAACATGGTTAGGTCAGCGAGACGGTCACTGAGTCGGCCACCGAGTTGGAGGCGAGGCAGGCGGAGCTCGGTGACTCGGTTGCTAGAGCACGCGACTCCACGCCAATCACAGGGAGCTAATGGCGTCGACGAATCCCAGCCGTTCAACGCTCCAAGTGGATCGTGGAGATTGAGTTTGAAAGATGTTAAGGCTTCAATTTCCGTTACTGTCCCGGCGCACGATAAGAAGGGTGCGCAGAGAACCACTACACAGAAAAAAAGAGCAGTAACGGCCATGGTTGGTAGTTATGGAAGAAATATCAAATATCAAATTAGTTAAGTCTGTTTAAATGGCTAAAGAACTAGTTGGGGGTGGAAGTTAAGGGAATGGGCACAAGGAGCGTATTTTAGCAGAGATGAATAGTACAACGATGAGGAAGAGAAGAGAGGAGGAGTGGCCATTTTGAGAGAGTTTACGTTGAGTGTTCAGAGAGAGAGACCCACAGACACTAAAAATGCTGCAGAGAGAGAGATACAGATACTCTTTCTCTCTCAGACTCTCACAAGCGCAAACCAAAATCGCTGTTTGGTATTGTGGGGTTCCCTCTTCCCCAAAACCCTTTGAACAAATACTTATTTTTTTTATGAAGTGGCATATGGTGGGGCCTACTCACTTTTTAACCTCATATGATGTGGGATGGGTTGAATCATTGAACCTTGTGTGACCTTATCTTTGCTCTGTTGTTTAACCCCTTTTTTTTTCCTTTTTTTTTCCCCTCCTTTTTTTGGTTATTTTTGTTGTCTTTAAAAATTTTGGGTGAGTGAAATTTAAATATTGGTTGGACTAGTTTTTGTAGGTCAATTTATTATTTGTACAAATTTGTAAATGAACATCATTTAAGAGGATGTCTATTAGTTAAAAATGAAAAGATTTTTTTTTTCTTACCAATTTAAATTCTAGTGTAAAAGTAGTACTACAAAATATTGTATTTTGAAGATCAATAATTTGGGATCGATGAAGTATTTTATTTTGTGTTGTTGTTGCTATAAGCATTAGCATCTGGAATTACAAAAAATAATTTATTTTATTATCTAAAAAGCAATTTTATCTGTTATACCATCTCACTTTATAATACACTCAACTTTTTTATTTTTATTTTTATTTTTACATACAATATATTAAAATAATATAATATATACAATAAAATAATATAAAACTATTTATCTCTCCTCTCTCTCTCTCTCTCTCTCACACACACACACACATTTCTGTCACTGGCTCTCTGTGTCTCTCTCTCAACCACACCACCACCAACAACAGGAGGCACCACCACACCAAAACTCATTATTTAACCATCACCAACCCAACCAAGAACAAAGTAGCAAACCCATTATGACCAAAGAACAAAGCAGCAACCACCGTTCCTTTTTTTTTTTTTTTAATCTTAATTTTCTTTTAAAAAATAAATCATTATCATTACCATCATCATCATCCCTTTAAAATTATGAAAGATAAATATTATTTGTGAAAATATATTGAATATAAAAGACCCAGTAGATTGCCTAGAAAATAAACTAGTAAACACAAACTAAAAAAATTAAGAAATTCGTCCAATCAAGAACAAATCCCAACAAACCCACCATTGCCGCAACCATCGTGACCCAGCCACAACTATGACTCCACCACAAACCACGATCTCCGTGCCTCTACCATAACATCATCTCTATGCCGATTTGAGAGAGAGGAAGGAGAGAGAGAGACCGAGACAAAGAGGCTGAGATGAGAGAAAGAGAGAGGCTGAGAGAGAGAGAGAAAGAGAGAGAGAGAGAGAGTAATAAAATATAATAAAAATAATTTCACGACTTGCTATAATATCTTCTAAAAGTACCATTTTATTGTAGCTAAGTTGTAAAAAATTTTAGAACTAGCATTTGGGGTAATGCTTGTTTTTGTTAATTTGATGGTAAAAAAATAGCAATTTGGGTGTTTTATAACCCCAATGTTAATGCTCTAAAGCCCAGTTCGGATCCACGTTTCTGCGTTCACGTTTGCGCGTTTTCTCCCTTTTTTTTTTTTTAAAGACCAGCACCCGGTGCACTGTTCATGGGACATGAACAGTGCACCAAGGCATATGAATAGTAAAAAAAGAGTGAACAGTAATTTTTCACACATTTAAAATTATTTTGCTATAGTGTTTTCAGTTTTCAGTAAAATAAGTTGTATCCAAATGGACCTTAAGTGTAACAAGTTTTTTGTTGTCTGATAAAGAAGGAACCTGGCATAAAAGACTAAAGACTGTTAAGGGTTATTAAGTGTAACAAGCTTTTCAACATATAAACTAATTAAAACATTTGAGCGCATTTAGAAAGCTTTATTTATTACTTATTTATTAAAAATATAAGGGAAAAAATAGAGACAAGTTTTAATTTTAGTGTAAAGCCTCACAAATAAGCACAAAAATTCTAGAAGAAAATTGCAACTTTTTTGCTCTTTGCCCAACTACTCTACTGTACTAAAATGATTCTAAATATAATTTTTTTTAACTAAAAGCTTATTTGCATATTTACTAAAAAAATTGCTAAATTATAATTATATCTAAAAGTAAATCGATAGATTTTAAAACATTATACATAATAACATAAGAGCATTCTTATCAAATGTGCTAAAAATGCTAAATGCTATTTTTTAGCATTTTTAGCACCTCAAATAATAAAAACACACCTACATCAAATATGTTAAATCCTACAAATTTTGGCATTGAGTTACAGTGAAATCTCATCTTTGACACCCTATTGTAGTAAGATGTTAGAGTTTTTTAATATATTTTTTTTCTTTTTCTCTCTCTCACTTGCTCTTGTGTCGTGCCTTTCTTCTCTACTGCTTTTCTCTCTATTTCTCTTTCTCCTTCTCTATGCCTTTCCATTTCTCTGACTTTTGATTTCCACTTCAACAACGGTGAGCAACGCGACGACGAGGACGGCGCCGCCATTGCCGTTTTTCCAAGGGCTTCGTCAAAGGTGTCGTGGACGTGTTCCTTGAGCGTGGCTTCCACCGCCAGTGCCATGCTGGACATGAGATGCTTTGGGTGTGGCTGGGTTTTGCTGGGTTGATTAGGGTTTGCTCATCGCTTTTCACCGAGGGTGGGTTGTTTTGATTTTGTGATTTTGGTTGTTTTGTGGGTTTTGTTCTTTGATTTCGGTGGGCGTGATTTGATTTGTGATTTGGATCTTTGTTGTGATTTTGTGATTCTTTGATTTGTGATTTTGTGGTTTTGTGGTTTGTGATTTTGATGGATGTGGTTCGTGATTTTGTGATTTGATTGGTGGGCTTTTGGGTCTTTGTTGTGATTTGATTTTGGCTGGATTTCAGCAGTGGTGCGTGGTTGGAGGTGATGAGCTTGAAGAGCTCCGGCCATGGAGGTTTAGAAGGAGAGCTCAGATTAAGAGGGAAGGCTCGAAGGAATGAGAACGATTTTAGGCTGAGAATATGGAGAGGGTGAGACTTAGGGTCGAACCACCGTGGAGTGGTGGTGTTGATGTTCAGAGATGGAGCTTGGTGCTCAGCCATGGAGCACGGGTTTGAGAGCAAAAGATTAGAGAGAAGGAGAAGGATCTAAATCTGTTGGGTTGAGAAAGAGAGAGAGATAGAGGGAGAGAGAGGAAGAATAAAAAATAATAAATATTTTTTTTTTAAAATGAAGTGGTAAAAAAAAAATAGAAGTTTTGATGTAGATTGTATTGTAAAGTGATATGTTAAATGTTATAAAGTTGGTATTTTAGATGCTAAATGCTAAATGCTAAATGCTAAATATAAGAATGCTTTAAATGAATGACAGAATAAGTTAAAAAATTGTGTCAAAAAGACATTAGTCGGCTAGAAAATGATCACGGGCCCATTTCTGGCCGTGGATTATATCTGCCGAATGAAAATATGCCTGCTCTGACCTTTTAGGGGGCTACTAATTTCAAATCTAAGCTAAATTATTGATATAAAAAAGGGGCTGGGGGATGTGATTTGATGCTGGTTACTCGCCAAAATCCTTATTCTTTTTCCTCTTCTTTGACAAAATTTTTGCCTACTTTTCCACCTTTATTCTTTCGTCCCATTATTCTGACTAGATGTCTCTATTGCAAATCTTTTTTTTTTTGGTGAAAGTCTCTATTGCAAATCTTGCTTCCCTTTTACTTTTCTTTTTAAGTTGATTGGTCAAAAATGTCAATTGAAAAGGTGAAGAGTAAAGAGGGAAAAGACGAAAAGTTATAGTGTTATTAATAAACATTCTCTTAATCTTGATGAAATCTTTAACTTGTCAAGAAAAGGGACACGAGCTAAAATCCGGTGGAGTTAACTTGAAAAGCAACCCAGTAGGTAGAGGTTAATCGAGTAGATTGGGCCAAAAAAAAGGCACACAAATCATTTGAAAGATACAAAAGACGAACCATCATTTGGGTATTTTTTGGGTAAGCATTTGGCGCTATATGTGGGGAAATTTGAACGAGTTTTCCATTGTCAAGTGGTCTAAAAACGTCCAGATACTTGGTCATCTCAAAAAGGGTCCCTTTTGAACAAGAAAAATGATTGGTACATACGACACGCATACTATTGCTATAATGACATCTGAAATTCTTTCTAATTGTTCTTATTAGCACTAGGCTATACCAGGGACCATAAGAGGACTTGTCAATAGATTAAGCATCATCTTGTCAGTGCTTATTTATTAATAGCTATTTCTTGCTTGGCATACATAATCACCAGAAGAGCATGAGCTTGCATGCGTTACCAAATGCTGTTATAGTGTCATGAATTGTCTTAATTATTTGTTTCTTTCTCTCATAAATTATTATTGTCGAGTCACTGCCATGGAACAAGTGTAAAGAGAGACTGTTATATCTATTTATGGTGTTGCCGATGAATCGGGCTACCATTGTTAATTGAATCATTTATGGTTTCAAAAGCCTTTTGGTGTTAGCCACCCAACGCTATTGTAAATTGTTGGAACATTAATGGGGTTATGCCTGGCATAACTGTAAGTGAATCCTTTGGTGGAGGCTAATATACAGAGTCGAACGTTTTTAGTTAAGTTGTACTACAAGTTCAGTGCAGAAGTAGATTTCATTGTCAACTTCTCCCAACACATATTGTCCTAATTTTAATATCATTGCCAAGTTCTTGCTAGCTAATACAGAAGTTAAATGCAGTAAGTTTGAACAGCTTGCAAACTTTTTCTTAATGTCCTGAATTTGCAAGCCTTTTCGGTCTTTAAAAATTGCCAGCTGAGAAACTCATAATTTTCTAAATCTTCGAGCCCAAGTGCTGCGCAGGCAAAGCTATTACTTTCAAACTCAAAGTCAAACCAAAGTCCAACCAGCTTGAAGTATGCTGCCTAATGGCATATCTGGAATATATAATCTATCCATAATCTATATAAAATTGAAATCATTTCACTTTTTCGTTGAACTACATAAGGTTTGTATGCTTTACAATTTTATACATCATTATCATAATATATATATATATATATATATATATATATATATATATATATATATATATAAAACATCCACTTTATGATCATTGCGTTTTATTATTAAGTGCCCGTTTGTTTGAGCGTTTTTTAGCCCAATATGCGCGTTTGCAAAATGCTGAAGCATTATTTGCGTTTGGTTCAGCCCAAAACGCAACTTTTTGAAAAAAGTTGTGTTTTGGGCCAAGGCAAAAAATGCTCTGGGAACGCGCAAGAAATATGCAGTTGAAGAGGTCCATAAACAAAAAGGAATGCGCGTTTCTATCCGTTGGCTCTTACAGATTACCAAATTACCCTTCAAGGTCCATATACCTCAATTCTCACGCTATCCCTTATTTCTCTCGTCTCATCTATGCTCTGCCATCAAGCCCTGAGCTCACTCACGCTCATCTCTTCTCTGCTCTGCCCTCTCCGTGGTAAGTCATCCGTGAACCTTCTTCCTCTTCTTCTTCTTTCTTTCGTCTTTCTTCAACGTGCACTGATAAATGGCTTCAGTTCTCACGCGGTCCTCATTCCTCTCATCTCATCTCTTTGCTCTGCCCTTTCAATAACAAATTTCCAAATCCAAACACAAAAAAATCTATAACAAATTCCCAAATCAGCTAAGGAAAAAAAAAAAAAAAAATTCAATCCCTTGCATGGGTGTTACAAACGATGTGCTAAGAGAAAAGGGGGAAAAAAAACAGAAGAGGAAGAATGACTGAAGGAGAGCTCTATGAGTCTGTGGCACGTTCTGGGAAAAACAAAGAGTAGAAAAGAGTAAAGGAAAAAAAGAGGAAAGAAGGAAAAAAAAAGAAAAGAGTAAGGGTATATTTTTAGCAAAGGGAGAAAGGAAGTGCTAAGAGAAAAGGGAGAAAAGAAGAAAGGAAAAAAAAAAAAAACGAAGAGGAAGAAGGAGAGCTGGAACGATCTGAGTTTGGAGGAAGTGGTAGGTAGCAAAGAGGAAAGAAGTAAAAAATGAAAAGTATAAGGTTACGTGTGTGTGAAGGAGAAAAAAAAGGGGGAAAAAAGGAAAAAGAAAAAGAAATGTGTACATGTGTGGAGGATAAAAAAAGAGGGGGAAAAAAAAAAGAAAAAAAAGAAAAAGGAAAATGGTATCACAATATTTTCACAATAAATTTTAAGTGGTAGGTTATTATTAGTTAATATTGGTGAAAAAAAAAATAATTTTTTTAGAAAGAGAAAAAAATAATTTTAATAATACGTTTGTTGAAGGCCAAAATTTCATAAAAAAGCCCATTCTATGAAAAGTAAGGAAAGACCATGGGCTTTAACAAAAGAAGGCCCAATTCATGCAACAAGAAGAATCGACATCAAGACCCTATGTATGTTCAGATTTCCAGCAAAAAAGGCCATTAAAAAAGTCCAGCAAATTCCAGTGAAAGAACTGGGCCGGGATCCCCAGAGGTTACCAGAGGCTCGAGATCCTCGGGACGTGCAGCACAGCTAAAGTGGGACTGAGACAGCTCAAAAGGAGTACCACGAAATACAAGAAATGAAGAACAAATATGTCCCTCTCAAGCACCCAGTGGTGCAGCAAAGAATCAGAAAGCTTGAAGAGTAACAATTCATGAACAAAAGGCCGGTACCCCGGGGAACCCAGAATGAAGAATTATAAAGGGAAGTGGCTAGAAAACCTTCAACCCAACAGAAAAGGGTTTTGCTCACTTGGGAAAAATGACAACAAGGAGGACAGCCAAAAAACTAAGTCCAAGAGGTAAAAGAACTTAAAAGAACAGAGGGTAAACGTCAGCTATCCAAAATGGAAAGTCGGTAAGTGACTTTTAGGAAAACAGAACTAAAAGATGAAAACTATCGGAAACAAAGAAAGAATCAACGAACAAAAATGGCTGGCATAACAGGGGCTCTGGTACCCAAGGAGCCAAGGGGGAAGAATCAAAGGTATCCAAACCCTAAAATGACACTATAAAAAGGGGGAAGCAGCCAACATGAAAGGGGCATTATGCAGCAATAGAAAATCACAGAAGGGAATCGTTAAGATAACTCTGTAAAACTCAAGAAAAACAGAGGAACCGCTCTCGGTATCCCAGAGACAACCACTATAGCACATACTTGGATTCAACAAATTCAAACTTTGCAAGTCTTGGAAGCTTGAATAGCTATCAAAGTCTGTAATTTTTGAGCTTAGTTGAACCTTGTATCGCGTGAATATAGAACTATAGGAAGAGCTCTGTAAAATCAAAAGAAAACAGGGGAACCACTCTCGGTATCCCAGAGACAGCCACTATAGCACATACTTGGATTCAACAAATTCAAACTTTACAAGTCTTGGAAGCTTGAATAGCTATCAAAGTCTGTAATTTTTGAACTTAGTTGAACCTTGTATCACGTCTTAGTGAGCACTGTAATCATAACTAAGGAAAATTAATAAGATGCACCTCACTGATTCGAGGATCCTTGACTTTGTCTTACATTATATATTATTTGCTGCGCATTCCCTTGCTGTTAAAATGTCATTCAATACAGATATTTTTGTTTGTCAGTTATTTGTATTGTAGGGAGCTTGTTTTGTGCACCACTCGGTTCTTAGACAGCCTTTTAGCTGCGGTGAACCGAGCCCAGTCCACCAAGAATACTTATTTGGCCCAGGAACTTTGGGCCACAGTGCTGAGAAGAAAAAAAGCACTCTCACAACGTTCAAATTAAAATTAATATCAATTTTTATCACAATATTTTCACAATACTTTCACAATAAATCTTAAGTGGTAGGTTATTATTAGCTAATATTGGTGAGAAAAAAATAATTTTTTTAGAGAAAGAAAAAAATAATTTTAATAGTGCGTTCAAATTAAAATTAGGATCAATTTTTATTACAATATTTTCACAATACTTTCACAATAAATCTTAAGTGGTAGATTATTATTAGCTAATATTGGTGAGAAAAAAATAATTTTTTTAGAAAGAGAAAAATTGATTTAAGTATGATAAAGTAGTTGATTTAAGTATGAACCAAACTCATATTCAAAAAAAAAAAAAAAAAAAGAAATAAATTCTCTTATATATACATTGTTCTTTTTGGTAATTTATTTCTCAAATTGCCACTTTTATGAGTATTAGCCAAACACTCAGCTTTTTCAAAAAGCACTTTTTAACAGTTTTTACCAAACATTCAGCTTTTTGAAAATGCACTTTTTCATTATGCACTTTTTGAAAACTCCACTTTTTCATTATACACTTTTACAAAAAGCTGAACCAAACTCACCCTAAGCAAAGACACCAATCAGGTTTTGGTTACGAGTTCGAATCTTAGATTTTTTATTCAATGATAAGAAACTTTGCTAGTTGAACTAATTAGAACCCACCAATATATATTAATTGAATTTAGATACTATTTATATGCAAACTCTCCATTAGAAATCTTAGTACATCATATTTTCTTTAAATAATAAAATATATAATTCCATATACAAAAACAATCACAATCAATGTTTAATGCTAGAATTCAAGTAAATTGCCCCACCCAATAAATCATACCTTCATCACTTTAATCCCAAAAGTGAAAAATCCTGAATTGGTTTCTGAATATGGCCCTATAAGCCTATGTAACGTGTTGTATAAGATTTTTTCCAAAGTTTTAGCAAACAAATTAAAAAAATTCTTGCCAGAACTTATAACCGAGCATTAATTTGCTTTTGCAAAAAATAGGCTTATATCAGATAATGTTTTAGTTGCTTTCAAGACTTTGCATTGTATGAAAAATCACAATTCAGGAAAAACAGGTTTTATGGCAGTAAAGCTAGATATGAGCAAAGCATATAACAGTGTGAAGTGTATTTATTTACAGAATCTAATGGTGAAAATGGGTTTTTGCTCTAGGTGGATTGGGTTAATTATAGAGTGTGTACGTACTATTTTGTATTCAATTTTGGTGAATGGTGAACCGAAGGGGCTAATTAATCCAACAAAAGGCATAAGGCAAGGGGACCCCCTTTCCCCCTTCCTCTTCCTTTTATGCATGGAAGGATTACACTACCTAATCACAAAAGCTACTAGAGCAAAGGAAATCAACGGCTTCTCTCTTTGTAAGAGAGGCTTACTTTTTTGCAAGGCCAACCCCCAAGAATGTGGAAATGTGCTCAAAATATTATCTGATTATGAAGTTGTATCGGGCCAAAAAATCAATAGAGAAAAGACATCTCTTTTCTTTAGCAAGTCCACTGATGATGATATTAGGCAGGAGATAAAAAGAGTGTCGGGGGTACAAGAAATAAACTTTTATGAGAAGTATTTGGTGCTGCCTTCGTTGGTGGGTAGGGGAAAAAAGGCAAGATTTAGCTATATAAAGGAGAGGGTATGGAGAAAATTATAAGGGTGTGAAGGAAAACTATTGTCTTAAGCAGGAAGAGAAGTTCTAATCAAAGCAATCGTCCAAGCCATTTCAACATATGTCATGGGATGTTTCAAACATCCCTTGGGTCTATGTCACGATATTGAAGCAATGATTAAAAAATTCTTTTGGGGGCAATGGGGTGATAAAAGAAAAATACATTGGATTAAATGGTCGGAGTTGACAAAATCAAAGCTAGCTAAAGGAATGGGCTTTAAGGACCTTGCCTTGTTCAATGACCCACTTCTTGCCAAACAAGCTTGGTGACTAATACATAACAAAGATACTCTCTTTTACAGGATATTCAAGGCAAGATTTTTCCCACAATGTTCATTCATGGAAGCAAAGGAGTCGACAACCGGGTCATGTGCTTGGAAAAACATTCTGAAAGGTAGGGAGGTCATTAAAATGGGTTCCAGATTTTAGGTTGGCAATGGGAAGAATATTATAATCTGGCAGCATCATTGGCTTCCCATTAAACACCCAACCTTAGTCACTTTCCCAATCATTGAGTCCATGGAGGATGCCACGGTTGATTGTCTAATTGATGAGAATACAAGACAATGGGATGCTGAAATGTTGGATGGAATTCTTATACCTTCTGAAGCTGAACTTGCAATGAAAATTCCTCTAGCTTGAAGCCAAAATGATGACTCTCTGATTTGTCCTTTCTCGGCAAATGGGCAGTAGAATTGCAAATCAGGATACAGGTTTCTAAAGGAGTTGGAGGCGGGGTCTAATGAGGATACACAACCGGATTTTGAGGAAAAATTCTGGAAAAGCATTTGGTCTTTGGAAGTTCCAAAAAAATACAAAAAAATACAAAAATCTGGTATAGCGAGCAAGTAGAAACTCCCTTCCAACAAAACTCAACCTTACCCGAAAAACTATCATTGAGAACCCAACATGTGATCGATGCTCTTCAACCATTGAGGACTCATTGCATGCTCTTTGGGGTTGGATGAGGTCTGGGATGGAGATAGGTGGAGCTTTCAGTCAAGGGAGGTGTTTGCAAACTTCAAGGTACTATGCAGGTGGATAATGGAGAATGGGAAGTCACTAGAGCTATTTGCTGTCCAAATGTGATCTATATGGCACCAACGACATTAGACCCGATTGCAGCAGCCTTGCTACCTAACAAAGGATCTTAAACAAGCTGCAAAAGAGCGATGGGAGATGATCAAATCTGTCAAGCCCCTGCAAAACCCAAGCAGACCATAGCCAAAGCCGAAATGGACAACACCTCCACTGAATAAATACAAGATAAATTATGATGGAGCGATCTCAAGTGCAGAAAACAAATCAGGGGTTGGAGTGGTAGTTCGCGACTGCAATAGTCAGGTAATTGCATCCTTAGTTCAGCAATTGGGGTAGGCATACCAGCATGTGGAAGTTGAGGCAATTGCAGCTTGTAGGGTTGTGGAGTTTGGCAGCGAGATTGGAATTGACTGTGCTATTGTGGAGGGTGATTCGAAAATAATTGTGAAGGCTTTGAGGAACAAGGATAATGGCTTAATTTCTTATGGTCCTTATTAATGATGTCTCTTTATTTCCAGGTTTGTTTTCAGAATTGTCGTACTCTCACATTCGGAAAGATGACAACAAAGTTGCTCATAATTTAGCTAAGTTAGCTTTGATCACGTTAAAGTGTATTGTGTGGATGAAGGATGTTTCATCTCGCACCTTACTTTTTGTTCAAGCTAATTTGGCCGCCCTTTAAGTTTATATAATGGACGTCTTCTTTCTGAAAAAAAAAATGCTAGAATATATGAACATAATCATATACTATATAACAAAAGTTGGTTCTAGAAATTATGGTAATGCCCAGTGATTATCTTCTCTTTATAAGAAGTGGTTAAACTCTCATGATTATTTAGTGTAAATGAAACTTTGTTACCAAAACATCAAATTGCTTATTAGTTAATATGATAGTTTATTCCAAGTAAAACTCTAATACCTAAATTTCAAGAAATATTAAATTCTTTGTTCAAAAAATAAATTTAAAATTCTTTGCAACTCAAACTCGATTACCAAAAATTTAAGAGATTTAAAATAAATTTTTTAATATTATGATAGTTTTCCTAACTTAAAAAAAAATTAAAACTTTACTCCAACTATATTTCTATTACCAAAATTTTTAAGAAATTTTAAATAAAATTTAATATTTATTTTGATAATCTATTATAATAATAATTATTATGTGTTTTAATATAGTAAAGCCTACATAGTACATGTCATACTTATGATAGGTGGCTCAAAATATGTATGTTCTACATTGAAAATTAATACATTTTTGTCATGTGATAAATTAATGAGTACGATTGTTAATTTGCAAATGAATCATTGATTATTAAAATTAGTTGCTAGAATGAAATGATTTCTTTCTTTTACATATAATTTTTAATTAAGTAGTGCATCGCTTAAAAATTATACTAGTATTAAAATATTGTAAATTAATATATTTGTTTAAATAATGGTGAGACAAAAAGGCTTATTGAAGCACCAATAATTATCTTATAAGTCCACTTCACTCATATACAGTGAGTGGCTTTACACACCTATGGAACCTACCACATGTGAGCTGACCACTCCTTGTAATGGGCTCACAAAGCATCACCTCCTATTGAAGAGGCCTAGTGGACAGAAAATTAAACAGGCCATTATTTCTTTATGGTCGGAAAGAAAAACTCAATAGTATACTAGTAGAGGTCTCACAAATGACTACATGTTTACAACGTATACTAAAAAACATAAAATAGAAGTAGATTTGCCATCAAGCGTACGATTGTTAAGGTGGAGCCTTATTACGACATTAAAAAAAAAAAAAAAAGTGTTTTTATCTTCTTTTTAATAAAGTTACGATTTTTTTTATTAAATTAAAAGAAAAAAGAAATGTTTATGATGATATTCATGCCATGGGGCAGAATCAAAAATTTTATTTGGAGAGCTAAGTTATAATACTAAAACATGAGTCAAAACAAACCTCACATACATGCACATGCATGTGCATATATATTAATTTTCTAATACTACAAATCTACAATAAATCATAATCTATAAATATGTGTATGTGATATTTTCGATTTGGTAAGACACTGAATTTCTATCTTGACATTAATACATCAATGCAATAGAAAATGAAACCCAATTTTTTTTTTTTTTTTTTTTTTTAACGTGAAATCCCTCTATATTTGGAGAGGGAGAAAACCATGGTTTCAAGCTAGTCGAATTATTCACTATTTTTTAAAAGTAGGTAAAATGGGGTATAGTTTTGCAATGGAGAAAGAGAAAGGAGAAACATTAGAGAAAAGAGAAAAATGAGAAAGTGGTAGAGGCTTCTATCGTAGCAAGAGAGAGATGGCTAATTAATTTTCCATCCTTGAGTCCTTTATTCTTTTATAGTGGTGAAGGTAGGCATGTGTCACTCTCCTATTGGGTAAGATGTTGGCTTCTGAAGGACGTGGTAGAATTTTGACAAAATAGAACAACATGCAATTGGTACTTCTACGTTTGCGTGCTTGTGCATGTATTTCATGTAGTGATGCTGTTTTAATAGTTATAATAGTCTTTGACTGATTTTTACCATTATTTTTACCCACTATCTGTGCAATGGACAATAACTAATGGCTATATGTTTTCTCATTTTATACACAAAGCCTATATACGTATAAAGCTAAGCAAAGTTGGCCTGTTATACCTTGGACACGCAATGATGGCAGATTGGCCCATTATTTTACCAATTAACACCATCCCGTACAATAACATACAAATTATCAATTTTGTTGTATGTATATTTACTAATTTTGTTCAAGAGAACTTATCATTTTTTAGAACCCTAATGAACATATAAGAGTTGTTTAATTCAATATTAGACATACAAAAATATAAAAATAAAAATAGAACTTATTATCTCTTATACGAATTATGCTCAATAAAAATATTATGCATCTTCATAGTGAAATTCTTAAGAATTTTATTTTTAATATAAATTACCAATTGTTTACCTAGCTAAGTGAATAAAAAAAATTACAATGAAATCTTCAAAACCACAAATGATCCGAACTTAATCAATCATAAGAGTAAACTTTACAATAACAAATGAAATTGATGGGGAAAAATAGTTGCCTCTATAAACACTAAATTAACTCAATTATTATTATTATTATTATTTACATATTGTTCTGCCCCTGCAAATGGTTTGGTAGCTAGACCTGTAAGGTTCGCTCTTCGGAAGCCAAGGTTGGTAGAGGTGCAACCTTCTTCGTTCTGGAAGCTTCAGCGATTGAATTGACCAAGTCTACTACAACAGCAATGAAGCCAATAACCCAAAATATGATCATCATGATAATTACAATGATAACCAAGGTCGCCTTTTGGTTTTTGTGCCTATTGCATATGTCTCCGAGTGCATGTGAGAGAAGAAGGTTGTGCTGAAAATACGAAAGCTCGAAACCAAACAGGCTTGCCTTCAGTATTGCTTTCCATGATACTTGAGAGAGAGAGAGAGAGAGAGAGAGAGAGAGAGAGGTGAGATTTTTCTCTTTTATTAGTGTATGAGAGAGAGATACTTGAGAAAGACTTGACTCTTTTACACAGTTGAATATCATATATATAAATGGAGCAGAATTTGGAGAGTCACATATAAATGGAAAGTCTGACTTGGTTTGTGAAAACAGAAGGGCCATTGCAGTTTTATTATTTGGGTCTTAACAAACCAGCAGATCACAGGTTTGTGCTGAAAATTTATGACTTAATAGCTAAATTGGAATGTGTAAACTAGCTTGTAATTTTTTTTTTGGTGTTTCCACATAGATCTGAACTAATTTCCATAGGTTAGGAAATTTATGGCACTTCACGGTTGAACCCTTGAACGCCCAACCATTCTTATTTTGAGAATCAGGGCATCAATTTCATTTCAAAAAAACTATCAGAAAAATCTGATGCAAACAAGCAGGAAAAAACCATACGTTTCTGATGAGTAATGACCACGTAATACCTTACCCCTCCACCAAAAATAAAATCAACTATGGACACAAACAGACTAAAAATTAAGTTCTTCTAGATGGATACACATTTTTTACTCTTCCATATATTTTGACATAACTTGTACATTTGTCAATGTATGATTAGATTACATAATTTATACATAGTATCACCGCTGATATTTATGAAAATTAATCAAATCACCACTTGACATGTGTACTAGTTGTGGCAAAGTATGTATAAGAGTACGTATATTCTTTTTAGAGAAGAATGTATAGGAGTATATCTCTCTAGACTTTTTGCAAATGTAAATAAATGACATATTTTTTATTAATATATTCATAATTTATGAGTCACTTGAAACTTTAATAGAGTCTCACTTAAAATAAACTAATGGGTCAAAAATAAAAAGCGCATTAATTTATGTCATGCAATACATACATATATTGGTCACTTGGTGGAGAAAATGGGCAAATGCCATTTTCGAACAAACAAAACAGCATTTTGCCCAATTTCCCAAACTAATTAAGGGAATGCCTCTCTTTTGAAAATTGATTTTCTCAAAATCGATTTAACCCTATAGTAGTGTTTTTAAGGAGCCTATAGTGACGTTTTAAGGACATTATAGTGGCGTTTTATAACTCGACTTCCATAAACTCAAGTTATAGGTAAAAAAAAATTGCCTATAACTCGAGTTCATAAAGGTCGAGTTACAAAACGCTACTATAGGTCCTTAAAACGTTTTATAGGCTCCTTAAAAACGTCACTGTAGGGTTCTAGAAATTTTTTTTTTTTTTAAATTCGATTTTGAGAAAATCGATTTTCAAAAGAGGGACATTTCCATAATTAGTTTGGAAAATGGGACAAAATGCCACTTTGTTTGCACGAAAAGGGCATTTGTCCATTTTGGCCGTCACTTGGTAGTTGATACACACGTTGCATAGTGGGTAAGTTTTAATATATTAATAATACACAAATTATGATATATAATTAAAATAAATACTAATTTATTTTAAACTACTTTAAAATTGTGGTAATATAATTTTTTGGGGTAAATTTGGTAATAGAATTTGAAATTGCTTAACTTGTGTAATAGAGTCTTAGTTAGAGCAAACTTCTTAACAATTAATAAGTTGGTATTTTGATTCTCAAAAAAAAAAAAAAAAAAAAAGGTATTTTGGTAATAGAGTTTAATCTAAATTTTCTTAATAATTAATAAAAGGTAGAGTCACTTGGTGCAACCATAGTTTTTCAAACCAAACTTTTATTATATATTATATAATTCAATATCATTCACTAGGTGTGGGGCCAGTTGCCCAAAAAGATGACATAGAATTTATAGGAAGTGGGCTTGTGACCCAACGGCCCAGTCCGAGGACATTTACTTATCCGAGGATGGTTAAAGAGAGTTATTTTGGGAGTAATATAAGACAAAGAGATGTGAGTCGTGTATAACGGCCCAAGCCACATCCGAGGACGAGATCCACTTCTGATACCAAGGTCCGAGGTGGATGTAATTATTTTAGTATTCAAGGTACTCCATCAAATTGCATATGAACTAAAAGGTGAACATAGAACAAAGGAGGAACCAGAAAAGGTAGCAAATATCTTCTAAAGCTGCTACCTCCACATTAAATGCTTCTCAGCTAACTCTCTGACTGCATTAATGTGGAGGTGATACCTGAACAGTAACCAAGCAGCCTTATGGCCACCAAGTGAAGGTTCCAGGAAATCCTAGATGGGACAGAAAGAAATTCTCAGAGTAAAACCTACACATGTACGATAAAAATAGGGTGAAGAAGGCGGTATATAACAGGAAAGTAGGTGACCTTAGAAGGGACTTTTGGAAAAAGGAGGAAAAACGCGAGAGCATCCATTAAGATACCCCCTGAAACCTAGCCGAGGAGAGTGGATATCGTTTAAACTAGTTTGAAGCTTTCTTTGTTGCAGAATGATCATGTCTTTTTCTACCAATTGGAATTAGCTCTTACACCCGCTCTCTAGAAATTTTATTGTTTGGGCTTAAACCTATCCCTCTTTTGAGTCCAATCCAATTTGAGTCCTTACACTAGGATTTTTAGTAATTTTTTCTATAAATAAAAGGATTTTTAGTAATCAATAAATTGACGGACATAACTTTTTTCACATTGTGTCGTTGGTTAGGAATTGCTCATGTGAAGGCCAATAGGCTATTGGTAGTAGATGAATAAGTCATATGAGACTTGGGGTCAAAGATGGCATGGGACGGAAGACCATAGTTTGGAAAATAAACTGTTAAATTTTTCAAAAAGAAAAAAAAAAACCTTTTTTTAATTATTTTTTATTATTTACAAGATAGAAATTTTATTTTAGTATAATCTAAGTGTATATGTAAGTGAAACTTCTTCCTAGAGACTTGAATCCTAGCCTTTGCCTCCCACACCTCACAAGCACTTATACTTGCGGAGTGATTATCGCGTCAAGAGTGCAGTGGTGAAATTTCTAGGTTTTGAGTTTGAATTAAGGCTGGATTAGAGGTCAAATTATAATGATGTCATAAATAAACCAACAATTAATTAAAATACTATTTAATATAGATTAAAAAAAATCTAAAATACTATTTAATAGATCATGTTTATTAAAAAAATTAGCAAAATTGATAAATAAAAAATCTTAAATAAAATATTAAAAAACTTGCACAAAATTTTATAAGACAAATAGAAAATAATCATAAAGCATAAATAATCGTATACTAGTACAACCTATATACCTTATTATAACATTTATAAAAAAAACACACACACACACACACAAAAACAAAGTGTATATAAAACTAAGGACTAATTGCTTTAAGAATTGATGGAGCGCTGCCTATTGGAGTTTTGGGGTACTTTTCTCATGTTTATACCGTAGGGAGACCGACCTCGAGTAAGAGAAGGAATATGGGTTACAATAAATTACTAAAGCGAGTATAATATTAGGTAGAGACTAGAGAATGGGAGAACATGATTATGAAATTACGTGTGCTTATTATGGTCGCTCCTCTCTCTCGCTGGAAAGTAAAAAATAAGAAACTTTAATGGCACGTTTGGATGTTTAAAAAAGAAGGGAGAGTAGAGTAGAAGGAGGGAGAGTAGTCCAATTACCTTATTTAGAAATTTTTTAAAGAAGGAGGGGGAGGGGTTTAGAGGAGTTTGAAGGGGTTTCAACTCCCTCTAACCTCTCATTTTTAATTCTTCCAAATTTGAGAGATTTGGAGGAAGAGTAGAGTAAGTAAATTATTGTCTAAGTAAATTTTCTAATTTACCATTTCTAACAATTTATTATCATATTAGGATAAATTATAGACCAATGTTGCAAGTCCATTTTCAAATAGGGATAAATTTGTCTATTTTAATCATTTCCTCTCCTTTCCATTCTAATTTTTAAAATATCCAAATAAGGGGAATGGTTAATTACTCCATTCCTCCTTACTAATTTTAAAAACATCCAAACAAGGTGGAGGAGAACCATTCCCCTCTACTCTCCTCCTCACTACTCTCCCTCCCTTTACTCCCCTCTACTCTCCTCCCTCTCTAAACTTCCAAACAGGCCATAAACCAATAATACTGCTGGAAAACTCCAAATTAGTAAAGCCTTAACAGCTTGGTTGGAAGGAGTTATATAATTGTAAATGAAGATTTTAGAGGAGAATATCCCATCTGAAAATGCCCAAAAAAACAAAAACATTTTGCATCTCTAAAAAGTTGTTTTATCTATTTTATATTTCTACTTTTAATAATACATCCTACCTCCCCATATGGACAAAATGGGTAAATATTCGTAATTTTAAAATTATGTAGCAAAATCCCACTTTCCAAAATATTTAGCAAAATGCCCTTATTTTGAAACTCAATTTTAACAAAATCGAGTTCTATATGTATCTTTAAGTATTGAAGTGGCAAAATATGAATAAAACTCAATATATTGGAAAAATTGGTATTTTGCTACGTGGTTTTAAAATTAAGGATATTTACCCATTTTGTCCATCCCATACTCTGTTCTCTTTACATTTTATTATTATTTTTATTAATTTTATTTGAGAGAGAGAGAGAGAGAGAGAGAGAGAGAGAGAGAGAGAGAGAGAGAAATCTAAGTTTAAAATAATAAGGGTATAGCAAAATAACAGTATTTAAGTGATAAAGCTTTTTACAATATCTATTTTTAGAACTTACTTTAGCAAAATATAAAACTATGAATAAAAATAAAGCTTCGGATGTGGAACTATTTTTAAGCTTTTGGTGATAAGATAGAGGCAAAATAGATAAAATTCAAAGTAAAGCCCAGATGGGAATGCTATGGCTAGTGTGGAATGACCATTTGAAGAATTGATGGTTTACTGCATGTTAGAGTTTTGGATACTTGTAGACACCTCATTTTGTACCCGTTAATATCCTTTGGTTTCTGGTTCCAATGATGAGCTTGACATATGTTAATTAAAGAGTTTACAATAATTTGGAAGTGATTACGACTCAAAAGTACTCAAATCTTTTTGAAAACGATGTTAAAAAATGACTTTTGCTCCCTATTTTAATCATAACTTTTGATCCATAAAGAATTTTTAAGTGAGGTTTATTTCATTGGAAATTATACATCTAAGGCTTCAATTTGAACATAAATTTTGCCTAATTTGGATTTATATTGAGTGAGTTATGACCATTTGAAGTTGGGCCAATACAGCAGTCAAAATTAGGATTTTTTAGGAGCATGCGTACGCATGAATCAAGGGTGCATGCACATCCACGAAACTTGCATGCATAGGCACGTTTCCAGGTCATTAAAACATGATTTTTGGGCCCCCAAAATATAATTCTTTGATGGGGGCTGGCCCCTAGACACTTGGGAACGTCCAAAGACCTCTATAAAGCCCTGAAAACTCTAGTTTTAATGTATAAATACTCACCTTATGTTTCCAATCCAAATCTTAGCTAGAGAGAGTTTTTTTTTTTTTTTTTTCTCCATCTCTAAAACCCTAGTTCATCTTTAATAAACACACACACACAACACCTTTGTATGTTTTTTACAAATTCAAAACCTTTCCCTAGTAGTTTTACAAAGGCAGAAACTAATGTTCTAATTTAATTTCTCAAAACCATTTCAAAACCTTTTGTTCTTCAATTGTGATTACCTAAACTATTGTGTTCTTTTAATTATTCTTGCTCTCTCAATCTAATCTTTGTGTTCTAGGCACTAAGGGGTCGGTTAAAAACCTCAAACTCGTGATCCTAAGCAAGGTGAATGTTCTTTCCATGAACTCCTCCTTTGCTTAATAAGATTTACACGAGTTTCTTAATATGATTTATTCTAATTGTTATGTTTGATTTGTTTGATGTTTTTAAAAATGTTTAAAATGTATTAAATTAATTTTGGGCTGATTGTAATATGTTTTGGTTGTTCTTGTTTTATTATTTTAGTTTTATGTAAAGTTTAACATGTTTATTTATTTTACGTTAGTTTAGTGTTTAGGGTTTATAACATGCTTATTTGATCTCACATGCCATACCTTTGTTTGTTCAAATCTTGTAAAATGTGATTTTTTTTTTCTTTTTAGATCTGTGCTAAAGGATGCGTATGCATCATCAAGTATGGGTGTGCATGGTTTCGACCATGCGTACACACTTCTAAACCTAGATTTGACAAAAATCTTGTTTTTATTATTTTGATAATTTTTCCATGTATTCTTTGATTTTGTTTGACTCTATTTAGGTTAATTATTCATGTTTATCTACTTTCCATACTTTATTTGATCAATCTTGCCATGTTTAGTTTATTTGTGATATTTTTCCTTTGGTGTTTATTTAATTGTTATCTTTTCCTTTTTAGTATCATATGTTTGATTTTGTTTAATTTGTTTCCTTTTCTGTTATTATGTGATATTTAACATGTTGTGTGTGTTATTTTATTTAAGTGCATGATGTATATTTAGGATAAGGATTAGAGCTCTTTTAATAAACTCTTTAATTAAATATGGCCTAGCAACATATAATGGAGGCCGACCCACATGTTGGGCAGTCTTGGGTGCCTAACACCTTCCCCAAGTCGTACCCAAATTTTGCACCATAATCTCGTATGCAGACCTATGCATGTAAGTGACCCAAAAAGCCTAATTTGGTTTTTGGACGTAAATCAAGTGGCAACTCCATTTTTTCACCTTCTGCCTGGTCCACTCTAGGCCAAAGCGTACTTCCCACGAGGAAACCACTCGTCACAAGCACTTGTGCCCATAGTACTCTTATCCTATTTATACCGAAAGGAGATTGACCTTCCTGGAAAGGATTGCCTATGCAGATAAGTGATAATATAGCTTTTTGCACCTTGGGCAAAGAACTTGGATAGGCGAGTGAGTTGGTAATACTTTTACCTAATTTGGAATCTTTGGTTGCTTAGGTTTAGTTTGGTTTTATCAAAATGGAGGAGCTTTTGCTAAATAAGGTGGGTTAGGGTTGTTAGGCATTTAATGCTCGACGCTATGGAGACATGCCATAGGGACTATTTGGAACCAGTGTTTAAGTATTGGTTTTTAAAATTATGTGAAAACTGTGATCTAAAATGTATAGTAAAAAAAAGAAGCATTCTGAGTAGTCGTAATGCAAAAAAAAAAAAAAGTAATTGGTACCATGTTTCTATAACTTTTTTTCAAAATTGAAAACACACAATTGAGTGTTTAGTATGATTATTTGTTTTGTGTTGTAAACATCATGTGGGTCGCACAATTTTCAAAATAATTATAACAATGTCACTCAAAATTGTTAGTTGAAAACTAAAAACACTTAAAGTGTTCTCAAAATACATTAAATACTCTAAATTGGGAATTGTGACTCAAACGCTCTTCGTTAAACACTATTACCAAACATGTGTTTTTTTTTAGGCCCATAGTTTTTAACACTTAAATACTAAAACCTATGATTTAAATTCTACTACCAAACAGGCCCTAAGGTCATTGCTTTTTTAGGCCCTATCTGGCAAGAGATTTTAAACAACAATTTTCAGTGTTTAAATACTGAAAACTGTGAGCCAAAAAAAAAAAAAAGTTTAGGAGTGTTTTAGTTATGTTTTTTTATTTTAGAGTGTTTGAACACTGAATTTAGAAAACTCTTTCTACCAGTTTTCAGTTTTCAAATAACATTGTTTAATAGTACTTTTGTAAATATGCTAAAAACTGTAGGCTCCACCTGATAATATTACATGTACTATACTCATCAAATAAATTGAGGGAACTTTCTCTCTCTTCAAGTAAAATAATAATACTTTTACTATACTCATCAGTTTTTATAAAAAAATACATACACATACTAAACACATAATTATGTTTATTCACATTTTAAAATATGTTATTTAAAACATGGTACCAAATACATTTTTTTTTTTTTTTGGTGTATTATGAATACTTTAAATATATATTTTCATAACACTTTTTAAACTACAATTTTCACATCATTTTAAACAATAATACTTGAAATCTGCTGCCATATACCAAAAGCAAAAAGGGGCTTATAGGCCATTTGCTGGAATGCTATGCGGCCGTAATAGCTTGTTATTATTTATTATTATTATTATGTTATGTGAAGATTGAAAGCTTGTTAATTTGTTTGGACAAGAAAAAACCCAAAAAAACGTAACAGGGATTTTGGGTTTTATTTGGTCTTGAGGCTCAATACCATGTGGTGTAGTCTGCCATTCCTATTGGTCCTGAGCCCAATGCGTTTCAGTGCCTTTCGTTAAAAGTAATTGGGATTGGAGACCCAATATTGTGCAATTTCATCCGTTGTTAACCCATGAACAATAATAATTTAAAAAGAGCATTAAATGCGCTTAGGCAAGACATTAGGGTTCTTATTTATTTATTTATCATTTCACTCTTTTATGATAACAGATTGCTTCCTTTACAAGTACATGCTAAGAAGAAATTGATTCCAAAACCAATCGAGGCCTAATTTTTATAATCTGAAGTGGCATCTTAAAATCTTGAAATTTAAACATTGTCTACAAAGATTATGACACTATAAACGCCTCCATCAATTATTTATTTTTTATTTTTAATAATAAGTTACTGCATTACTTCATTAATAAAATTCAAAATCAGTCTGGTGCATCTGAGCAATAATAGTTTCTAAGAAACTGGGTTTCCTCAACGCTTGGGTCATAATATAGTAGCAAGCTGCCTTAGCTAGGAGAAGAAAAAGAATGATATTAAGAGTTAGGACAATGAGAACAATAGTGAAGGTCACACTGATTTGGCAACTAGGTTTGGATGTTCCATCGCCCTCATTATAAACTGAATTATCAACCACACAGAAAAACTGGCAATTGCTGCGTACCCTGTCGTTCTCATAATTTCATTGCATAAAATATAGACGTATGCCTTTTCTTTTCCTCCATGTTATTGTCCACGACAATCGCTGGGAGAGAGAGAAAAATATAGTGATTAGAATCATTGGATTTAAGTATTTGTGTCAATCCTGTATTAATTTCTACAGCTATAGTGAGATTTGCGTGCGTGTTTATATTTTTCAGTTTTCACTGAAATCTTCATGCAAATCAAAGCAACAATAGAAACATAAATAAAAAATAGTGACATACATAAACTGGGATTCCGCATGCGGGCAAAATAAGAAGAGAAACCATACTTACCTCCGCAACCAAGCTCTTAACAATCTTTAACATAGAATGTTGTTGAAGTTGAATTTTTTCTTAGATATCTGAAACTAGAAGTTTGGGACAGAGTGTTAGTATATAAGTTAGTTAGTCTATTAGCCCATTGGGCCTGCTATACTCATATTATTTGTATTTCATACAGATTGTGTCCATATAAAAGCTTTTTGTCTTCCTCGTGTGTGTTTATTTCTAAAAAAAGAGGCTCTTTGTTCGTAACACATAATAAAATCATACACTAAAAATGGGATTGGAGATTTCTATTCCTAAAAGATATGGGAAGAGGTGTTCTTAAGGTGATTTTTTAATGAGATTTTTAATGTGAAATGGTGAATTAGTGTTTATAATGATTTTTTTTCCAAAATGTGGATCACAACATCAAAATCATCCACTAAATATGTTGAAAACAATGAAAAGAGACTATGCCTTACTACCATAACTTGTCATTGGCCAATTTCTACGGTTGAGACGTCTCCAAATATGAAACACCTCAATATCTTTTCTTAATAGCCAGTTTGGATGGAAGAGGAGGAAGGGAGAGTAGAGTAAAGTTAGCCGAAAATTGCAGCCAATTGCGAGCCAACTCTACTCTACTCCTCCTCCATCTAAACTAGCATAAAAAATTATTTGTTTTCTTTATTTTTAGTTTCTCTTTATGGAAAATTCAAAAAAAAAAAATCTCTCAAAATATTAAAAAATAAATAAAAGATATCTTAAGGAAATTATTTGTTTAAAAGAAAAAGGGATTTGGAAAATCTCTCCATTACAAGGTGGAAAGCAATTTTTTCAATTGTGGTTATTAGTGTTAATTTCCATCCCAAGATGTTACAAACTCCTGGGTAGAACTCATCCTTGAAAACCGGCTTACAAGGGAGGGTACCCAAAATCTTATAAACACATGTTTAAGGATACGCTTAAACAATGTGAGACACTAGAATCATAACACAAGAATTAGGGGAGAGATTAAATAAGCTAGGTTTGATAGTTACAACGGGAGAAAGGATTTAAACCCTAAATATTTTTGTTAGAAACACCAAGTGGTGCCAACCTCTCATATGAGTGAGAGTTTTGTATGGTAAAATTATTTGAGACAAATTTGTTTGAGGGAGATCTATTGATGATAATGACATTTGTTGTATTGATCGTCTCTACCCATAAGACCTTAGGCAAGTACTCTACATTCAATCTCATACATCTATCCCTTTCTATGAAGATTATGTTCACTATGTCCGTAACTTTGTTTTTCTGTGGAGTTTCTATGATTTAAAAATGACAAATGATACCCTCAAATTCACAAAATTCTAATAATTCATTTTCTCTATACTTTTAGTATCAGTTTCAAAGTTTTTTTTATTTTTCTGCTAGTTTGATTTTCAATTTGTTTTTCATTTTTTAAATAAGATATATATTTGTGCTGGCTTTATAATTAAAACAAATCCATATATTTTTACGGTAGTTAATTAACAATAAAACATACTCAATTATTTGTAAAGTAAAAGAAGACTTCACCCTTCCATAGATTAAGTTCTCAATTTCAGTATATTAGTTATAGTCATAGCAAAATCTTAAAGAAATTCAAAGATGTGAATTTGGATACTCTTCTTAATGATAACACCAATATAACAAATCTCGATGCCATCATTGGCAAAAGTACCAAAATAACAATATAGAACCCAACAACAACAAAAAAAAAAAAGAAGTAAAATTCAAGGTTTGGAATTTAACTTCATAAGAACTGCTATAGATACAAACTGGAAAGCATCGACGCAGCTTCGGAGGAGCTGCACCCGCGTCGGACTCGGCGGGACGCGGCGACACGAGAGGGATGCCGTAGACCGCGCGTCCGTGCCGCGTCGGGCCGCGTCTTGCCACGTGGAGCGCCGGACTCGCGCTGACTCGGCTTCGACGAGCGCCAATTCGCACTGAACCGGACCGATTCGCGCCGAATCGGATCGTCTTCTTCCTCCTTTTTTTTTTTTTTTTTTCGCGAGCCCAACACTTGTTCTTCAAAGCGGAAGTAACAACAAGGTTAACTACTGAGCGAGAACTCCTTGGTTTCACTCCTGCTGTGCAGCTATGGCATAAAGGCTTGTTCTTCTGTTTCTTTTTTTCTTTATCAGTTTTGTTTCGTTTTTGCTATCAAAAAAAAAAAAAAAAATTTTTGAAAAGAATTGTTGAACACGTTTGGTCATGGTCAATGGTGCTTTATTTTGCTTTTTGTGCCCTCACGTGAGCCACATTTTCCCTCACTTTTTTTTCTTTTTTTATTTTTTTTTCTTTTTTAAACGTTGAGCCACTGAACTGGCCACTAATAAGCTTTTGGTTAGTGAGGTTTCATTTTGTACAGTATATTATTATTATTATTATTATTATTATTATTATTATTATTATTATTATAATATATGAGTTCTCTATTATTATTATTATTATTATTATTATTATATAAAAAAACATGCTTAGTAATATATAAAATATATAAATAAAAATATTTTTAATAATTTTTTAATCGCCAAGTTCTGCCGCACCCGCACCCACCTTTTTAAAAAATTGCCGAGTCCCGCACCCGCACCCGCACCCACACCCGCACCCGCACCCGAGTCTCGAAACGCACCCGTGCTTCACAGGATACAAATAGTATCAATCATCCTGTTGACAATTATCTTGGGAGAGAAAATAATCAGAGGGAAAACCTTACCTCTTAAACGATTATAACAAACCATAATCATTTGCAAAGATAATTGCAGAATAGGTGCTACACCAATGTTGATGGATCGGTACCATCCACCGATGTTGGAGTATGTATAGGTGTGATCTTTACGGTCCCAAACAGTGGAGGTAAGGGAGGTGCAGTCTTCCACCAATTCAGAAACACCTTAACGCAAACTACAGCAGTAGGGATGAGAAAAATACAGCAAGTGATGATGCCAAAAATCATGGTGAGACATATGCATGGAATGTTGCGGTGTGAATGATCAGAATGTATAATCTCCATTACAGCTTCCCAGATCAAACTACCGCCAACAACCAAACATACAAAACCAGTGAGAATCCAAAGTAGGAGATAGAGTTTCTCAGTCCAATACATAGATACACACATGATTAATTTCTCAAATAGCCTGTGGAGTAAAATTCTGTGTAATGTGTCAGCCAAGACTAAAATGCAAAAACACCACCATTCTAGCTCGTTTATATTTTTCCTCATACAAAATATTATTTTCTAGCTCCAAAGAAAAGAAAGACAATAAATAAGAGATACAAACGTACCAGACTGAAATTGCTAGCTAGACTAGCTGTTAATTGGTTAGTGCATTCAAAACAAACGTCCAAGACATGTAAATTTGTAATTTATTTATCAAATTCAGTTCATATTTCATGGCTGAGAGGTGACCGAATGTTACGTGTTCGTGAAAGAGACAAGACAAGACTGCAATCATCTTTAGAGGAAAAAGTTAAAAAAATATAAAGAGGGAGTTGCCATTATGCATCAGCTTGAAAAGTTGAACTAATAAAAATAAGAGAAGCTATGTTTAGGTGAGGTAGAGTCCAGTTGTTCAAAATTTTCACTTTTAAAGTAAGAATATCAATCAAGAAAAGAGAAATAGTCTCCCTCCATAACTAAATTAATTAAAAAAAAAACCCATTTTTCAGTCTTGTTGTGGAGATGATATTTCATGCACCCTTTATTGTAATTGTAAGCCGCGGATCAAAGCAAAAATCATGGACACCCTTAGACAAGGGGGACATGACCCAACCTTCGCAGTATAATTTTTGTTTAAAGATTATTATTATTATTATTATTATTTTTTTGATGGGTTTTGTTTAAAGATTATACTACATATGTGTGTGTAAAAGAAAATATGTGTGTAGGCCCTGTAGGGTCAAAATTTCACATTAGTGCCCTACCTAACAAATGAAAGTTGGTGGAATAAAAAATCAAAGAAAATTGGCCAAGATGACCAAAAAAAATAATAGCCAACAGAGTCACAGACCCATATGCTTGTAATTCCTTTAAAAACAAAAACAACAAAGTTTGCTTGGAAAAAAAAACCCAAAAAATTTGATATTGACAAGAAAAACTTTCTTCAATCCATAATTATTTGTATTTCTTGCTTATCGCCACTCACTAACTTGTCCATGGTCAACATTTAGTCACCATCCTCTCAATCTCCTCAAGTGGTGTTACAAAGTAGATTTTGTTTATAACTAGCTTGTCCTTTCATACATTATGTTTTTATAACTGAAAGCGTGAATTAAAATATAGTGTGTGAAAGAGTTTTTATAACTGAGTTTATTAAAACACACTATACTACTGTGTCTTTATGTCAGAAACACCGTTCTTTATAATAAATAAATTTCAATGAAAGATAGTCATTGACTCATTGAGTCTATCTTTCATGGAAGACGGTAAGTTTCGTTTTTAAATATTTTCTGTACGTGTTAATAGCATATAACATATTAGACTATTTTGATATACTAATTTTTTATTCAGGGTATTTATGAGTTATGACTAATGTTAATGTATGAATATATAATTCGACATCCAAGAAAAAATGCATGGTTGATATTGATTGAGCTATGGCCAAGGGAGCTTTGAAGATGGTGGTGCAAGCTTTGATGTCGAAGAATTCAAGTTTGGACTCTTATGGTTTGCTAGTACAAGCATGGTTTTTAAACTCTGGACTGTACAGTCCGATTTGGTTAACCGAGAACCTCTCACTAACACAGTTCTTTTAATCCTAAAAAATGTTCTAAGTAAGAAAAGCAGAGAACCATTCGAACCGCTCGGGTTTAAAAACTGTAGACGGTTTTCATGGTTCAAGTAAGAGCTATTTTTATTTAAAGAAATAAAAGTATTTATAGACTCACATACAAAACGTGGGTTTTTTTTTATTTTTTTATTTTTTTTTTTATTTTAAGAAAGTTGACTGTGTTTTTGCAAGAAACTTTTTTGAATTGTCCTACTCTCATACAAAGAGAGAGAGAAACAAAGTAGTGTATAGATTGGTTAAGTTAGCTATTAATCAATATATATATATATATATATATATAACCGAACCCTTTGCTAGCTCCACAATTTTATACATTAGCACCAATTTTTTAATTAATTTTTTAATGCTTATTTTAAGTTGTAGATTACCCGATAAATTTTTTTCTTGTTCCTTCTTCTCATCTTTGACCTCCGGTCTACTGCCCTTCTTTCTCTTCTCAATGTCGACAATGACAAAGATAATGATTTGTCCCTTAAAAAAGAAAAAAAAAATTTACTGCACAGTTCAACTTATCATTATGAAACTCAAATTTGGATTCAAAGTTTGATTGCTTTGGGTTGATTTTTGGGGGACTATAGTTTTTGGCTTGCTATTTTTCAGATTCAACTCTATCCATCTATAAAGATCAAATCTTTTGAGTTTTGCCATTGTTTCTGTTCTTCAGTTTGCAATATTCTCACCAAACGTGGACAATTTTCTTTGCATCACATCCACTAGGATCAAAACCCATGACCAACCTCCAAATCTATGCCTAATCCTTTCAATTACTCTTCTCAAAAAGTAAATATATTATGCACAAATGGTGGTAGATAGAGAACTTATAGCAAATTTTGCTGTAAACAAGGGATGGCTAAGATAAAAACACAAATTTGCTGCTAGGTGAGAAGTCAACATGAATGGTGGAAAACCTTTTCAAAAGTTAGGAAGAATGAAAGGAAATTTTAGTATTTTTTGGTAGTTGTTCATTGAACGTAAAGAGTGGCCAATTTTATCACCCTCAAAATGTTTGACAAAATGCCTAAGCCAAAATGAAAAGGAGGCTTGGACTAAGACTCGGGGATTTGAGGCAAGTGTATATGACATACCATTAAATTTAAGAAACTGTACTTTTTATCTTTTCTGGGTAATGATTAATGATATTCATGAAAATAAAACATCTTTTTCAAGTGGTATCACTCTAAGAGGTGTCCTCCAAAGTCTCGCTATGCATGATCTTGATTCTTTTGTACCTTTCTAAATGAGGCATGTATCAGCACTCAAAGATCAAAAATGGCAGGAAGGACTATTTGTGGATTATAGTGCAATGGCTGAAAGTGAATATTATAATTAACCAAAGTCAGTCAACATACTCCTCCTGAAGCACAAACATCTGGTAGGGCAGTTCATAGAATATGCTGGTGGAGCTTAGGGAAAATACAAATTTAAAGAGAATATGGAAGCATTTCACAGGATCATGTACTAGACCTTCAAATCTTAATAATAAAGCAAACTGTGTGTGGCATTTTACCTATAAGTTTTTGTGGCTTTCATAGGATGCAACCTAGATTTCTTGTGGGTGCAACTAGAATAGAGATGTAGATCTCATCATACATTATGATTGCTCCAAATGCCTTGCATAAGTTGGCAAATCTTCTAGGAAGAGTTGTCATTTAGGATTTCCTTCCCTTTGTCAAATGCTTATGTTAGTTGCTATTTTTTAAGGATAGGTTGCCATATCCAGAGCAGCTGCTGCATGTAAAACCATAATGGTATTGAAAGTTTGAACCAATGAATTTGAGTTCATAAGTCTTTTTTTTTTTTTTTTTGAAACCTAAAGTGAGATATCATTTTATTTAAATAAAATTATTTTTATTTAGCCCAAACTTAATAAGGAATGAAACTCTATCTCTCTAACAAGTCCAACTTAAACTCAAATTCCTTAATCCTAAAGTTTTTTGTAAGGTGAGTCTTTCTTCTTTTCTTTTTCTTTTTTGAAACCTAAAGTGAGTCATTTAAAAAAAAAAAAAAATCCGACGTGAGGTCTAATTAAAAAAATTTATAATTATTTTTTTAATCCTAATTCTAACGTAAGTCTCTCAAAAAGTCAAAAATTTCGGTTTTATATTATATATAGATAATAATAATGATGTGGCAAGCTCTAAAGATATGAGAATACAATTTGTAGATCTACTATCAGGATAACATAGATTAGATTAGTGGTAGATAGTAGATTTAATTACAGTTGAGTATTATGTGAAGTCATTACCATAGAATAGCTTATGCTGGACTGTGTTATGTGGAGGCAATAATATGAGAGAAAAAGAATTTTTTTTTAAACCATTATATTGAACAAAAAATTACTTATTTTCATTCACTTTCAAGTTATACATTTTTTTAAGTCATAAACCTTTAAACAAAATAAGTACTTAAATTTTTTTTTTTTTTAAACTATCCCGTGCATCGCACGGGTTAGCGACTAGTTTTCTAAATTATGTTGATTGGATAGAGGATGTTCCTTCCTCAGTCATTTCTTTTGTTCAGGAAAATTTAGCCTCTCATTCTTAATAATATTATTCAGGTCTTCTTTCTTAAAAAAAAAAAAAAAAAGTAAAAATGCAAAGTTTCAGGAAAAAAAAAGTAAAAATGCATAGTTATAGTACACTTACGTACACGCCGAACCACATTTAAGCCCAAATGAACAGGTCGAGCCCAATTCTCACTCAACCAATGTGAGGCTACAAATAAGGTTTTTTTTTTTTGGATGAAAGGCTATAAATATGTTGATTGATGAATATGATCCTAAATACTCTCTCCGTCCTACTTTTTTTGTCCTGTTTGAAAAGTCAAATTTTTTAAGAGAATATCATTTATTGTCTTGTCTACCTTTTAAAAATGTATAAGTTTCCAAAACTACCCTTAAAAAAATTTATCATAAAATTGAATTAGTAAATTAATAGGGGTATAATAGGAACATTAGTAAATTAATGACTTTTATTTTTAGAAACAGGACAATATTTTGAGACATCTCAAAATAGAATAGAGGTAAAAAAAAGTGGGATGGATGGAGTAATAATATGAAGAAAAAAGAAAGCTGAATATTGATTGTGGGTGAGAAAGCCCAAAGCCATATGTTGGGCCTAGGGTCCAGTCCAAATACGACTATCCATCCGAAGAGGCTAATAGTATCAGCGCTTCACCATCCTGATGAGAAAGCGACCTATGAGGGACAAAGGCTCCGTCCGAAGACAACTGGTTGAGCCGAAGGGGCCATATCCATCGGATCAGCCCAGCATTTGATCAAACGGATATGCTGAGGGTTTCCCTGCGAGGATTAAGCTCTGCGCGTGTCTAACTGAGTGGCTATCATGAAATCCCCTGCTAATAAAGCTGCCACCACCGCATTTAATGCGCTGCAACAACTTCTCTGGCCGCATTTATGTGGAGAAGACACCTGAACAGTGCGTCCACACCCATCACCACTCACTGCAGGATAAAGCAAACGGCTGATGTGACTGGCACTCAAGTGGGCGTGTAGATGAAGGACAAGTGTGCGGTGGAGATGAGAAGGGAGCGCATATATAAGAGAGGCAAGCCTCACGGAGGAAGGGGAGAGAAAAAATGGTATTCATTAAGTTCTTAAATACTAAAGCTCTTCGGACCGAAGAAATTCTTGTTAAAGGCTAGTCTAAATTCTTTTTATTGGTCTGCTTGCATGAACCGTTGCTAAATCCAAACCCAGCCCAGTTGTTTAACCCGCTCTCTACAAATTTATTGTTGGAAATTTGTTGGGCTCACAATACAGAGAGTTGGTACCTGGCCCAACCAGCGAGCCCTTTACCTACGAAGAAATGTGTTATGGCGAGAGGAACCCTCAGAGTCCCTTACCGAGGGGTGCAGGGAACGATGCCATGAGTAAAGCTTTGGATCAAATCTCCAGATCTCCCTTTACCCGTAATATCGAAAACGCCAGACTCCCTCGACGCTTCCACCAGCCCACATTCACCATCTATAATGGCCGGACCGACCCAGTGGAACATGTGAGTCATTTTAACCAGCGAATGGCAGTTCACTCCAGGGACGAGGCCCTCATGTGCAAAGTTTTCCCATCCAGCTTGGGACCAATAGCCATGAGATGGTTTGATGGTCTGAAGCCCAACACTATCAGTTCTTTCCAAGAGCTAACCCAGGTTTTTGGGTCCCGTTTCGTCACCTGCCGAAGGGTACCTCAATCCGTGGCGTCTGTACTGTCCGTTATCATGAAAGGAGGTGAGACTTTGAAGTCGTACTCAGATAGGTTCTGGGAAACGTATAACGAGGTGGAGGAGGATTGTGAATCGGTGGCCATCAGCTCTTTCAAACTGGGCCTCCCCACTGAACACCTCTTGAGGACTTCTTTGACGCGCAAGCCTGTCACCAGTATACGCCAGCTGATGGACAGGATCGATAAGTACAAAAGAGTTGAGGAGGACCAACAGCAAAGCAAGGGCAAGGAGAAGGTTATCCCTCAGGAAGGGAGGGATTTCAGGTCGGACAGGCAGAATCACAACAGGCCGAGGAAAGACTGGGCCGGACAAAACACGGCGAACTTCCAGGCGGTCAATGCGGTTTTCTGCGAACCAGTGCACCAGGTCCTCGATAAAATAAAGAACGAGCCATTCTTCAAGAGGCCGAACAAGATGGTAGGAAACCCCGAAAGGCGCAACCACAATTTTTACTGTCAGTACCACTTAGACCATGGGCACACTACCGAAGATTGCAGGAGCCTGTGGGATCATTTGGATCAGCTGGTCAGCGAAGGAAGGTTGAAGCACCTCCTGCACCACTCATGCGGTCAGGGAAATCAAACGAGCACGGGGCCCAGGAGAGGCGACTTTACAAAACCCCCCTTGGGAACAATCAATGTCATTTTCGCTGCGCCAGGAAGGACAGGGTCTTGCCCATCCAGGGTATTGTCAGTCGCTCGGGCGCCCTTGGGCAAGGTTAACGAAGAGCCGAAGAGATCTAAGACAATTGTCCCAGTTTTGGGCTTCTCGGAAGAAGACAAAATAGGGACTACGCAGCCGCACGATGATGCCCTGGTAGTGACTCTGAGAATAGGTGGATATGACGTGAGGAGAGTACTAGTAGATCAAGGCAGCGCTGCAGAAATTATGTACCCGGACCTATATAAGGGGCTGAATTTGTCCCCCAAAGACTTGACTCCGTACAGTTCCCCATTAGTCAGTTTTGATGGAAAAGTGATCCTTCCGAGGGGCCAGATCAGACTGCCTGTGCAAGCCGGTACTGAGGTTGTGGAGGTAGACTTCATAGTGGTCGACGCTTACTCACCGTACACTGCTATAGTAGGCAGACCTTGGCTCCATACCCTCGGGGCTGTGCCCTCCACTCTGCATCAAAAGATTAAGTATCCATCCGAGGGGATTGTCGAGGAGATCCGAGGGGATCAGGCCATGTCCAGGCAATGCCTAGTGGCAGCAATCCGACACGAGCAGCATGCCGAACCCTCCCACTGTCATAAGGAAGGCTTATAGCAATTAAAACCTTCGGCGCTGGATGCCGAAGCCCCTGCCGAAGAAGCAGAGTGCGAAAGCCTGACAAGGGTAGTTGTTGGCGACAATCCAGAGAAGTTTTTTCAAATCGGATCCATGTTGCCTCCCCAGGAGTAGGGAGAGTTGATAGAATTCCTCAGGGCAAACGTTGATGTTTTTGCGTGGGACCCTGCGGAAGCCCCGGGGGTAAGCCCAGATTTCATTTGCCACCACCTAAACGTAGATCCCACCATAGTCCCCAAGAAGCAACCCCTCCGGCGTCCATCGAGGGAGCACGCAGATGCAGTCAGGGAGGAGGTAACTAGGCTCAAGCAAGCAGGGGCTATTAAGGAAATTTATTACCCCGAATGGCTAGCTAACACGGTGGTGGTAAAGAAGAAAAGTGGGAAATGGTGGGTGTGCGTGGACTTCACTGATCTTAATAGAGCTTGTCCGAAGGATCCGTTTCCTATGCCGAAGATAGATCAGCTAGTTGACGCTACTGTTGGGCATCCTCGGATGAGTTTCTTAGACGCGTTTCAAGGTTATCATCAGATACCATTGGCTCTCGCCGACCAGAACAAGACGACTTTCGTGACTCCTGTAGGAAACTACCATTATAAGGTAATGCCATTCGGCTTGAAGAACGCAGGGGCTACCTATCAGAGAATGATGACCCGGATGTTTGAGCCACAGCTTGGCAAAAGCATGGAGGTTTATATCGACGACATGGTGGTTAAAAGCAAGGTTGTTGCGGGACATATTGGGGACCTTAGGGACATCTTCGAAATTTTGAGGGGACACAGATTGCGCTTGAATGCCTCCAAGTGTTCATTCGGGGTTGGCTCGGGCAAGTTCCTGGGGTATATGGTCACTCACAGGGGAATCGAAGTTAACCCCGATCAGATAAGGGCCATCAACGACTTGCGAGCCCCTCGGAACCCCAAAGAAATCCAAAAGCTGACTGGGATGACTGCTGCCCTTAATAGGTTCATTTCCAGATCCGCAGACAGGTGTCGGCCTTTCTTCTCGTTAATCAATAAGTGGAAGGATTTTGAATGGACGGAGGAATGTGCTATCGCTTTCCAGCAACTTAAGGACTACCTGGCTAGACCTCCCATCATGTCCAGTCCCCTGCCTGACGAAGTGTTGTTTGCGTACATTGCCGTGGCACCTAATGCTGTAAGCTTGGTACTGATCCGAACAGACTGTGGTGTGCAAAAGCCAGTTTATTATGTGCGCAAGTCGCTGCAAGAAGCTGAGACCCGCTATTTGCCACTAGAAAAGGCCATTCTGGCAGTTGTGCTGGGAACCAAGAAGCTGCCCCATTATTTTCAAGCTCACACGGTCATAGTCCTTACCCAACTCCCCCTTAGGGCGGTACTCCGAAGCGCTGACTACACAGGAAGGATTGCCAAATGGGGGACGATGCTAGGGGCTTTTGATATCAAGTACATGCCGCGCACGTCAGTGAAGGGCCAGATCCTTGCAGACCTGGTCGCCGAGTTCACAGAGCCCCATTTAGAGGAAGTAGCCCAAACTCTAGGCACAGAAGGGAGGCAAGTCAGCACAGTTTCGTCACAAAACACCTCGCCCTGGGAAGTATATGTAGACGGCGCATCAAATCAGAGGGGCTCAGGCATAGGGCTAGTGCTGATATCCCCTGAGAAAATTATCATTGAAAAAGCCTTAAGGCTAGACTTCTCGGCAACGAACAATGAGGCAGAATATAAGGCTCTATTGATGGGGATGAAGATGGTGCGAAGGATGGGAGGAAAGTCCGCCGAGATATCCTCAGACTCAAAGTTGATCGTCGGCCAAGTGCTGGGGGAGTTCGAGGCAAAAGACGAGAGGATGCAGGAGTACTTGGACCTGGTCAAGTCCCTACAGTCAGAGTTTGAATATTTTTCCCTTCGGCACGTCCCTAGAAGCGGCAACACGCATGCCAATTCTCTGGCTACACTCGCCACCTCTTCGGCGCAAGAGTTGCCAAGGGTCATCCTGGTTGAAGACGTACGGAGGCCCACGAAGTTAAGAAAAAAAGTACTCCAAGTTCACAGCGTCGGAACCAACCCATGCTGGATGGACCCCATCATCAAGTTCTTGAGGGACGATGTGTTTGATGGAATTAAATATGAGTGCAGCGGAAAATAAGTTTTGAACGGATCTACTTCATTCAATATTGATAACATGTGTAAAGTAAATTTCAGAATTAAGAGAATAAGAGATCGTACCTTGAAGCGATGAGTTTCAAAAAAACCGAAGATTGAAACACTTGGGAATACTCTTAATCTTCACTCCAATTCCACTAATCGCCCAAGATGTGTGGTCTCTCAAATTGGTAACAAAGGGATAACTAGTGAGTACCAAAAACCCACTTCCACACCACTACAATGGTGATTTTCTTACCAACAATTTTCTGTACGTTTTTCCCTTTGTTTCTAACCAATATATCTAATTGGGCTAGCCTTTTGGGCCTTACCAATTGGGCTTAAGTGTGTGGCTTGGAGTGGGACCAAAAGGGACCAATAAGACACTAGCTCCAATGGGCCTTGGGCTTTTCTGTCAACTCTTGACAAGTCCAAAGTTACCATTAACTATATTTAATACCACTATATAAATATAGTTGCACTCTAGGTCTTATCTATATATTATATCCCAAGACTTTATTATACATGCAACCCCTTCATAAAATATTCGTAGTAATACAAAGTAATTAATATAGACTGCCACTTTGTAAATTACTACATCTTGATCCTTGAGTACCCGGTTTAATCCTTAATGTTATTCATTATATATTTATGAAATCCAATTCCATAAATATAAACTTTAGTCATACTAAAGTGGTTAGGCCTAACTCTCTGAATAACAAACCCATTAAACTTATCTCAAGGGAATATTTTATATCTCTGTTAAGAGACTATGAATTCCATCTTGAGAATACATGTTCCATCAACACTTAATGCGGCTGCCCAACATACTGAGGTTTTGACCATTAATATAGATCTCACTCCTGATATATCAAAGCAACCTACATCTTATGATCAGGTCCATTATTCTCTCAGGATTAAGAGTTCATGCAAATACAAGTCATGAGATTTATTATTCATTTGACAGTCCTTAGGCAAATAATAAATCTCATGGCGGTCCAGTTCAATATGTCTTAACTCTTAAAACATATTAACACATCAACTAGAAGTCTCCACTTCCATGATCAAGACAAATCATCGTAGTTGATATGTTATAGTCTTCGCAGATGAAATGCCCAATTTCATCACCGACTACGAACTATAATTCTGAGTTTACAAAGAACTTGTGATTTATATCTTCTGTGACCCTTCACATAAATCACATACTATGCATCTCATGGACTATATGATAATGTCCGAATATTCATGTTACCATTATTTCAGATGATAATAAAACAAATTTATTAAACACAATATTAAGTCATACATAATGTCAAACACAATGTCACACTTAATATCATACATAGCATCTTACAATAGGATTTAAGGGCACCAATCCTAACAGTGTTGCCCGAAGAAAGAGTGGAAGCAGACAAAATACGGAGAAAAGCTACAAGGTTCTGGCTGTCCGAAGACCATAAACTGTACAAACGATCCTATTCTGGCCCGTATCTGTTGTGCATGGCCCCCGAGGCGGCTGAATCGATGTTAGAAGAACTGCATGAAGGAATCTGTGGGAGCCATACTGGAGGGAGATCTTTAGCTCACCGAGCCATTACCCAAGGCTATTGGTGGCCAAATATGCAAAGAGAGGCGCATGAGTACGCTAAAAAGTGTGACCAATGCCAACGTTTTGCGCCAAGCATACATCAACCTGGTGGAACCCTTAATCCGCTATCCAGCCCGTGGCCTTTTGCTCAGTGGGGGCTGGACATCGTTGGCCCTTTCCCTAAGGCAGCAGGAAACAGGAAGTTCTTGCTGGTCGGAACGGACTACTTCACCAAGTGGGTAGAAGCTGAGCCTCTAGCAAATATCAGGGACGTAGACGTGAAGAAGTTCATTTGGAAAAACATCGTCACCAGATTTGGAGTCCCACACACCCTCATCTCGGACAACGGGGCTTCAGTTCGATAGCAAAGCTTTTAGAAGCTATTGCAGTGAGCTGGGGATCGCAAATAGATACTCCACCCCCGCCTATCCCCAGGAAAACGGGCAGGCCGAAGCCACCAATAAAGTCATAGTTAACGGGCTAAAGAAGAGGCTAGACGATGCGAAGGGTAGATGGGTAGAGGAACTACCCCACGTATTGTGGGCATATAGAACCACGCCTCGTAGGTCCACTGGGGAGACCCCATTTTCAATGACCTATGGAGCTGAAGCCGTCATACCTCTCGAGACTGGTTTCCCAACGCACAGGATTAGCTCTTTTGACCCAACCAACAACGACAGGCAGCTGGAAAAGAGTCTAGATCTGATTGAAGAACGAAGGGAAAGCGCGATGGTTCGATTGGCACACTACCAGCAGAAACTCAAACAGGGCTACGACATCAATGTGAGGTTGAGACCCCTCGAGCCTGGTGATCTTGTCCTAAGGAAGGTGGTAGGGAATGCAAAGAATCCAGCATGGGGAAAACTGGGGCCGAATTGGGAAGGTCCGTATCGTATCACTTCGAGGGCCGGCATTGGAGCATACTTCCTGGAAGACCTGGATAATCACGTAGTGCCCCGGCCATGGAATGTAAATAACCTCAAAAGGTACTACTATTAAAAGAATTCTTCTTTCAGTCATGATTGTTCTTTTGTTATACTAGTGTTTCTCAAGTGTTTAAACTTAAATCCAAGCATGCCTGTAGTCCTCAGACCAGATGACTTGGGTTAGTTAACACTCCCTCACGATTCTTACAAGTGTTTAAACTTAAATCCCATCATGCCTGTAGTCCTCGGACCAGATGATGTGGGTTAGTTAACACTCCTTTACGTTCCTCTCAAGTGTTTAAACTTAAATTCAAGCATGCCTGTAGTCCTCGGACCAGATGACTTGGGTTAGTTAACACTCCCTCACGATTCTTACAAGTGTTTAAACTTAAATCCCATCATGCCTGTAGTCCTCGGACCAGATGATGTGGGTTAGTTAACACTCCTTTACGTTCCTCTCAAGTGTTTAAACTTAAATCCAAGCATGCCTGTAGTCCTCGGACCAGATGACTTGGGTTAGTTAACACTCCCTCACGATTCTTACAAGTGTTTAAACTTAAATCCCATCATGCCTGTAGTCCTCGGACCAGATGATGTGGGTTAGTTAACACTCCTTTACGTTCCTTATAAGTGTTTAAACTTAAATCCCATCATGCCTGTAGTCCTCGGACCAGATGATGTGGGTTAGTTAACACTCCTTTACGTTCCTTATAAGTGTTTAAACTTAAATCCCATCATGCCTGTAGTCCTCGGACCAGATGATGTGGGTTAGTTAACACTCCTTTACGTTCCTTATAAGTGTTTAAACTTAAATCCCATCATGCCTGTAGTCCTCGGACCAGATGATGTGGGTTAGTTAACACTCCTTTACGTTCCTATTAAGTGTTTAAACTTAAATCCCATCATGCCTGTAGTCCTCGGACCAGATGATGTGGGTTAGTTAACCCTCCTTTATAATCCTTACAAGTGTTTAACCTCGATTTCGATTACACCGGTAGTCCTCGGATCAGAGGCTTTAGTTTGGTGGGCGCACTCAGGTTACCAGTCTAATTTAGCGGAATATGTGGACTTAGGCAAAACTACGTCAGTGGTTATTCCCACAATTCTTTGTCTTAGCCATACATGGAAGATTACCGCATTTATGATTCATTCTTAATCACTAAACTGTCATTATTAGCCGCAATAATGCAATATGATAAGTACTCCACAAGCAACAAGTAACGAAAATAAGCCGTTTCATTCATTTAAATGATAATTTCCATACAAAAAAGGTCAAAAAATATACTAGCAACTACACAAGATGGAGGTTCTAGGCTTTATCTTGAGAATCTGGGTGGATCTTTGGCAAATTGCCCGCATCTCCGATCTGAAGAGGGGCCTGGCTCGTCTCAGCTGGCGCTGGGAGGTTCTGATCTGCCGAGGATGCTTCCAAGGCCTCAGGAGCATCACATAAATCCGGATCGTAATAGATGCTCCCAGGCTGCCTTAAAGCTGACTCTGCAGGGACTCCAGCTGCATCGAGGCACTTACTCCATGTGATGTCGCAGTAGTCCCTGCAGACCTTGGCGAACTCCTCGGTCAGCCTTACTTGGGTCTCCTGCACCCCCAGCATGTAGGCGGCTTTCTTCTCAGCCTCAACTGCTTCCCTGGCCAATTGCGCGTCCTCCTTGGCCAACTTAGCAGCGTCCCTGGCTTTTTCCAGCTCAAGCCGAAGCTCTTTTACCATCACCCTCTCCGTCTCCAGATTGGTTTCAGCCGCGAGCAGCTTCTGGCGCTGGTCTTCGGCTTGCTTCTCTGCATTTTTAAGGCCCGCTTCTACATTTTTTCTCGCTTTCACCTCCTCCTTCAGCTGATCGGAGATGCGGGCGCTTTCATCATTTGCCTTGCCCAGTGCCTTCTCAACGTCCTCCTTGGACCGGATCTCAGCTTGCACGTCAACATCCTTCCTCTGAACCCACTCTTCAGCCACGTAGATTTGTTGAGCAAGCTGCATGACGACCAAAAGACGGTTACATAAAAGTATACATGCACGAGGGCTTCAAGATAGTTGCGAAAGAGTATCAGTTGTCTTACCATGCCTAAATCCCGTTAGAGGGACAAAAAGAGTTCTTTTTCGCTGAAATGCCGATAAGACTCCATATCCCTCGGAAGGAGGATGGGCTTCTCGAGCGCTTCAGCAACGTACCCGGCCTTCCCCCCAGCATAGTTTCTGAGGGAGGCGTCAAAAGGGATGGCCGCACCATCCAAAGTAAGCTTTGGGGACCACACCTGGACCCCCCGCCGCACGTCAGCAGCCACGTTCTCCTCCCTGCTCTCAGTAGAAGAAGCCCGTTTATTTCTTGTATCGTGGGTCTTCTTCTGCTGCTTGTGGCCCTTCGGAGGGACCATTTCCCCCTCCTCGACGTCAGTTACGTCCGTCACCACCCTCTTCTTCTTCAAATCGGGTAGCACTTTCAGACTTAAATCTTTTGGGGCTTGAGGAGGGGGAGGCGGTGGTGGGAGGTTCACTTGGGGCTGGGATGTGCCAGTACCCTTGGCCGCGGTCGTTGTTTTCCTGTTCTTCATTAGCTGGCCTAGGGGCAGCATGTCTTCCTCCGCGGAGTCTTCTGGCAAAGCTAAGTTCAGAACTGGGGCTGCCGAATGCCTGTCAGGGGCCTCTTCGGAAGATAAGATCTGAACTTCCTCCGAGGTATCCTCTTCGAACTTGAACTGATCGATCTGGGCGTCAAGCGAAGGGGTAGAGGAGGCGATCCTTTCCTCGGCTGCTGGTTCAAATGGCGCTCTTTGGACTGGCTGAACTAATACTGGGATGCCCTGCGGATTGGGATGGGGCACTGGGGCGAGGTCAAAAGGGGCCAGAAAGGTCTTCCGTGCCACGTCGATGCGGTTTATGCGGCGATCTCCCGCTGTGATTGCGTTCCCTCTCGGCTGAAGTTCAGTCTTCGGATTGTAACCGAGGATGAGAGGAACAGATCGAAGCTGTCCGTCTTCACTCACGAAGATCTCCGACCGAAGAAGATAGTTTAAGGCCGCAGTATTGGTGAGGCTCAGCCGAGGAGTCACGTTCCTTCTATCTGTAAACATGGCAAAAGAACTGTCAGGGGGATTGCAACATGATGAAAGGAAGTCCGAATAGGTGAAGGTACAAAAGTTGGAAGGGCTCAAGGGGAAAAGTCCCACCTGGCGTTCCTGGCTTGGTTGGGCAGTGAATCCCATCATGCCAGGCGCCCGAGACGATGAGGTAATCGTCCATCATCCCTTTGTTGGACTTGGGGAGACCGGAGAGGAGTCTGACGACATCGGACCGGGACCTTAGATAGTATCCCGCCCCTTCCTTTGTACGGCATTCGTACATATGCGCCACATCATGCCAGGTTAACCCTAAGCCTAAGTGGCGGTTTAGGTCATCAACTGCCCCCAAAATCCTAAATGTGTTGGGTGCGCACTGTTCGGGACTAAGCCTATGGGCGGTAAGGTAACTTCTGGTGACCTCACCCATAGGGATGGTCATTCCTCCCTCCAGGAAGGCGATAATGGGGATTATCACCTCGCCTACCTCTCGGGCCAGTAATAACCCCCCCGTGGAGCAATACCTCAGGCCGACTTCCTGTGGAATGCGATAGGCCGCCCTAAACTTCTCTATCTGGGATGGACTATCCACTAGGTATTCGAATCTACCCATTTCTAACAAGGTTAAAGGAGGGGGGACGTGAAACGGCGACTGGGAAGATCTATCACGCGCCGAAGAGGCAATTCGTACAGATTACTAAAACCTCGGGAAAAGAACTTACGCGGAATCAGTTCGGAGGACGAACTTCAATCTGGCAAAGAGAACGGCAGTGGATTGGGGAGCGAGCCAAGGCAGATGACAGGGAAGGCTCTGGGAGTCTGAGCGCTTGAGTTCGTCGGAGGATCTGAAGTTTGCAAAATAAGAGAACAACCCATCCTGGGGCTTTATATAGGGGGAGGCGAAGTGGGGAAAATATCCCGCTCGAATTTTCAGGAAAGAATCTCGTCCGTTGGATTTGAAACGGACCAATAGATTCCATTGACAAGACGCCGCCTGGAGTAGTTAATGACGCCTCGGAAACGGCGCGACAGCAGCGGCAATAAAGAAGGCGCCCAAATCCACGCGCACATACATGTGAAGTCAAAATCCAGGGCCCTCACTCGTCAAAAGGTCAAAACCTCACTTTTTCCCTTCGGGCGCGAGGCAAAAAGTAAAATTTTGAGGGGCTGTTGTGGGTGAGAAAGCCCAAAGCCATATGTTGGGCCTGGGGTCCAGTCCAAATACGACTATCCATCCGAAGAGGCTAATAGTATCAGCGCTTCACCATCCTGATGAGAAAGCGACCTATGAGGGACAAAGGCTCCGTCCGAAGACAACTGGTTGAGCCGAAGGGGCCATATCCATCGGATCAGCCCAGCATTTGATCAAACGGATATGCTGAGGGTTTCCCTGCGAGGATTAAGCTCTGCGCGTGTCTAACTGAGTGGCTATCATGAAATCCCCTGCTAATAAAGCTGCCACCACCGCATTTAATGCGCTGCAACAACTTCTCTGGCCGCATTTATGTGGAGAAGACACCTGAACAGTGCGTCCACACCCATCACCACTCACTGCAGGATAAAGCAAACGGCTGATGTGACTGGCACTCAAGTGGGCGTGTAGATGAAGGACAAGTGTGCGGTGGAGATGAGAAGGGAGCGCATATATAAGAGAGGCAAGCCTCACGGAGGAAGGGGAGAGAAAAAATGGTATTCATTAAGTTCTTAAATACTAAAGCTCTTCGGACCGAAGAAATTCTTGTTAAAGGCTAGTCTAAATTCTTTTTATTGGTCTGCTTGCATGAACCGTTGCTAAATCCAAACCCAGCCCAGTTGTTTAACCCGCTCTCTACAAATTTATTGTTGGAAATTTGTTGGGCTCACAATACAGAGAGTTGGTACCTGGCCCAACAAATTTGGACCCTACATTGATAATATATAATGTACTAAATAAAAGTTGGGCATAGAAACTATTGTTGCACCAAGTGGTTACTTTCACTAATTAGTAAATTAATTTTATATTATTTGTTAGGAATTTTTTTTTTCAAATTAAGGGATAATATTTAACAAATGTTTAATTTTAGTAAAACTTTATCATTTAAATTTAAACAAATTTAAATTCTATTTAAACTAAAAGTTTATTAAAAAAAATTCTAAACTTAAATTCTAATTAACCCTTTTTTTTTTTATATAAAAAAAAACCCACGTTTTGACTTCTACTACAACTAAAAGTCTATTATCAATATTTTAAGTACAATTAATTAGCAAATTAATTTTATACATTTAAAATTAACAAATTTAAATTCTATTCAAAGTAAAAGTCTATTATCAAAAATTTCTGAACTTAAATATATAAACAAATTTAAATTATATCAAAACTAAAAGTTAATTATAAAAAATTCTAAACTTAAATTTCACATAACAATCCATGTTTTATTTCTATATATTAAAAAAAAAAAAAAAAATCCTTTTGACTTCTACTCTAATTAAAGGTCTATTATCAACATTTTAAGAACAACTAATTAGTAAATTAATTTTATATTATCTGTTATGATATATTTTCTCAAATTAAAAGATAACATTTAACAATATATTGTTTAATTTAAATAAAAAAGTCTATCATAAAAATTTCTAAATTTAAATCCCACACAACTCATTTTTTTCCCCTAAGATGTAACTTAGGCCTATGTTTTAATCTAGTAAATTCATCTGTGGGGTCAAAGAATTTGGCAACCCCGGCCCACTTTATACTAAGTCCAAGTCCCATGCCGAGGAGGAAAAAACATTCGAGGAAGAATGAAGAAAGTCCAAATTGCCAAGAAACATCATCGAGGACGATCCTATTCTTGGCCAACCAAGAACATAGAAGGGAGGAGCGGCATGCCATCAAAGGCAGCCTCCCAAAGCTTCCCAAGAAAAAAGACAAGTACAATCGGTCAGCTATGGGAACATGGTGGAGGAGCAATTCAAGGAGAAACTGTCACCTTTACATTAAATGCCCACAACTAACGTTCTGGCTGCATTAATGAGGAAATGACCCCTGAACAGTGCCGTCTTGGTTGCTGCAGTTCACAGGAGGTTTGGAAAGGTAGCTGATGGGACAAGCACTCAAGTAGTGACTTGCATAATCAACAAATGGAGGGTCAAGATCAACTAAAAGAGGGTATATAATGTAAGAAATTCTCCAAAAATGGGGATTGGAAATTAGAAAGAGAGAACACGGTAGCAATTTGTATCATCTTTGAAACTTTTGTAACCAAGCATTAAAGAAATAATAGGAACAACAAGCCTACCGGTTAAGGTCCGAGGACAGAATTTCACACTCTAGTCCACATCCTTGTTGTTCAATCCACTCATAACAATGTTTAGTTGTTGTCATTCTCACTAAGATCTAGTTCTTGAACCCATTCTCTATAAATTTATTGTACTGGGCTATGGGTCTAAGTCCACTCATCCAATAGAAGAAGTGCCTAGACCCAGTCACTACAACTGGCACTATCTGTGGGAAAGAACTTGTGTGTTAGTAAGGATCAGGCCCTCATCAAGCAGGCTCCCATCAGCCTGAACTGGTTAGATCCCAACAATAGGGTAACTTTCCCAACCTTGAGCGTGATCGAAATGAAGAAAATGGAAGGTTTCGAGAGGGAAGTATGCACACCACTCAAACCAGCAGAAGCTACTCCCGTGTGGGCAATCATGTGCTCCAGAGAAAAAATAACAACCGGGCCATGCAACAAGAAGAAATTAAGAGTCACGTATCCCAAAGAAAGAATGATAAGCAAGCCATGCAGCAAGAGATAGACGACTTAAAGAGAAAGCTGCGCCACGCACAACGAAGGCGGTCTCGTTCTAGCCTTGACATGCCCTCCACTGATGAAAGCAATGATAACTATAGGCAAAAATCGAGAACTCCTCCAAGCGAGACCTTCTCTCACGAAGAAGAGCACTACTGGAGGCGTAAACGTAAAAGCCCATCTCCTAGGGGCTTGGGAAACAATGCCATGAGCAGGGCACTGGATCAACTCTCCAAATCACCCTTCACACGCCACATAGAAAGGGCTACACTTCCTCGACGATTCCAACAGCCAACCTTTACCATTTATAATGGCAAAACAGACCCCGTGGAGCATGTGAGCCAGTTTAATCAAAGGATGGCTGTCTATTCTAAAAATGAGGCGCTGATGTGCAAGGTTTTCCCATCTAGCTTGGGACCAGTGGCGATGAGGTAGTTCAATGGCTTGAAGATGAATTCCATAGATTCGTATAGGTAGCTAACCCAAGCCTTTGGTTCCCGTTTCATTACAAACAGCAGAACTCCTCGGCCCTTGAGTGCGTTATTGTCTTTATTCATGCATGATAGAGAAACTCTAAAGGCCTACTTGGACAGATATTGGCAGATATATAATGAAACGGACGTCAATTTTGATGATGTCGCCATCAGCACCTTTAAAAACAGTCTCCCAACCGAGCACGGCTTAAGGAAGTCTCTGACTGGCAAACTTGCCACCAGTGTGCGCCAACTGATTGATCAGATCGATAAGTATAAACGAGTAAAGGAAGACCAGTTGCAAGGTAAGGGAAAAGAGAAGGTTATTCCTCAAGAGATGAGGGATTTCAGGTCAGACCGATATAACAGCAACTGCCTGAGGAGAGATTTCATAGGGCAATCCAAAGCAACCAACACACAGACTGTCAATGCTATATTCTTAGAACCAGTACATCGGGTGTTGGAGAAAATTAGGAACGAGCCATACTTTAAGGGGCCGAATAAGATAGCGGGAGAGTCAACGAGGCGCAATCAGAACTTTTATTACCAATACCACTAGGACCACGGACATACCACGGAGAACTGCAGGAACCTCTGGAACTATCTGGACCAGCTAGTCCGAAAAGGAAAGCTGAAACACCTTCTGCATCATTCCAGTGGTCATTAAGGCTAGACCTATTAGGAACCCCAGAGAGATACCGCTCTAAGGCCCCTCGTAGGGACAATCAATGTAATCTTGGCCGCGCTAGGAAGGACAGGCACGCGCCCTTCACGGGTGTTATCTGTGGCTCAGTTGCCTGCCAAGGAGTCCCAACCAGTGCCAAAGAGGGCCAGAATGAATTTCCACCCAGTCTTGAGTTTTTCAGCAGAAGACAAGATTAGAACCACCCAGCCTCATGACGATGCGCTGTTGATCACTCTCAGAATCGGGGATTACGATGTGAAAAGAGTGATGGTGGATAATGGCAGTACAGCCGAGGTTATGTACCCCGACCTCTACAAGGGGCTGAGGTTAAAACCGAAAGACCTAATGCCATATAGCTCTCCTTCGATGAGTTTTGATGGGAAACTTGTTATTCCAAAGGGTATTATTAGGCTACCCATCCAGACTGGCCCAAAGATAGTAGAGGTGAACTTTATCGTGGTGGACACCTACTCTCCATACATAGCCATCGTCGGTAGGCCTTGGCTCCATACCTTGGGGGCTGTTGCCTCCTCTTTACATCAGAAGGTGAAATTCCCGTCAGGGGACCAGGTTCTTGAAATCTGTGGTTGCCAATCCACGGCAAGGCAGTGTATGGTGGCGGCCATCTCACATTGGCTCGACGCGGAGTCCTCAACCTCTGCTGAAAAGAACTTATAGCAATCAAAGGCCCTAGTGTCACTTCCTGATATAGCTGTCGAGGAGGCAAAATTCGAAGATCTAGAGAAGGTGGTCATTGGTGGTGACCCAGAGAAGTTCTTTAAGGTCGGGGCTTAGCTGCCTTTTCAGGAGAAGGATGGGTTGATTGAGTTTCTCAAAAGAAATATTGACGTATTTTTATGGGATGCCTGCAATGCTCCAGGGATTGATCCAGCCTTCATTTGTCACCATCTCAACGTCAACCCGTCCATCATTCCCAAGAAGCAGCCACCCCGGCGCTCGTCAAGAGAGCACGCCGATGCAATTAGGGACGAAGTGATGAAGCTTAAGTGTGCAGGGGCTATCAAAGAGGTTTTTTACCCTGAATGGTTGGCCAACACCATGGTAATCAAGAAGAAAAGTGGAAAATGGAGGGTTTGTATAGATTTCACGGACCTAAATAAGGCATGCCCAAAAGACCCGTTCCCCATGCCTCAGATAGACCAGCTGGTGGATGCAACTGTGGGCCATCCTCGGATGAGCTTCTTAGATGCCTTTCAAGGCTATCATCAAATACCACTAACCCTAGAGGATCAGGAGAAGACAGCCTTCGTGACGCCTATTGGGAACTACTACTACAAGGTAATGTCGTTCGGTCTGAAGAACGCAGGATCCACTTATCAAAGGATGATGACGAGAATGTTCGAGCTGCAGTTGGACAAAAGCATCGAAATCTATGTTGTTGATATGGTGTTGAAGAGTAAAGTGGTGTCCGAGCATTTAGGAGACCTCGACCACAACTTTAATGTCTTAAGGAAGCATAAGCTGCGCCTAAATACTTCCAAATGCTCATTTGGCGTAGGATCAGGCAAGTTTTTAGGCTATATGATCACTCATAGAGGAATTGAGGTTAACCCTGACCAGATCAAGGCTATTAATGATTTAAAACTACTGCAAAATGCCAAGGAGGTCCAAAAGCTTACTGGAATGATCGCAGCCTTGAATCGATTCATTTCCAGGCCGGCGGATAGATGCAGACCATTCTATCTCTTGATCAACAAGTGGAAAGGATTTGAGTGGTCCTAGGATGGTATTATGGCCTTCCAACAACTCAAGGAGTACCTATCCCGGCTACCTATCATGTTCAGTCTTTAGGCCAATGAAGTCCTATACGCATATATTGCTGTGGCCCCCTATGCTGTGAGCTTGGTACTAATATAGGATGACAATGGCCTTCAAAAGCCAGTCTATTACGTGAGCAAGTCGCTACATGAAGCTGAGGTCCGATACTTACCCTTGAAAAAAGCCATACTAGCTGTGGTCCACGCTACACGAAAGCTTTCTCATTATTTCCAAGCCCACACAGTGGTTGTCCTAACCCAACTACTCTTGAAGTCTGTACATCGGACTACTGATTACACTGGAAGGATCGCCATATGGAACACAATCCTGGGGGCCTTTGACATCAAGTACATACCTCGAACTTCTATAAAGGACCAGGTCCTAGCTGACTTGGTGACCGAATTTGCTAAACCGCCAGTAAAAATAGTAGCAGAGAAGTGAAACATGGATGGAAAATCTGTTGGGGTAATCTCTACGCCAGGACCCCCATGTTGGAAAGTGTACGTTGATGGCGCTGCAAATCAAAGGAGGTTCGAAGTGGGGCTAGTCCTAGTATCTCCTAAGAAGACTATCATAGAGAAATCCATGAGACTTAGGTTGTCGGCTACAAATAACGAAGCCGAGTATGAGGCATTGTTACAAGGAATGGCCATGGTGCAGAAAATGGGGGGAAAAGCAATAGAGATGTTCTCAGACTTAAGATTGGTAGTGGGCCAGGTAAAGGGAGAGTTGGAATCCAGAGATGCGAGGATGCTAGAATACTTAAGCTAGGTCAAACGCTTGCAGTCAGACTTCGATCTTTTCAGCTTGTCACACATCTCTAGGAGTGGAAACACCCATGTAGACTCATTGGCCACGCTTGCTACCTTCTCGGCAAGGAGTTTGCCTCGAATTATTCTTGTCGAGCATCTAGATAAAGCAAATGAGGTTGCAAAGGGCATGGTTCATATCCATCAAGCTAGAGTGGGCCCTAGCTGGATGGACCCTATAGTGATATTCCTCAAAGATGATATTCTGCCCGAGGAGAAGTCAGAGGCTGAGAAAATACGAAGAAAAGCTCCTCGGTTCTGGTTGTCCGAGGACCACAAGTTGTATAAGCGCTCTTATTCTGGATTATATTTACTGTGTATCAGCCTGAAGCATCATAATTACTGCTTGAGGAGCTGCACGAAGGGACCTGTGGGAGTCACACAAGAGGAAGATTTTTGTTGCACCGAGCCATTACCCAGGGATATTGGTGGCCGGGAATGCAGAAGGAAGCCCTAGAATATGTTAAGAAATGTGACCAATGCCAAAAGTTTGCCCCAAATATTCATCAGCCAGGAGGGGTCTTCAACCCTTTGTCCAATCCATGGCCGTTTGTCCAATCCAGGTGTTGTATGACTCCTCGGACCACAACCTTTGAGGAAATTAACAAGCTTGAGCATTCGTTTAAGTTACAAATACAGCCAAAGGGGAGTTTGGCACCTTGGACCACTTGCCCTGTCCTCATTCGATAAAGATGTAAGCAAACACAAGCCCATGAGCATTACTTAAGGCACTTGAAGTCTATTAAGCAAAAGCAAGTCGTAGTAATAAGGTGGCTCAATTGTTGATCAAAGTCTAAGTGGAAATTATCATTATGGACTTTACATTTTTTGGCTGCCGTTTCGAAAATGGAAAACAAGTCACACTGTTGAGGCTGTTTAGCAAACAATCAAAGCACAAGTTATATAAATGGCAAGATCCATCATAGCAACAATTAACACATGAAAATGGAATTTCATACATTTAGTCCAAGTGTTCCATTACAACAGTTCAAATATCTAAAAAATAATAATAATAAGGCAAAAGCATAATAGAGGCAGCCTATTTTTTCAAATTAATCTTCATTCCCCCCTTGGAAGGCTGGTCTAAAGCGGCCTCAAGGTCCTCGGAGCTTTCACTTGAGGGAAGAGCCTGCAGAGGGACCACAAGGAGAGCTGTCTCCTCGGCATGAGGGGCGTGGGCATTAGCTGAAGGCTTTGCAGCATCCTGGGGTACTTCCTGGTTAGGGCCTTTGTCTGTTTCAGTTACCTCAGAAGGCTCAGCTTCCTTGGCAAGCTCATTAGGAGTAGGTGAAGTAAGGGCAGTTTCATGTTGAGCAGTCTCAGCCTCCTCAGGAGCAACCTCAGCCTCGAAACCAGAGGGAGCAGTTTCCCGGATGGCAGGAGGGTAGTATACATTCTCCACCTTCCACAAATCTAATGAAGCCTCAACCCTAGCTTGTTTGAGGGCTTCATTCCAGACCTGGGAACAATAGAGCCTGCATACTCCAGGTACTTGAGCCTTAAGAGTGGCCTGGGTCTCGGCCACTTCCAAGGTAAAAGTTTCCTCCTCGGCTTTCTCCTTAGAGATCTCAGCCTCTGTCTTGGCGAACTCCGCCTCTTCCTTAGCCCTCAAGGCTTCATCCTTGGCCTACTCCATGACATTTTTGGCCCTATCTGCCTCGATCAACTTCTTCTTCAGATCAGTGATTTGTTCCTTGGCAATCTTCAGCTGATCCTCAGTTTCGAGTAGGCGCTTCGTCTGGACTTCGGCCTATTTTTGAGTGCCAGCTAGGCCTGATTCAGTGCTATCTCTAGCCTTTGTCATCTCCTTCAAATCCTCCCTTACTTTCAAGAGATCGGCCTCGGAGTTTTTAAGGGTCCGCGTAGCATTCAGGCGCCTATCACGCTCGAGCTCCAAGGCCTTGCTCTAACTGTTGGCTGCCTCTTCCAACCTATAAGTGGTTTGGATAGACTGCCAATTGAAACAAGCGCACGATAAGTAGGAAACCAAAGAATAAAAATCAATAGAGTCACAAGTGTTAGAAGTCTTACCATGCCCAAGTACCTTTTAAGGCTGAAGAAGACCTCCTGCCTCCTCAAATTCCCCAACTCTGCCATATCGGCGGGGAGAAGCAGGGACCTCTCCAGCGTGTCGGCCACATGAGTGTCTTCACCCCCTCGAAAGTCCTTGAGGGAGGCGTTGTCCATCAGAGGTTCCCCATGCAGCATTGGGGCAGGGAGTCAGGCCTGGGGCTTGGACTGTGTGGCAACTTCCTTCTCTTGGCCCTGGTGCCCAATTTTTAGTTGCTTTGAAGCTCATTGGGCTTCATCTTCCTCCTGAGAGGAGTGAGATTTCTCCCCATCCATTGGCTCTTTGCCTCTGGAAGCCCTCTTCCTTTTTGGCGGGCTCGGGCCGAGGAGGCAAAGTCGACCGAGGAGGAGGAAGTTTGGACCGTGGAGATGATGACTTTGACTGGGCGGAAGATGACCTGGTCTGAATAGGCTGAAACTTAGGTGGAGGAGGAGGAAGCTCGGATTGTGGCTTCCCCGGCGCGTCCTTCCCCGGTTGGCCCTCGATCAGGTCGAACAAGCTGGTTTGAGGTTTTTTCCTGAAACCTATTTCGGCTTAAGAAGAAGTCCCCACTGATGAGAAATCCGCTTCACTCAAGCTAGGGTCGCCCAAGTCACTAGAGGGATCCTCGGATAGGTTAACTTGGTCGAATACACCAAATTCATCCTTGGACAGACCCAAGTCAGTGACCTCTTCTTCTCTTTCTACTGTTCCTCCCTCGGCTTCTGCAGCTTGATGGGATGAAGAAGGGCCTGCTACCGGAACGCCTTCTGGGATAGGAGATCCTTCAGGAATCAAGAACCCGTGTTCTGCTACGGTGGTTTTGTGAAGCCAAGGATCTTTGGCTCTGATCAAGTACTTCAGAGCCGAGAATGACTTCTGGATGGGATCGTACTCAAGGATCTTGTGAGTGGCTCTGATTTGGTTATCAGTTTCGTTCACAAAGACCTTCACTTTAAGGATGGCTTTTAGATCTTCCCGGTTGACCAAGTGAAAATGTCGTTCGAAGGCGTGTGGATTTGCAAGAAAGAAAGCATATTCGTATTAGCAACTGAACAATGCAAACTGTGATATCACAAAAGATCAACCCCCTCCTACTCTGAATACCCCACCTGGTATCTCCTCCTCTATAGGACAATGAAGGCCGTCGTGCCACTCCCTGGACAAGATGAAAAAGTCTTTTTTTAACTCCTTACTGGACTCGGGGAGGCACTGAATAAGTCGAACTTTATCGTCCCTCATCTTCATATAATAGGATTTACCTTTTAGGTGTTGAAGGTTGTAGCATCAGTTTACATCGTGATGGGTTAACCTCAACCCCATTTTCTCGTTTAAGGCGTCCACGCAATCCAAGATCCTAAACACATTGATGGTGCACTGGGTGTGAGCTAATCGGAAATGCCTAAGGTAGTCCCTCATCACCGGCCCCATAGGGATTCTCATACCACCTTCAATGAAGGCGATTGCGGGAATCACTACTTCACCCTCTTGCCTCCTAAAATGCCATTCCCTTTCTTCACAGTATCTCAAACCTACATTACTAGGTATCCTATAATCGACGGTGAATTTTTCCATTGCCTCTTCAGACTCAACCAACTTTTTAAACCTACCCATCCCTAGAAACGGCTAAAAGACTCAGGGAAGGACGAAAGAAAGAGAGGAGCAAGAGGAAAAGAAACTTAGAAGAGAGAAAACATGAGTTAGAGAGAGAGAAGAAAACTTACAGAAATGAGGAAAAGCTCCTCAGACAGGCTTTTTATGCTGAAAAGAGACGTGAGTTTGGTTAGAGATTTGAACGAACTCAGGATATGTGCGCAAGAACTCTTGAATGTAAAAGTAAATAAGTAAATCGATTCAAATGGGTATTTATACCTACAATTAAAAAACAACCATGCGGTTTTTCCCGCCCATAAAGTTAAAAAAAAATCCCCACCGTTAGATTACCATCACACTGTTGAACGTGGGAAACACAAAGCCGCCAGAATTTAATGAAAGCGCGCTCCGTATACTGAAACGCCAGGAACGTGCCTTGAACAAGCAAAAAGACTCTGGCGTTGACAGAGGACAAGACTTGACAAGCCTTAACAATGGCTCGAGGATATCAAAATCCTCCTCTCCGTCCGAAGAGCCAGACAGCAGGATTTTTAGGGGCTATTGTGGGGTCAAAGAATTTGGCGACCCCGGCCCACTTTATACTAAGCCCAAGGCCCACGCCGAGGAGGAAGAAACGTTCATGGACGAATGAAGAAAGTCCAAATTGCCAAGAAACATCGCCAAGGACGATCCTGTTCTTGGCCAACCGAGAACATAGAAGGGAGGAGCGGCACGCCATCAAAGGCAGCCTCCCAGAGCATCCCAAGAAAAAGGACAAGTATAATGGGTTAGCCATGGGAACATGGTGGAGGAGCAATTCAAAGAGAAACTGTCACCTCCGCATTAAATGCCCACAACTAATGTTCTAGCCGCATTAATGAGGAAATGACCCCTGAACAGTACCGCCTTGGTTGCTGCAATTCACATAAGGTTTAGAAAGGCGGCTGATGGGACAAGCACTCAAGTAATGACCTGCATGATCAACAAATGGAGGGCCAAGATCAACTAAAAGGGGATATATAATGTAAGAAATCCTCCAGAAAAGGGGATCGAAAATTAGAAAGAGAGAACACGGTAGCAATTTATATCATCTTTGAAACCTTTGTAACCAAGCATTGAAGAAATAACAACAAGCCTACCGGATAAGGTCCGAGGACAAAATTTCACACTCTAGTCCTCGTCCTTGTTATTCAATCCACTCATAACAATGTCTAGTTGTTGTCATCCTCACTAAGGCCTAGTTCTTGAACTCATTCTCTATAAATTTATTGTATTGGGCTAGTTGGGCCTGAGTCCACTCATCCAATAGAAGAAGTGCCCAGACTCAGTCCCTACATCATCTTATTATTTTTGCTTCTGAATTTGCATTTGAGATTTACTATAAATAAGCAAAACAATGGACACCCATTTAAGTTTTTGGTTTTGTTATGTAAGTTTTTAAATTTTTTTTTATTTTTTATATTCACTAGTTAGTAAATTAATTTTATATTATTTGTTAGGATATTTCTTCAAATTAAGGGATAATATTTAACAATTGTTTAATTTTAGAAAAACATTATCATTTGAATTTCAACAACTTTAAATTCTATTCAAACTAAAAGTCTATTAAAAAAAATTTAAAATTTAAATCCCTTACAACAACCCGCATTTGTTTCATTAAAAAAAAAAAAAAAACCCCATGTTTTGACTTCTACTCCAACTAAAAGTATGTTATCAATATTTTAAGAAAAACTAATTAGTAAATTAGTTTTATACATTTAAACTTAACAGATTTAAATTTTATTCAAACTAAAAGTCTATTATCAAAAATTTCTAAACTTAAATATTTAAACAAATTTAAATTCTATTCAAACTAGAAGTTTATTATAAAAAATTCTAAACCTAAATTGCATATAACAACCTATGTTTTCTTTCTTAAAAAAACAACATTTTGACTTCTACTCCAACTAAAAGTATATTATCAACATTTTAAGAACAACTAATTAGTAAATTAATTTTATATTATTTGTTATGATATACTTCCTCAAATTAAAGGATGACATTTAACAATTGTTTAATTTAAATAAAACTAAAAGTATATCATCAAAATTTTCTAAACTTAAATCCCACACAATTCACTTTTTCCCTCTAAAATTCAACTTACGCTTATGTTTTAATAATAAATTTATCTTATTTATTGTTTTTTGCTTCTAAATATGCGTGCAAGATTTACTATAAATAAGAAAAACAGTGGACCTATTTAAGTTTTTGGTTCTCTTTTGTAAGTGTGTTGGGGGGGGGGGGGGGTGGGGGAATAAAGGATATTACCCAAATAAGTTCGGGTCAAGGAGGCAGTTGGGCCCAACTACTCAAGATCTCAAGCCCAACACAATGAAGGCAATCCAGATAGAGAAACTGAGGAAGTCAATTTGCCCAAGGAACGTACTTTCCTTGGGAGACTATAGACGAACTACCAGGCCATGTGATTGAAGACCGAGGAAGAAAGTAGAGATATGCAAGCAACGCAAGAAGGAAGCTTCCAAGTAAAGCATCCATCACCTCTACATTTAATGCAATGTACCAACTCAGCCAGTTGCATTAATGGCAGAATAACTCTTGAACAATGTCACCACACCCTGTATCCTACTTTACCATCACTAGCAAAGCAATGATGTGACAATTATCTCTAAAATGATCAACAACCCTCCAAGTTTAAGGCAAGGATGCGATCCAAGCAGCTATATATAGTAGGAAAGATCCTCCTAGAAGTGAATCGAAAAAGGAAAAAGAAAAGGAAGAGAAAGGAGAGAAAAGGATAGGAAATTGTGTAACCTTAAAACCTAACTATTATAAGAAATATTTTTTCCTCGGATAGGCTTGAGTAATATGACTTGTTCTTCCCATGATTAACTTCTTCACTTTTGTTTTATGTATTGCTTTTCCTCCAAATTCACCAATTAAGGCTATTAAGGCTTGACCTTAAAATCCATGTCTACAAATAAATTGCATTGGGTAGGAGCTTTAGCCCACACCTATTCCTATTGGGCCTGGGTTCCCATCTTAGCCCCCTACAGTAAGTTTTTAAATTTTTATTTTTTTATTTTTTACATTCTCAAATTTTGAACTCTTTTGTGTATGTTTTGATTTTGGGTTTTGGTTATTGTATTTAATTTGTGAGTGCATTGAAATTTTTAATTAGACAATCACTAGGAAAAATCGGTATTGAGGAACTATTTTGTTTATTATTGTTTATGTTGACTAGGGCATAGATTAAACATAACACAAATAGAAATGATCAAACTTATATCACATCTCATATTAAGAAATTAACACAAAGTACAAAGATAATTTTAAAATATAAAAATAGATAAACACGGATAAAGTTTAAAGTCTAAACTCTAAAAAATTAGAACTTAAAGTAATTTTTTATTAAAATTATTAACTTATTTTATAATTTATTATTACTATTTATTTAATAATTTAGTTTTAATTGTTTAAAAAAAATTAACTTATATATGAATCTTCATCAAGCCGTACATTGCAAGAGAATAATACTAGTATATATATAAAGCTGAATGATGATGTGTGATCCGGCCTATTAAATCAAATGATATTCCAACTTCACATAATTTTTATGATTAAAACTTGAACTTTCTTTGCAACTTCTTAGAAGCAATCCAAATTCCAAAAATAACATGACAAAGCTTAAGCAATTGCTTTCATATTTTGAAAAGCCACAGCCTTGTCCTACTGACGTACTTGTATTACGTCAGGTATTAACACGGATGATATGAACTACGGCAGGTAATTTATATATATTTTTATTTATTTATTTGAAGATATGACAGGATTTGTATTAGGATTGGCTTGTTCATGTGACGTACGGTTTTCTTAGTTTTCAACGAATTACCCCTTTTAAAAATGCTGAAAGTGAGATTATAAATATATATGCTGAAAGTTATGATGTTTATTATTCATTATTTATAACTTGTGTATACAAGTTGTAGTAAAATGAACCTAGTGAATTAGATCCCACCAAAACTCATTAGTGAGGTGGTATAAGCTCGAATTCCCTGCCATAAGTGTTTGGGTTAAAGTTTTGCCAATAGATAGAGTTGGCAAACCTAAGCTTAAGGTTTAAAACACTCTTGTGTTTGGCCCGTGTATAGCACTGTAGGAGAAGCCACCCTTTCTCCTTCAATGTCTTATATTTTAACCAAAAAGAGAATTAGATCCTAAAATTAAGATGCTAAATATCTTTCTTTTTTTTAATTATATAAATACCATAAAATTTCAACCTATACTTTTATATATATATATATATATATATTTTTTTTTTTTTTGTTAGAAAGTTGTTTATATAGTTTTTGCAACAATAAAGGGAAAAAAAAAATAAAATTGGCAGCAAATCTTCTCCATATATAAAAATTGATAGTGCACTCAATTCCATGATATAAGTTCTGCAATTTGAATTTGAATCTTTGTCAATCAAAATGGAAAATTATTGAATACTCAATAATTACCCATCAAAACACCAACAAAAATAAAGTTACAGCCCTGTCAAATTCGCACATGCTTCATTAAAATTACTGTAAATTATTTATGCGACTCATAAAGACACGATTATCTGAGGTATGATAGTAAATTATCCCTCTCTATCTACTCAACAGCCCTCGAACCCAAGGTTTGGTATTTGTAATAAGTAGTCAAACCATTGAGCTGCTATGAGAGCCGGTAAATTATCCCAAGAACACCATTGCAATAATTTCATGTGATAATAATAATAATAATAATAATAATAATAATAATAAATTCTGTATAACTAATGTAGCTAGAATAAGAAACGTACAGAAGAACTATAAAATCTATTCATCTCTACTGTAGATAAACTTGCTAAAAAAGTAGATATCATAATACTATTGACATATATGTTCCCTGGCCTGAACTGAGTGTTTACATAATTGCAATTCTAAATCATTATTCAAACAAAATATTTACATAGAGTTGCTTTTCGTGTGTAGTGTGTTTGTCAGTTTATCTTAATATCTTATCCTTTGGGTTGGTGTGTGTAGTGTGTTGGTGTTGGTGTGTGTAGTGTGTTGGTGTTGATATTAATTATCTTTTAGGCTAGTGTAATGTGTGATTGTGAAATTTTCTGATTAGCAAGGGCATCAGGCATCATTAGGCCTGCTTGTCTGTTGAATGGGGTGGAGTGGGATGGGCACGTGGAGCCAGATTGCACACTGTTTTAATTATTGTACTACATATGAGATGTGTAAATAATGTGCACATCAGTGGCTCTTTAGTGTAATGTGCACATCAGCACATAAGGCTAAACAATATAACAAATTAAAACAGTATAATTAATGACAAATAAATTAAAGCAATATAGTTTATTATTAGGCTAAATAACAATAATCAAAGCAGTATAATAAACCAATACATTATAAAAGACAAATAAATTAAATTATGTTACGCTAAACAACACCCTAAAAAAATTAAATTAAATTATGATTGTGTAATTTATGCTTGTTGAGGAACACCCTGAAAAAATTTCCTGGAGTCGCCACTGGTACTGTCCATTTCAAAATCATGGCAAATAATAATTACAAACTTTTAACACCATTGATCAAGCATTCTTGGCCATTCAAGTTGGCAAAGGTGTGACCTTGGCTAAGTTGGCTCCGCGAGGCAGTAGTGAAGGTACAGACTTCCAACATTGCAAAAACACTTCAATGAGAAGTTTAACAAAAGGCACGAGAGTCATACCACCAAAAAGAAGGCCAGCAACAGAAGTAATACAAATCTCTTCTCTCTTGCTATCTGGATTAGGATGTATCATCTGCATCACAACTAGCCAGATAATAAAACTGCCAAATGCTGCCCACGCGAGGATAAAGATAACCCAAAGTAAATATAAGATTTTCTCAAAGGTAGACATATATAGAGACTAGAGAAAGAGAAGGATTCAATTTTTTCTCAAAATATGACGTAAATTCAGAAACTTTTAACTACTGCCAAAAGCTTCTTGTATAGTCCTTTAGTCAGCGAAAGACCATTATTAGGTTGCTAGCTAGACATAATAACAATAAATCAATCATCCAACAATTAAGGAAAAATCAATCAATCAATTTTACGATAACTTTACAGGAAAACAATCAAGAAAGGGGGGTTGGGAGTTTCACTCAGACTACAAGCTTTACTAGAAGAAAGTTCACCTATTTTTAGAGTCTTAATCTTTGAAAGAGACAAGAAATAATATAATTATTGTAGAAGAGGGAGACCAATTCATCATCTTCCTTAAAAATACTTATTAGTGTCTTCTTCTTTTTTTTGGGGGGGGGGGGAAGTGTCATTCACCTTCCTTGTATCCGAGAGACTGAAAAGTTTGTCTTAAAATAATGCAAATAGAGTAAAACACATTATTAGAGTGTTTTTTTTCAAAGTCCATATTTGACCTCGGATTAAATTCCCATCATCATGGGTAATTGTGGAATTCTAGGGGTGAAATCGGTCGGTCTTAAGGGGTGTTTTTGCACTGAACCAAAGAAGTCGATCTATAAAACTTTAGGACTGAAACTGACCACACTTGTTGGAATCTTGAACAAGTTTGGTTTGCATTGGTTTTATGCAGTTCGATTTTCATTTTTTCCAAACTCTTTAACTGTTTTATCACACAAAAATTAGATAGAGAGGTTCAAATAAACAACAAAACCTAGAGAGAGAAAAAATAGGGAAGAAAGAGAATCCTGGAGAGAGAGAGAGAGAGAATTGGCCTTACCGGAGTAATGTTGGCATGGGGAGATCATGGGCAGTGCACAAGCTTTTTTGGAGGCTGGCAGTGTGGGTTTGGGCTATGGATTTGGGTGAAATCAAGAAAGTGAGGGAGGGGGCTATGTTTTTTTAGTGAGAGAGGCCACTGATAAAGAAAAATAGGGGGGGGGGGTCGGGGTAGGGTTTTTTTTTTAGTTTTAGTTTATATGTGTTTGTTTTAGTTAATTAGTTAAAATAGTTTTTTTATATTAGTTTAATCTTTAGTTAGTTTGATGGGTTGGGCTTTATTATTCGGTCAGTTTCAGTTCGATTCAGTCTACTTGTGATTGAAATCGGGATCAAATTAGAAAAAAAAAATTGGTTTTTAAAAAACCAAATGAAACCGATCCAAATTGAGAAAAAAAAATTGAAAAAATCAGCCTAGTTCGGGCAATCCATTCGATTTTTTTTTTTTTTCAGCCCTATGGAATTCCATGGCAAACTGGTCACTTTTAGGTGAAATTTTGAGATTTTGATCTAGTTAGACGGAAATTTGATTTTCATTTCAAAGTGGGTATAAATGCATAATTTTAAAATTGATTTATTTTAATGTATCCTTTTTTTTGATACCACAATCAGGGAGTACAAACACAAACAGTCTCAAAAGAGCTGGGTTAACCCAGCAAAAGTTTATAGGCGTACAAGATGCCTTTTTAGCTAAAACATATAAGGGGTTAACAAGCAAAGAGGGGACTAAGATCATTTTGCAGACTAAGCCAATTTGAAATAGAAGAGCAAGATCTGCAAATCTAGTGTTGTCCTGCCAACTAGAGGTTCTTCTGTTATGAAAAGCTTTGAGGAGGCCTCTGCTATCACTTAGGATCAAAATTTGTTGAAGACCATGATTAGATGTAGTGAAACATGCTTCCACCACAGCTTCAAGCAACACCCCTAGTGTTGTCCTAGTTACACTACTGCTAACACCAAAAAGCACACATGCTCCCTGTAGATTAACAGCTTCATACACATATGCACATCTATTCTTCCATTTATTCCTTAAACCAACAACCTTTAGGATAAGTTTCCATGATCCTACTGCAAATTGGGATTCAACATCTGTGTTTGAGACTCTGGTGAGAGATTCTTGTGCAGTGAATGAGCTCTTGTACCTACAAGATAAGGATTGAGCTGTTAGAACTACTTGCATTGGATTAGGAAATAATCCTTCATGTACCACTTTGTTCCTATGATTCCAAATGGTCCAGAGGATTGTAAACAAATTTTGCAGGTACTCCATAGAGACTTCATCCTTAAGGTTGTGCTTACTAAGGATAAGGCTTAGCCTTTGCTGAATAGAAGTACCATGAAAGTCTGAAGCATGTATGGCAAGAGAGGAGCCATGCCAACAGGCTCTAGAAAAAGAACAAAGGAGAAATAAATGGGTAGGAGTCTCATCCTCTTCATTGCAAAGAGGGCATAAAGTAGTGACTAGAATACCTCTATGTCTTAAGCAAGAAAATGTAGTTAGGCAATCCTGCAGCAACTTCCAAACAACAGTATTAACTTTGAAAGGAACCTACACTTTCCAAACCTGGGTCCAAATTACCTGATCCAACGGATTAGATCTAGAATTTGTCCAGGTCTCGCTGTTAATGAGGTCATAGGCTATGCTTACTTGGTATTCTCCACTGCTAGAATGTTTCCACATCAGCTTATCTTGGGCAGAATTGGATTTGGGAATGGGAATTTGGAGAATGTCATTAGCTTGTTTTAGGGGGTACAGAGCTCTAACCAAACCAGGTCTCAAAAAGGAAGTGTTATGGTCAATGAGGTCTCCAACCGTGCTTGTTGGCAACCTAGGATCAAGTAGGTTTATAGTAGAACACTGGAACCAGCTTGAATGGTTTAGAGGAATATCAAACCCCTTCCTAATCTGCCATCTCCCTTCCCTTAAGGCTGGGTGGTCATTATTAACAATATTTTTCCAAAACCAAGAATGGTGTGGTTTGGGACAGCAATCCTGGATAGTGCAGTTAGGGTAATACTTTGCTTTAAAGGTCCTAGCAAACAGGGATTGAGATTGGTGATTTAATTTCCAGAACTGTTTAGCAAGCATAGCTTGGTTCATGGATTTAAATTTTTTCAAACCTAAGCCACTTAACTTCTTAGGCTTACAAATTTGATCCCATTTTAGCAAATGCAATTTCCTCTCTCCCTGCTTATGCCCCCACCGGAAGGACCTAATGATAGAATCCATTTTGTTACAAATGGTATCAGGAACCTTAAAGCAAGCAAAGGTATATAGAGGCAGATATTGAAGGATAGAGGTAATAAGGGTAGTTCTACCAGCTTGGGAAAGCAGTCTTGCCTTCCAACTTTGGAGTTTAGCTTGGAGTTTTTCCACCAAAAATTGGAAATCAATACACCTATTACCTTTGAGCTTAAAGTGAATTCCAAGTTACTTGATTGGATTTTGAACCAGATTAACTTGTAGGGTTTAAGCAAGGCTTTCCTGATCTTCAGCAGGCATATTGGGAGAACAGTACAAGTCTGATTTAGCAAGGTTTATTTTCTAACCAGAAATGGAACAATACCAATCTAGAATAAGTTGCAAGTTCCTAATAGTCTTATTATCCTTCTTGAAGAAAAGGAGTTATTGGCAAAGAAGAGATAAGTAAAGGAAAGTCCATTTCTACCAACCTTCACACCCTAAATCTGCTTAAGGTTCTGTGCCTGAGATAAGAAGATAGAAATAATGTTTGCGTAAAAAAGGAATAGATAGGGTGAAAGAGGGTCTCCCTGTCTTAACCCTTGGGAGGGTTTAAAAGAAGAAGTCAGATTGCCATTGACAAGAAGAGTGTAGCTAACTGTAGTGACACATTCCATGATCCATTTAATCCACTTGTCCTAAAATTTCATTAATGTTAAGACAACCTTAAGGAAGGTCCAATTTACCCTATCATAAGCTTTGCTCATATCAATCTTGAGCACTCCAAAACTGGTCTTCCTCCCTTTTCCTTCTTAGTGTATCAATGATCTCATAGGAGATGAGGATGTTATCAGAAATGTTCCTCCCTTTAATGAAAGCATTCTGGTAAGGGGTGATAATGCTATCCATCAGGGGCTTCAACTTATTAACCAAGACCTTAGAAATGATTTTGTAAACAACATTACAGAGGCTAATAGGTCTGAAATGGGAAACCTTTTCTAGAAAGGGTATTTTAGGAATGAGAGTAATAAAAGTTTAATTTAGGGGTTTAAACAAAGAACCAGAATGAAAGAAGGCTAAGATAGTACTGATCACTTCATATTTGATAGTACCCCAATATTTCTGAAAGAAAAAAGCAGGAATGCCATCAAGCCCAGGAACTTTGTGGGCTCCAATTTGAAAAACAGATTCTTAAATCTCTGAAGCGATAATGGGTTTGTTGAGGGAAGCAAATTGTAGAGGGGAAAGAGAAGGAATAGGGAGGGATTAAAGTTCCTGAACAATGTTATCAAAAGTTGACTGAATTGAATTATGAAAGCAGGACCTAAAATGATTAGTAAAGATGGCCTCAATTTCATTAGGATTTTCAATAAAGCACCCTTGATCATTCTTGATTTGGATGATTCGATTTCGTGCCCTTCTTTGTCTAACCACAGTCTTAAAGAACTTAGTGTTCCTGTCCCCTTAGAGAATCCAATTTGATCTTGCCTTCTGAGCCCACATCAATTCTTCTCTGTTTAGAAGCTCTTCTAAATCATTCCTATGGGATCTTTCCATCCTAACATCCTCAATTGTTGAAATGGAATTTTGAATTCGTTGCAGCTGATCCTGTTTCAGTTTAATATCTCTCTCGACTTTCCCAAACACCTGCTTATTCCAAGCCAAAGCTATCTTTTTAACATTATGGAGTTTCTTCCATAATTGTTCAACTCTATGCCCATGAGAATGAAAGAGCCAAGCCTATTGGACCATGTCTTTACATGAAGGATGAGTTGTCCACATATGCTCAAACCTAAATGGCCTTTTCCTAAAAGGAGTGAGGTATTCAAAATCCAGGATAATAGGGCCATGGTCCGATCTAACAATAGGCAGATTCCTCAGAGAGTAGGAAGGGTATTGATTGAGCCAATCAATAATTGCAAAAGCCCTATTTAGTCTTTCCATAACAAGGTCAGCTTCCTCTCTATTGTTCATCTAGGTGTACCACTGTCTAGAGGCAGATAAGCTACATAACTTCAAATCTAAAATAACTCGTTGAAGTAAATTGGCACCAACAATACTGCCCTGTGTGAATGAGAATTTCTCCTCCCTAGACAAGATCTGATTAAAATCCCCAATGCAAATCCATTGGGGGTATGCTTTAGTTTTAAGAGCTAATAGCTGATGCCAAACTTCCACCCTCCTAGCTAGCTTAAGGTGACCATAAAAAAAAGTGATAGAAGTAGGTAACCCCTTATTATCCAAGAAGTTAAAGTGGATAAGGTGAGCAGACTCTAAAATAATACTAGCACTTTGCCTAGGCATCCAAGCAAGGAGCAGCTCCCTACTAAAACCCACTATAGGGACCTCCCAACCATCAGTGAATCCACATATATGCCAAATATCTCTACCCTTCCCTTGAACTAATTTGGTTTCCATAAGGAACATAAAATTAGGTTTATATTCACGGGCTTTTTGTTGACATTGTAGAATTGCAGAGGATTTGCCTGAACCTCTGTAATTCCAGCTCAAGATCCTCATGGCTACTGGTGAAGCTATTTAGAGTCAACTTCCCAGCACCCATTTGGATATGAAGGAGTAGTTCCATTGGTAAAACAAACGGATGCTTTAGCAAGGTAACAGGGGGAATCAAGTGATGCATTAAGATTACCTTCCTTTGAGAAGAATCCATAGAGGAGTTTCTATCGTATGTTCCTTCCAATCCTTCCCAGTTCTGATCTGACTCTCTTCTTGGAGGAAGCTTGATTCCCTTCCAACCATTCCTCACAGTGCAAATTTGTTGAGGTGCTAGGATCCGAAGCAATAGAAGGTGAAAGAGGAGGTCCTAGGCCAAAGTTAACAGATTCAGAGGGTAATATGTTGTTGAGTCCAGTATCTAGGCTCACAGAGTGGCTATGAACAATGTGATGTGGAGTAGGGTCAGACAAAAGTGAGGCCCATCAAAGTTCTAGCCTAGCATTTGAAGTCTGTGTATTTGAGGCCCATCACTAGGTCCACCCACTTCCAATCTAAATCTGTCTCTATCCACCCGTTGGACCAAAGCCTCAATTAGGGGTTCAGGGTCTTCAGGAATCTGACCTTTTCCCCATGTATCCCTACATATTTATTCAGGACGTCCCTCATTAAGCTTATCAAGGTTGAACATCACCACTATCTCATCACTATCAATTTCAGAACCAGCCTTAGAGTTATCTCGCCAAACACCATTTGTCATAAAGGGTCCTCTGTCAACAACCCAAGTCCAATGAAGAGAAGAGTTAGAAGGGATGGCCTTAGGAGGTTGTAGGGTAAAGGTAGCAGTGTTCTCAGTGTTAAGGATAGTGTCAGTGAGGTTAGCAGAGGATTGATCAAGAGAGGGTGTTGGGAGGGGGATCCATGGTGTGAGTATGAGCAAGGGATGAAACACGAGAATTGAAAGGAGTTGGAGGGGGGGGGGGGGTGATAGAAGTACCTAAGGATAAGGAGAAAATGGCAGAATTTAAAGTTGCATGTTCATTTTCAGAGTTCAAGGTAGGGGGAAATGGGTGGAGAGGGGGAATACTTGAGGGATTGGGGATGTTAGATGTCTCGGGGTCAGGAAACACTTGCTGATCATCCTCCTGAGAGTGAGAGGAGGAGTTCGATTAGGTGGGGCTTGATGAAGATGAGGGTTTGGATTGTGAAGTTAGGAATGGTGAAAGGTTTGAAGGTTTCCATACCTGACTTAGGTAGTCCATCGGCGACGTCTGTTGTGAAAAGCTTGAAGCTCATTGTGGAAGTGAGCTTCCAGAGAATCAAACCCAAACTACACCTAATAAACGTGTTGGATTCGGTTGCATTGTCTGATGAGCATCCTCTCTATCCCATCCATGCTTTCACTGCATTGGCTTCTAGTATGGCCAATCAAACCACATTAGACACACAATTTATGGACCTTCTCATATGTACATTGTACTCAGGTCCTCGAACCATCATCCATTTGGAGCATAAAGCCTACAGTCAGTGGCATCCAAGGGTCAATTGAACTCTGATTCTCATAAATCTAATGTTCCTAGGTATCTGATCCTCCCAATCCACTTTTTCAAATATACCCATAATCTTTCCCATGCGCTCAGCCAACTCTGGATACTGGTATTCTAAAGGAAGACCATGCAATTGAACCCACAGAGAGATGAAGTTTAACTGTAGTCTGTTAAGCACCAGATTAGGCCTCCATTTCTCTAGTACCAGAAAAGCTCCATCCACCGCCCAAGGCCCCTCTGAGCAAAAGTGGTTTAAATCCTCTAAAACCTCAAAATGTATCAGATAAAAGAAGGAATCACGCCCTATAACTAAAACCACCCCTCTAATCTGCCATGCAAAGTTGATTATTTGTTGGAGATGATGGATGGAGAATTTTCGATAATCCAAGATGAACCCAATGGCATAATGGCTTTAGAAATCTCGTTGCATGTGAAGGTTTTCTGCGTCAGCTTCCAGAACAAGGCGATGCCTGGCAAAAGGCGTTTCACTGCCCTCACTCGCTTGTGAAGAAGCATCAGATTCCTCCACAAAGGGACCAACACTGATCTCGGACTCACTACTCTCAGTCCAGCCAAACTTTCTAGCTGGAAACTGGTCCCCCATGGTCAAAAAGGAGACAAACAGTACCAAATAGAGAACAACCCAAAGAAACAAGACAAAAAAAAAAAAAAAAAAAAAAAAAAAAAAAAAAAAAAGGAAGACACGCAGTCAAAGGTAAGGAAAGGTAGGAAAAAAAGAAGCAAGTGAGAAAAAGGTTGGAACAAAAACAACACTTTTTAGTACAAACAAAAGGTATAAAGTAAAAGGTGCTTCTAGATTTCCACAATCCACCACACATGAGATGGGTCCTAGTAGTTGGAACAGTGCAAAAGAAGTATGGGGAAAGGTAAGAAATAAATAGAAGGATGGTGATAGGAGTATAGAAAGCAACAAAAGAAGACTAAAATAATCGGGAAAAGAAGAAGGAGGGTGTGGGGTAAAGCGCCGCAGTGAAGTGGCGCCGTTGAAAGCTTGGTTGAAGTGAAAGACGCTCTCAAGAGAGAGAGAAAAAGGTTTCATATGCTCTCTTACGCCTAATGGATCCTTAAGTAGAGTAATACAAGTCAATTAAAATATTATTTATCATGTTGGATTGAAATGTCACAATGGTCATGCATACATTAGAAGATTTCTATAAGATAATTGTGAAAACTCTAGTTGTTGAAATATATTATTTGGTTTTCAAAAATTAATCAATAGATTGATAATTTGGAAGACCCAATCCCAGTTGTAAGTGTCCTCATCCCAAAGAATTGTCAATTCTTATTAAAAAAATCATGAATTTATCCTTTAAAATTACCAAAAAAATCAAAATAAAATGAGAAAACTAAAAGGTTTAAAAAATATAAAAATTTAAGTCAATATGCTAGTGATATATATATATATATATATATATATATATATATATATATATAAAAGCAGAGTTCTCATGTGGAAGAGTATGAGGTTTTTCCATGTGGCACTCTAATCTTACATTTAGTCTTTTTAACCTCTTCTCATTAACTTTATTTTACTGTTACCCAAAAGATCACTTTAACTATTATTTAAAAGAGGGGTTCCTATTGAAGATTAGACCAAATCAAACCAAACTTTATGAAAAGCCCAAACTCACTTATTTTCTTACATATTATGACCTAAGCATGATCATTTCCCGTGTGTAGATGAAAGCTAAGACCTTAACCCACTTACAAACTCTCTTTCTCCTCTCCCACATGTAGATAAAACTTGAAAGCCAAGACCCTAACACACTTAGAAGTTGTCTTCATCTGTACAAGCTTCCCTTTAGACTATATACACTTTTTAGCTTCTTTGCGAACAATAGTTTGCGGTCCAAATTCAGTAATCCCATCTAACCAAGCCAATGTTCCTATTCATTTTTCAAATCTTAATTTAGATCTCTTGTGTAAACTAATGGAGATGTACTATCAAGGAAGACATACAATAACTCTAAAAATTTAAAAAAAAAAAATGTACAGTCTAACCTCAATAGTCCCACCACTCTATTTTCTCTTCCTCTTCCAAAACTTCTCTCTCTCTCTCTCTCTCTCTCTCTCTCTCTCTCTCTCTCTCTCTCTCTCATTTTAAGTGATATATTAGGATTTCCTGAATTGAAGATAATATTCAATTGGAAAAATTGCACTTTACCCACCTGTGGTTTGGCCCGTTTTAACAATGTCCACCCGTGGTTTAAAAGTTGTCACTTAACCCACCTGAGGTAGCCTCCGTTAGACCCCCGTTACCCATCTATGCCTTTTTCATTAGAAAATCCCATTTACTATAAGCCAAAACTAGAACCCTATTAGAACCCTAAAAAAAGGACCGAGCTCTCTTCCTCTCTTTACCTTTGAACCCTAAAAAATCCCCAAACCCATTTATGCTATATCAAGATCCCTAAAAATCCCGAAACCCATTTCCCTCTGTACTCTGATTGCCAAAGTGAAATCTGAACATGTCTTCTTCAAGTTATTACTCGAGTTCTAGTCACCATTCATGCTCTGTTGACCGTTGTCGGCTACAAACTGCTCTAACCTTGAACAATTTTGGGAGAAAGTTTATGGGGTGCAGCTACTATGATGTGGTGAGTAATAGTTGGTTTTCATATTTTTTTCCTTTTTTATTTTTTTTTTATTTTCTGGTTTTGTTGGTTTTCTGGTTTTGTTGGCTTTATGAATAACCTTAATTTGATTTTCTTTATAAGATGATGAACCTACTTGTAAATACTTTAGGTAGTTGGATGGCAAAACATGTAAGCGTGGATTTGAAGTTGCACCCATTGTCCTTGCAAGATTCAGTATGTACAAGAATTAAGCAAGAGTTACAAAGGAAAAGGAAAAGAAGGCTAGTGATAGGGAAGCAACAGCTATTGAAAGGGAAAACAAAGTCAAGCAAAAGGAAGAAAAAGCTAAGGTGAGAGAGAGGATAGCTAAAGAGAAGTTATAGAAGTACAAATTTGCACTTGTTGTGTCATGGGGGTTTTTTTCTATTTTTTTATGTGTTTTCTGGTAGGATGGGAGAATTTGGAATAAAGCTATTGTGTCTAACTTGAAGGCAAATTGTTGTAGTTATTGTATAATTTTGAGTACTACCACTTTTGACAAGTATATTCCATGTATTTGGCACTATGTAATGTTGTTGTTTATTTGAATAGAGTATGCAATTTGTTCTTTATGTGATATGTTCTTCTTTATGTAATGCTACCTTGTTTATATAATGTGTTCTTTATGTAATGTGATCTTGTAATTTGAATAGAGCATGCTGCCTTTTTAATGTAATGTGTAATGCTGCCTTGTAATGTGTTCTTTATGTAATGTGTTCTTGTAATTTGAATAAGGTATGCAATTTGTTCTTCTTTATAAAGATTGTGTATGTTGTATATCAATTGGGTAGGCAAGAACATACACCCCACAAGATTCTGTTTACATCAATTGAGCAAGCATAAAGAAGTATGTTTTAAAGTAAGACCATTACATCCATATATAATAAGCATTGTTCAAAACAAGTGGACTCCACCTAACATTAATGGCTAAACACTACCAAATTTCATCTACATAATAGGTGGTTCTCTCCCACCAAGACAATAACAAAATAACTTTACAGTATAAAGTTCTGCACAATAACAAAAAAACAAAAAAGTAGTGACATGCCACTATCAGACATGCACAATAACAAAAAAAGTAAAGTAAAGTTTCAGCTTTTACATTCTCCAATCTTCATTTCCTAAAGACCTTGCCCTTGTCCTTGCCTTTGCCCTGCCTGTTGAGAACATTGCACCAGATGTCTCAGCTCTTAATCCACCTCCTCTTCCATATGAGAACAGATGACTGCTCCCAACTACCCTTGGTAGTACCAACTTCTTCGAGGCTACAAAATACATAGAAACTCCATATCAAGATCTAATTATGTAAGTATAAAAGGGTGGTGTTTGTGTTTGTGTTTGTGTATATACCTGAGGTAGAGGTTTTCTTGTGTCCCATGTTTCCTTAGGAGTATGAGAGATGAGTTGGCTGCATGAGAACCATTGAGCTGTGGGTGCTTTACTTGGTGGTGGTCTGCTTGAATTTGCTACAGATGGTGGTGGTCTGCTTGAAGCTGAAGCAGATGTTTCAGTTGGCTGTGTGTAGGGTTTGCCTGTTGGCTGCCTCAGTGGCTGCTTTTGTGGCTGGTTGACTGGTTGACTTGCTTGATGGGTGGTTGGCTTTCTTATTGAATGGCTAGTTACCCCACTTGTTCGTTGACTGGAAAAACTGCTTGGCTGCATTGTTTACTGGTCCAGGTGGGTGCCTTGCTTGCTGGTTGGCTGCCTTGTTTGCAGATCTAGGTGGCTGCCTTGCTTGAATGGTGGTTGCCTAGTTGGCCTTCTTGTTTGCTAATCTTGTTGACTGCCTTGCTTGCTCATTGGTTGCCTGGTTAGCTGCCTGGGTGGTTAGCTGCCTTGCAAACCTCATTGGTGGTTGCCTAGGTGGTTGGCTGGCTGGTTGGCTGCCTGCCTACCTGCTTGGTTGGCTACCTAGTTGGCAAACCAGGGTGGCTGCCTTGCAAACCTCCTTAGTGGCTGGCTGGCTGGTTGCTTATTCTTTGTCCCTCTTGTCCCTATAAAAAGAATTGACTTGCATCAAAAATAGATTTGTAATATAATTGTCGTAGTGAACACATTTTTACTTTACTTACAAATTTTTTTTGCCTTTCAAGTCTCTGCCTCCTTTGTCATGGTGTCTCACTAGTTAGTCCAGCCTTACACCTCCTTGAATTATGCCCCTCCTGATGGCAAAACCCACATTTTATAGGTCTATATGACGTAGAAACTTTGTATGGGTTGTTTGGCTCATCTACATCTTTCTTCCTTTTCATTGGTGGCCTGCCTGGAGGCTTGTACACAATTGAAGCAACAGGGGCAAGTTGGTTAGTTTCAACCCATTCATCTTGGCTAGGTAGTGGGGTAATCATCTCCTTATATGCAGCCACATAGGCATCCTTTCTAAAGCATGCATGCACATAATCCTCAGGCCTCTCCAGGTTCTTATAGATTGCTGCAACACCATGTTTACATGGGATTCCTGTCAAATCCCAAACTCTACAAGTACAACACTTTCTTGTAAGGTTAACCACATGCCTCTCATACTCATTATCAACCTCATATATATAGCAACCTAATGGAATAGCAGAAAATGACTTAGAATCAACTTTCAACTACTCAAGCTTCTGCACTATGTTTGGACATATGTCACTAGTGAATTTTTCAATCCCAATCCTCTTATTGTACATTCTAGTCATCAACCTAACCCTAATCCACTCTAGCATGGCAATGATAGGCTTATCCCTAACTTCTAATATCATAGAATTAAATGACTCACTAAGATTGCTCACATAACAATCAGAGATGGCCGTTGGAATGGAATATGACTTGGTCCATTGGGTTGGTTGGATGACTGCTAGATACTCCCATATTTCTTTGTCCAATTCCTTCATATCTTGCATTCTCTTCTCAAACTCCCTAACTGTTATTGCTGCATCACACCTCCATAATGCAACCTTTAATTCTAAACCCTTGAAATTTAACTTAAAGTTGTTGTAAATATGCTTCACACAAAATCTATATTCCACTATTGGGAACAACATCTCCATGGCTGGTATCAATCCCTGGTTATCATAAATATAATCAAAAAACATCCAAAGAACAAAAATGAATACCATCTGCCTAAGAATAAAAACAAAACTTTGAAAAAGCAGAAATGTAATGATTAAGAACAAACAACAGTCTTAAAAAGCAAGTGAATTGTATTACCTTCTGTCTATCTGAAATGAACACCAGATTCAGCTCATCTGGCCTCCCAATATCATATGCAAATTTTTGTAAAAACCACACCCAAGAATCCTTGTTTTCTTGCTCAACTACACCTAATGCAACAAGGAAAATATTGTCATTCACATCCCTTGCAGTTGTTGAAAATATATGTCCACCAAACTTGCCCTTCAAGTGGCAACCGTCTAATCCTACAAGTGGCCTGCACCACCCCCCCCCCCCCCAAGAATCCAACTTTCTGTGCATTGTATCTCACATACATCCTCTTGAACTTGGGTTGTGTGTTAGGCTCAGTAATCACAGTTTGCAGAATTACCTTACTCCCCACATCAGTTACTCTTATCATCTTTTCATAGTCCCTTAGCTTCCCATATTGCAACCTCTCATCATCTAATATGAACTCTCTAGCTTGCCTCTTAGCTCTATACACTTGATTTATGCTCAAGTCCACATACACATCCTGCATAACTCGATGCTTCACACCAGAAACTGCCCAATCAGGGTTTTTGTTGAAATCATCCAAGTATTTCCTAGCCACATATGTAGAAGTGACCTGGCTATGCTTGAATGTCCTCCCACATGTACAAGTTGGAACCATGGTCTTTATCTGGAAGATTAACTCCCTTGCAATCTGCGATGCATATACCCTCCAACCACATTCATACTTGTTGTGGACAGAAACTTTGGTCTTCTCATTAAACTTGAACTTAATGTCCACAGGCTTTCTCACTGTATATTCCCTTAAGGCAACCCTAAACACCTTCCCATTTGGGAACTTCATACCCTTGCATAACTGAGGATTACTCATGCCAGTGTTCTCATTAAACTCTGGACATCTCACCCTTTCATCCTCATCCTCTGACCTTTTTATGCTCCTAGTGTCGTCATCATCAAGAACTTTTTTAGCCCAATTATTATTTTCACCAGCTTGATCACTAGCAGCAGCTTTTGGTCTCTTCCCATTATCTGTAACTGGCTCTCTCACAACATCTCCCTCATTTACATTTTCAGTATCTCTTTGATGCTCTCTCATATTAAGCACCTCATTGTTCTGAGTACCAAATATGTCATCAGGATAATCTGGTCCTTCATACCCTTCATCTAGCCAATCAGGTTCATCCATATGAACATCTTCACTACCAACAGTTTGTCCATGGGTAGCATGGTCATCCACATGCACAACTCCACCAACACTGCCATCCCTTAAACCCTCAACAGGTTCTTCACTAACATCATTTTGGTCAATCACAGATGATCTAACAGTATTGTTCACCTCCTCACAATCAGTATCATCATCTTCATCATTCATTTCCCATGACTGGTCTACTATAATTGGTTAATCTAGTTCAACGATAGGTTCTTCAATAGCAATTGGTTCAACTTCAGGTTCTACATAAAGTGTGATTTCATTTGTTGGCCATTCAGCATGTAGTTCACACATGTAGGTCACATCATCATCTGAAGTAATTAACCTTAACCCTTGCTCTAAGTCACCACCAAGTATTAAATAATAAATCCTACTGTTAATGGGTCCCCCAGCCTCAGCACAAATGTCTTGTATCTCAAAATGACTCAGCAAATCTGGATCAACATTAGCCATTGTAGATACCTCACCACCTACATACTCTAAACCAGGGTTCCACTCAAAATTCCCACTATGGTGAATAGTAAAATCAAAACGAATTTCGGCAGCCATCTGCAGGAGTTAAAACACATGCACAAACAGCAGTAATTAAATACATAACCAACACATGCATAGAGAGCACCAATGACAAAATCAAAAAGATTTCAGTTGCACACCAAACACCAAGTAACGTGGGGTTAGAGACAAGATACACAACCAACTAAACAATTTGTCTCTATAGGACCACAGACAACCTAAAGATGCATCTAAGCAAAATATTCCTAGGGACCATAGTCATCAATGTCAACTATAAAAGAACAAACACACCAATGGTAAACCCAACAATGGTAAACCATTAATTTTATGACAGAAAAACTTTAATCCGAATCACCTTCATCAATCGGTACACATTGAAAAAGAATAAACACAACAATGGTAAACCCTAGAACGTCATTTCATACCTAATATAGAGGAAAACCCAAGCTGCAGCACACCTCCTCCTTGCTTGCAAGTGTTCTGGGATTTCACTTTGGCAATCAACTTAAAGAGGTAAAGAGAGAAAGGGATTATGAGTTTGGGGATTTTTGAGGGTTCGAAGGTAGAGAGAGGGAGAGAGATCGGTCCTTTTTTTAGGGTTCTAATTGGGTTCTAATTTTGGCTTATATAATAAATGAGATTTTCTAATAGAAAGGGCAGAGGTGGGTAACAGGGGTCCAACAGAGACCATCTTAGGTGGGTTAAGTGACAACTTTTAAACCACGGGTTGGCATTGCTAAAATGGGCCAAACCACAGGTGGGTAAAGTGCAATTTCCCCTATTCAATTTTACCAATGGGCTACATATTGGAAGGATTGTCTTCTAAGATAACGAGTACTTCTCTTACTGTATTACAGAAAATGTCAAATGGTATGCGGTATGGCACAATCACCAATAATCATATTGCATTCGACTATATTCATATTAAATTTTGAGTTATCTGTGATGCTATGGTACTAGCTATGAAGACCAATTTGTTTATATGACTTTTGAGATGCTCGTACAGCGAATTAAGAAATTCATATCAAGTTGGACCAAATTGTTTGGGATGCCTTTGAATTGCATGAAAGTGGTAGGTCCATCACAAGCATAAAGATGATCATAAGTTCATATATTAACAAACAATTGAGATACTGCACTAATAGATTTTGATTGCATTTATCCCTTCTGAAAATCTAAACAATTTATAGGATTCTAGCCACAAATATTTGGCATATAATCTATAACGTAAAAATAATTTTGGTATCCCATATGATAGGACTACATAAACTTTTAGTTAGATGCTCACCAATTTTATAAAAGTCTTCATGTTGTATTTACATAGTCTGGCTTAAAGCAGAATTTTATTGGCAAAATCAATGATATGTTCATTCAATCAAATTCATGAGCAATGGTATGATATATGTGATCTTTTTACTATAAATAATGTTACTCCATTCAGTTATTTAATTATATATGTACTACTTTTAATTTTTAGTTGTTGATTTATATTGCTTTATATATATATATATATATATAAATTTTCAGCTAACCGTATGTACTTACTTTACTTACTAAAGAAAATTTATGTTTATTTAGATGTTCATTTCTATGAATCTTTTTCAATCTTTTCCTGCTTACTCAATTCTTATTAATGTAAATAGTAATGATTGAAATCCTATAGAATCCAAGTTTATTGTTTCATTTTGAGACCAACTTACTTTTAAGCAAAGTTTTCCCTCGCATGGATTTCCAACTAGTTATAGTAAAGGAGGGGGATCGATTTGATTCCTATCTCCATTGAGAACATAGGTGAAGAGAGTTGAGGAACAACACATGCACTTTGGGAAATCAAATATACGTACCTCACTTCTAAAACAGCATAGAAACTGAAAATGTCGCATAGATCTATTTCAAAATAATGGACAACAATATTTGCAGGCTATCGTTTTTGTCAAACAACGCTGGGGATTGCAAAGATTATGGAAGTAACAGTAAACACAATTCTTGAATACTCCAATGCAAACAATAGGAAGAGAATAGAGAAGATTTCTGGCAGCAACAGCAAGGAAGCTAAACAAAAAACGAATACAAATTTGCACTTTGCTGCTATCTGGCTCAGGATGTACTATCTCCAACACAGCTAGCCGGATTATTAACCGACTACCGTAGAGCACTAACTCAATTATGGTCGAGGTTATAATAACTAGTATAATAGTTATTCCCGTAAGAAACATATCTGTAATATATTCAAGCATGATTGCTAAATTGCATGTAGTTTGGAAATGGATTTTCCTTTAAAAGAAAGTGTAAAGTTTGAGAATTAGCTCAGCTACGTACCCTAATACAATAGTTTCTACTCTCTACTACTCCTAGCTATTTCTGATAACACTTGAGAAATTATATCAAGGAAGAAGGGTTGAGATTTTGAGACTATCATTAACTTGATGCCCAAGACAAAGTACTTGTCTCATTGACCGGCCATTACCTATGTTTCACCGTCATTAATTAGTTGATCTCTTTGTAAAAAGAGACAACACTTTAAACTTTCATTATCTCGGATTAAGCCTTTAGTTTTATCTAGAAATTAAGGGAAAAAAAATTGTGGATATTTGACATCTATATAGCCATAAGAAAATACAAACCAAGAAAATTGAACAGATTTTGTCTAAACAAGGTAAAAATCTTATATAACCCAAAGTAAATATAAGATTTTCTCAAAGGTAGACATGTACAGAGACTAGAGAGGGATTCAAATTTTTCTCAAAAGATAATGTAAATTCAGAAACTTTAACTATTGCCAAAAGTTTCTTACTTCTTTTGTCAGCGAAAGACCATTATTAGGTTGCTAGCTAGACATAAGAAGTTATGAACAATAAATCAATCATCCAGAAAAATTTTACATTATAAATCAATCAATCAATCAATTTTACAATAACCCTTAAGGAAAAAAAAATCAAGAAAATGAAGTTGGGAGTACTGTGACTAAGGCCGACCCTAACTTGAGCAACTACAAACTTTACTAGAAGAGAGTTCACCTATTTTTAGAGTCTTCATCTTTAAAAGAGACAAGAAATAATATAATTATTGTAGAAGAGAGAGAAATTCATCATCTTCCTTAAGAATACTTAAATCATATATCCTTTGGGTCAAGAGAACTTGTAATTCACACTGCCGCCAAGTTTGCTTTAATTTCTAATGCTTCTTTCTTTTTTTAATAAGGATTATCCCACTTGTTCTTTTTCTTAGTATTTCAATAAATTGCAAATTATATATATATATATATATAAAGACTTAAGATATATATATATATATATTAATATATATATATGGGTAGTTACATCGTACACATGCAAATAGAGTCTAAGATTTTAATTTTAATAAAGAGATAAATGAAGAGTCTACTCACCTTTCATATATTTGGGAGATTGAAATTTTTTAGTCTTAAAATGATGCAAATAGAGTAAAACACATTATTAGAGTGCACAATATTCGAAAAGAGGAATTTCTTTTAAAAAAAAAAGTCCAAATTTGACCTGAGATAAAATTCACATCATCATGGGTCATTATGAAATTCAATGGCAAAGTGGTTACTTTCTAGGTGAAATTTTGAGTTTTTGATCTAGGTCATAATAAAAATTGCTTTTTATTTGTTAAAAAAAAAAAAGATTTCAAAGTGGATATAGCATGGAATTAAAATTTATTTATTTTGATTGGTCGTTGAGAAGAGTTATAGGAGTCAATTGAAATCTTATTTCTTATTTATTTTTGTTCAATTTAAATATCACTAGTCGCTAACTCGTGCGATGCACGGAATATATTTCACTTTACTTAAAATAAAATTTAAAATGAAAAAACGTCATAACTTATCAAAATAAACATAAAATATACAATATTCATCGCAAAATGTTATTTGAGAATAAAATTACCATCAAAATGATATAAAGAAAAATTTCATGTCCAAACAACTCATCAAGGTGGAATCTGGTTATTACTAAGATCCTATATGCAATTTACCAGAAAGATATCATGTCAGTTTTGATCTTCATTCTCTTTTTGCATATTAGTTACTACTTTTAACTTCTATGTAAAATTTTGCTTTAACACAATTGTTATCTTGAGATAAATCTATAGTTATCTCATCTTTACTACTGGTACTCATCCCATGTCTATCGCCATTGTAACCGTAAAACATAAAATCATACCTATTGAAGAAGAAATTCAAAGTAGTTCGTCTAGCATTACACCAACAACATTCAAGGCAAAATCCTTCTTGTGAAGGGGGAAAAAATCAATCATCCATGAAAACAAAGATTCATAAACTGAAGAAACTCAAGATAATTTTAGAACTTGTCAAGATATATAACCACAAACCAAAAATTTTAAGAACCAATAGGGGATTATCTTAAGAAATAAATGTGCCTTAGTTTGTATATGAATTTAATTTGTGGAAAATTTATAGCCACATACCAAAAGATTTAAGAACCAAAGGGGGATTATCATAAGAAATAATTGTGCTTCAGAATTTGTATAAATTTATTGGAAATTCAACGGTGATTTATGAATAGCACACTTGATTATCAAAAGCAAATTCCTAACTTCAAATTAAAGGGTTGCATGTTCTCTAACTCAAATTTCTATATCACAACTGCAAATAATAATTATATAAAACTGATACAAACCATGCACAGACAATCAATAGGCTTTGTTGCTGGTCTTAAGCACTAAGATTTGAATCGCATTGTAATCATAACTGCATAATACATAATTAAATGTCAAGGCTTTCTAGGGCTTCACATATACTTCTTTAGGATCCTCTACAACACTTGTAGCAATGCAAAAGTTAAAAATAAAAAATAAAAATAAAAAGTAGTAGAGATTACAAACAGAGAAAAGATAGTACCAAGTTTTTGTTGGGTTTTATGTTTCCAACTGTAATTCTCAATAAAAGCGTATAAAAGCGTGAGAGGAGTAGCTAGGTTTTGCGGCCATACAGTTTCAGTCGGATGAAAATTTATATTTTTAAATCAAACTTAATTTTTTTTTTAAACTTTAGTATTAAGGAAAAAAAAAAAAGAGAAAGACTCATGTTAGGACTCTCTCACCATGTAGTTTAAAAAATTAAAATTTTTTATAAATTAAAATGATGATGTGGAAAATTGTAAGAACTTCAGAGGTTTCGGATTTATATATATATATATATATATAGATTATGGTCATAGACATAGTTACATACATTAAAAGATCCTATAATAGATAATCGTGAAAATTATAATTATTAAAAAAAATCAAAATTAATAATTAGAGATCGATAATTTTGGAAGACCCAATCCTAGTTGTAATCGTCTTCATCTAAAGAAATGTCAATTCTTATTATATAAAAAAAAAAAAAAAAAATCATGAATTTATCCTTTAAAAATACAAAAGTTCAGAATAAAATAAAAAAATTGAATGGTCTCAAAATATAAAAAATTTAGTCAATATCAATATGCCATCGATATTTTGCTAGGCCTCGTAGTGTGCTATTCCTGACATCCATTCAAAAAAGGAAAGGAAGAAAAAAAAACATACAAACAAACAAACAAACCCTAAAACAATGATCATTACACAAGTGAAACAAACGCAAATCTTACTTTAGAAGGAGACAGTTGAGGTACAACACTTTTGAGTTTTGGAAAAGCATACATACCTCACTTCTAAAACAACATAGAAACTGAAAATATATATTTCAAAATAAAGTACAATATATATTTGCAGGCTATAGTTACGATATAAATGATCCACCGTCAGCTGATGAACTGTAATATCGTTTTTGTCAAACAATGCTGGGGGTTGAAACAACGCTGGGGGCTGCAAAAACTATTCTGGAAGTAATTACAGTAAACACAATATATTCTTGAATACTCCAATGCAAACAATAGGAAGGGAATAGAGAAGAATTCTGGCTGCAACAGCAAGGAAGCAAAACAAAGAACGAATACAAATTTGCACTCTGCTGATATCTGGCTCATCAGCAGAGTGCAAATTAAGCACCCGGTAAACTAAGTAGGATCATTGCAAATTAAGAAAAATTCAACTTTTGTAAGGAATAGCAAATAGCTCACTGCCCTGCATAGGATTGTAAATGATTGGCAAAAGGCTTAGTTATTTTTCTTTTATTTTGCAGATGAGCAAAGTTTGAGTTTAAATTTAATTTTAATTTCAATTTTTTTTTTTATAAAACAAAGGGTCAAAATATAGACTAAACAAGCCAGCGATGGAATCATGATTTTTCTTTAGGGGGACAAAGCATGAAAAAAAAAAATTACTAAAGTTTGAAATTTAAAATTAATATATAAAAAATAAAGCTAACATTTATTCAATATAAAAATAAATAAAATATCTAAAATGAGCATTTATTAATACATTTCTACTCAATAATTTTGTCAACTAAAAAATGAAACTCAACATTATTTTAAACTACGAAAGTCATTTATGATTGATTCTCTATTAAATAATACATAATGCTTCTTTCAATGTACAAAATTAAAGAATTTATAATAAAAAAAAAATTTAAAAGCTATCTTTAATTTTGTTGCAATACCAAGTTTAAAAAATATTCATATTTGAAAACGTAACATTTTCAGTTAAGGGATGGCAATGGGACAGGGCGGGTTTGAAGAATGGGGTTTTTGCCCCCGCCCTGCATGACGGGAAAAATTTTTTTGCCCCACCCCTTAAAACTCTACCTCTTATTAATTTGCCTACAACTATTATAATTTTTTTTAATAAAACTTATTCCGTTAATAAAAATATACTTGAAATTACAAATAAATTTATCGCATCAAATCAAACTAATTTTTAGCAAAAATTGAATAATAATATTAAAGTGTTTAACAAGACTATATCACAAAAAAAAAAAAAAAAAAAAAAACAAAAAACAAAAACAAAAAACTCATAATACAAAATCAATGATTCAATAGTATATAAATTTGTTTATAGTAAAGAAAAAAGAAAATGTTAAAATTGATATCTTATTTCTAACCTTGATAAAGAAAAAAAGAGGCAAAAAACCTTGTTAGATAGAATAAAATAAGCTGATGATATGTTTGTTTAAATAAAAGTGTTTTAAGATATGAAAAATTTACAATTTAACCCTTATTAATGTGGGGCGAGGCAAGTTGGGTCTAAAAAGTCTAAACTTATCCCTGCCTCGCCCCGCAGTGCAAGGATAAAATATTGCCCCATCCCCACCCCACCACCTTTGTAAGGCAGGGAAAACCCGCATGGGTGAAAGCAAGGAGGAACGGAGAAAAATTATCATCCCTATGTTATACTATAAAATAAAATTAAAAAATTGTGTCGTAATTACAGTGGAAACTAAAAGAGTAGGTTTTTTTTTTTTGAGAATCAACTAAAAGAGTAAGTAAAAGTTAACCATTCTCTAAAGGAAATAGTGTGGACCATGAAAGTTGAATGTCATATGTATCATAATTAATTATATGTCCAATATTCTTTTCACTAAAAAGTCAATTAGAGTTATCAAGTAAAAAGAAATAAAATCCTCAAAAAAAAAAAAAAAAAAACCAAACATATAGACAAAAAAAATAAATAAAAATCCAAATAATCCTTTAGGTAGATCCAAATAGCAGCGTCACTCAAAACCTCAAGTCTCAAACATTTAACTTTGGATCTCAATTTCAAACTATTGTGTTTTCGGCTTAGGTAAAGACTAAAGAGAGATTTTGTGAGGAAACTAGGGGGAGAGGTGGTTTGTGTTAGATTTTGGTCAAGGTGATGGTTGGGTTTTTTGTGAGGTTTACAGGGTTTTTTTTTATTTATTTGGTTCATAATGAAGGAAGATGGAAATTTTGGTGAGATGGGAATGAGGATGCCAGAGAGAAAATCCTCTGCAGGCCACGTGATTCTGTAGGGTTTTCCGACTTAGAGTTTTGGGTTGACAATTGATAATGCTGTGAATGGAAAGTGGAGTCTAGGGCAACAATGGGTTGCCTCCTTGCCCCATTTGGAGAAGATGACAAAAATGATGTCACGAGCTTGTGCCAGCCTATCGGAATATACTAGAAGAAGGGGCATGTGGCACAATATGAGAATGTCATGTGAAGCAATTGAGATTGTCACATTGCTTCAATGGAATCCCAAAATTAAACATATGCAAGGATTAAAACATGGATAACAATGCACTAAACAATGTACTATGACATGGACTTAATTAGCAATTAATTGGTCTTTCCAGTAAATCATATGCATGATTTGATAAAGGCCATGGGACAAATTTGATAAAACATGAGAAATATTTCAAAAGCAATTGGACCTAATAAAATGATGGCACGTAATGTATGAAAAATAAGATAAATTCATCAATCAATTTAGGACACAATTTTTAAGGGAATCATGACATGTGTTTTAAAAAAAAAGAGCCAAAATGCAGTTTAAGGACTAATTTTCCATGGAAATTATATTAGATTTTTCAATTAAATTCGTGTATACTTTCCAAAGCAAAGTATGTAGACTTTTCATAAATTAATTGTAAAATAGATGACTTCGTTGATTTAGAGATATTTCATTCAATACGAACCTGATATTTCCTCATAAATCGTCAACTGAAGGGAATTTTAGGATCTTTAATGTAGCACCAAAATCAATCCAATCAAATGGTCAAATGTTAGTTAAGGCTCATCAAATGTTAATTGACACCCATGCAAGGCAAATACTTTGGTCATCTCTAATTGAGACTTCAATTTTCTTTAGAGATCAGGGGAAACAGATTTAAGTGGAAATTTGGCATATATAAAGGCATAAGAACCGACTTTGTCTAACCAAGGTAAAAATACTTGTTCACAATTTTCACTTTTGATTTGGGTTTTTTATCCATCTTATTACTTGAAAACAAGGGAGAATCGTTTGCAATGAATAATTGCAAATATGAAATATCTTAGAGCTTACAACAATATTAGAGATACATTTTTAAAAAAGTCACTACAATTTAAAGTCATAGCAAAGATCAATTAAAGAAGGAATCTTTAAGTTAGATCAAAAGCACCCTGTAAAGAATAAGATCACTATTTGTAAGGAAGGTAGCAAAGAGCTCTGTGCTTAATTTGATTGAAAATGCTTGAAAAAAAAGTTTGTCCGTTTAGCAAACAAGCAAATTTCAAATCTAAATTTAAGAGACTTGAATCTAAGGTGGGATATAACAAATTTGGATAATGACCATATGAATAAACTTACGGATAAATTAAATACACCATGCAAGGAATTGGGTCATTACTAAAAATAATTTAACTATACACTTTCTCAAAGAAACCTACCCACTCTTATATCATGTAGGTCCATGAGAAGTCTCTCATCTTAACTTTCATATAACAAAGCCCAACTTACCTTCTACATGTTAAAATCTATCGATCAATGCAGGGCTAAACTTTTATCTTGATAATTCGATAGTTGCAATGAGGAAGAAACTCTCAACGTCTCTATTGGAATCATGAAAATGTGTCAGTTAAATTTTAAAGCTATTGGTAGGCCAAGCCATTAATACCATGGGTTAAATTAATTTTATTTTTTTATAGATAGGTTAGGAGTTAACTAGAACCTATTAATACCATACTTTTCTTCTGATCACTGATGTATTTTAGGAAAAGCATGTCCAGAAGGAGAATGTATATGTATATGAAAAAATTTTGACATCAAGAAACTTCAATATTATTGGTAAGAAACCGTATATAGACCTTATGCTTCCACCTTGATTATTAGTCATCAGAGAAGGCTAATTTACAGGAAAGGAGGAAAGCATGGGATTACAGTTACACGTACTATTAACCTGAACAACTTACAAGCTTTTTTACATTCAATTGCAATCAGAATCAGATTTATATAACGTGGAAATTTTCTGTAAACTGATAATCAACTATATAAAATGGAGCGGTAGGAATCACATCCACCCGAATTTCCATATGGTGATCCAGAAACAAGCTTACAGGATAGACTTCACGTTAGGTTTCCAACGACGATGTTTACGACAGCTTGAGGGTCGGGGTGTAAAGTTGAGCCCAAACATTTCCTTGAACGCCGTCTCTGGCTCAACAGAACCAACCAGCTTTGCAACAACACAGGCACTCTCTGCAACGTGGTCCATGTCTTTTGTGTCTGTCCAAAGTCGGTGTACCAACTGCAACCTCCTATGCTTTGTATTCAACCCAATACCCCATCTAAGGTAGAGGTTATGTCTATCTTGTTTAGACAGCCTCTTCTTCATTTGCTTGCACAGCATCTGCCTCTCATGTCGTAGAGCCTTCAAGCTGTTCATGAATGACACGTTTAAATTCTCTATGGCAAAACCAAAAGTAAATGAATTTGACAAACAAACCTCTTAGACAAGATGTTATCAATATTACCTTGATCTGGGTGTTAGAGTCCGACCATTTTCCACAGTTTGAGAACCTCTCGAAAAGATGTCCTTAAGGAAGGAGAGCCTCCTAAGCTCTACTTCCATGTAAATAGAATCTGCTGGATCACCTTTAAATAGCAGCAGTAAGAAGTAGGTCCTGTGAACCAATGAGATGTTGCAAGCATTCCAGAGTTCGATAATCTCCTTTTGGAGCCTCCTGAATTCTGAAAACCATCTTGAAGGACTACCTGTATCATCTTGCATAGGGTCCAAGCCAACATCTTTTACATTCTTTATGCAAGCTGGGGGCTTTGGTTCCATCTCCAGTACCTACCAGTCATGAAAATCCATGTTAAACAAATGATGGTGGCTATATTTTCAAAAGAAACTGATCTTTCAGAAATTTCTGTTAAGGAAATATTGATAAGGCCCATGTCACTAAATTGTCCATTAGATTTTGAGATTCTTGTTGGATTTCATGTTATATATTTGGTGTTCTATAAACACTCACCGCATGATCAGAATGTTGAGTCTCACACTGACAATTGGCCATTCCACTCATTCCGGTAATGGAAGTACTTCTGCTGATACTATTCTGATCAGATGAACTTTTGGCATCCTGCACTTCAGGCTCATCAACAGTAGCTCTCCCCCCTGAAGTATGAGAATTACTTCTGGATAACTTGTCAATGATGGCATCATACTTCAAGGTAGCAAGTTTCATCTGAAGACCCTCAGGTCTTCCAGTGAAGGCTCTCTCAAACCAAATTGGTGGTGTGTTCTCGTGCTTTTCTACCTCTTCAAACCAAGGTGAAGAACTAGTCATAAGACTTGCTTTACAACTTCTACTCCGAGTTAATCTCAAGCTTCTAGAGCTAGGCGCATCTTTATCCATCAGCCATGGAGATGGCTTTTCAGGGGATGGAACAACAAAAACTTGAAGAAAGCTATTCAACCCTTTATCTTCTTTCAATACGGGTGACCCCAATTCTTGATTTGTGCTACCTCCATTATCGATCACCGTCACTCCTGAGGTAGCTGTGTTTTCTGTGGGAGACAACGTATTTGAGTTTACATATCTGTTTGGGCTTGAATCTAATATATTTGACTTTACATATCTGTTTGGGCTTGAATCTTCATATAGGTTTGTGCTTGGTTCTTCCATCTCAATGCATCGAACTTCCTTACAAAGGTCCTCTGATTTTTCATCAGTCTGTTCTTCTGTTTCCTCTTGATACTGATGAGTTCCAACAAAATTAGGAATATTACCTGAAGAGGGTGGGGTGGAAATGGCTTGCAAGAGCTTCTCTTGGAATTGAGGAATTTGAAACAAGGTATCATCAGAACTACTCCGACTGTGTCCATTTGAATGGCCCTCATCTAAGCTATTAGGATCTGCCAAAATGGCCGTCTCAGATATTTGATTTTCAAAGTCCCATGAAGTTCGCACTCGCAATTTGGGGTAAAGATGATTTGGATCTGCCTGGAAAAAGATGGACAGGAACTAAGGATAAAGAAAGTACCTCAAGGTTAAAGGGTGCTTTAGTTCTACTAGACATACCGGTACTACTGCAGGTCTATCATCACCAACCAGTTGTAGCAGATCCTTAACCTGAGCCTGAGCAAGGTCTAGTTGCAACGTCAGCTCTTTGACCTCTTTCTTCAGCTGCATGATGAGGAAACAAAAAATAGCACAACAATTCAAGGTTTTAGGCAATAAAATTAATGCTGCCCGTTGCATGCATGGCAAAAATGTACCTATGTCCTAAAGAAATGCATCAACTCATACTTAGATCATACATCCCAGAGCATACTTGCACCTCTGCCCCCTGGGTCCCCCCCAAAAAAGGTGGTGGGTACACACAAAAGGATCACTTCAAATGTTGGCTAGATATTTGTTCCTCTGTTAAGAGGTCAATTAGTGACTTTTCAGCATAAATATGACAGCAGGAAGTTCTTACAGCGATGAAAGAAACAACTACTATAAGGGGACAAAAAAGGAGGAAAGAAGAAAGAGTGACAAAGGCTCTAATAAAATATTTTCAGAATAAAATAACAAGTATGGGATACATTGATAGATTTTATTAATCAAACCAAGGAGGATCAAAAGATAACTTCAAAAGTCAATTCAACTTAAAAACTAAATTATCATCTTGGTCTTCTACTGTTTTCCCTTCTTTTAGATTCTTCAGTAGATTTATTTTCCAAGTCATGCTTGCCACTCCTCTCTTATGCTCTATTGGCCCTGTTTTATATGTTTTCATTGTTGTTCATGATAATTTAATCACATACTAACAATAGCTGAACTGGAATTCCAAAGAATCAGGAGCAGGACTAGATAAAGTTGCAGTGAGTTATGGGACTAATCTGTTCTTTTCATGTATCTTTGTGACTTCAAAGCTCTAAATGCAACAACAACAACAACAACAACAAAAAAAAAAAAGGACAAGGATAAATCTTAGAAATTCTGGGTATCACTTAAAATCATACAACCTATAGAAATATATGAATCAGTTATGGCAAGATGAACACAGTTGAACGAATAGATAATGCTTGCATAGGTAGCCAGCTCTAATAAGGTTTCCATCGGTACATATAGTTTTTGACATATACCACCAAGTGTGATAAAATGTAAGCATTTATCTTTATTTCAAGGAAAAGGACATCAATGGTACTCTGGGATTTAATAGGCAGCTAAATTTGATATTGTTGGGAATACACTTGTGAGTGAAATCCCACATTGGATACTAAAGAAAAGAGTGAGCAGTTAATATAACATATAGAGACACCACTTGACCCAAAAGGCTTAAGTCTATTCATTACCTTTTCAACCAGAAGATCCTTTTCTCTCAGTAATGAAGAAGAATCAGATGTGACAGAAGTTGTTCCTGAACTTCTCAATTCACTTTCCAGTCTAGACAATTCTCTTTGCAAATGCTTTACCAGTGCTTTATCAGACATGACTACATTGACCTGTGCGTTAGTTGACACTTCTTTAGCACAACTTGCAAACAAGAGAGTGTTTCTTGTTTGCTCAACATGACTACGTGCAGGGCTCATGGTACAGATGATGGCAGTTTTAGAATTGCCTCCTAAAGAGGACTGCAGTATGCGGGTTAGCTTCGAATCTCTAAATGGAATATGTCCATTTCTTCCCTTGCTGCACCCAATGTCAAAGTTAATTCTATTAGTATATATAGTGACCTGTTCATTCCAAGCTAGGCTACAATCACACAACCACTAAAAGAACATATCAGAAAGGAAAAAAAAAGGAGAAGAGAGGGGAGGGGGTGCCTAAACATGCACAAGGTTCCTTATAAAAATTGCATTAACAATTTTGAGTAGTTTCTAGAAAGTCCATAACAATCAGTACCTTAGTATTCAAAATCATATCAAAGCAATGAGCTACACAATTGCACTATATATCCATGTTTGATAAACTGTGATCAAAGTTAAGGGAAGAAATTTTATGGCCAAAGCTGAAAATTATAACTACTCAAATGATTTAATCAATGGCTACCATGAAAGAAAGACAGCGGAAAAAACATTTGGATGAGAGAAGCAATTATCAGAGAAGAGGATTTAATGCATCTTACTCATATTATTACAGGGCATCATGTTGTCTATTGTGCACATTATAGCAATGCACAACAATATCATCTTCTCCTAAAGTGGCAACTATGTTTTCTATTTTAAGTTTATGGTTGAAGTTGTATACTCTGACAATACATAGATTTGCTAACTATGAATGAACTGATAGGATGTGTATTGCATTCAATCCTTTCACATGGTTCACAGTTTCATTAAGCATTAAATTTGTTTGTAATAAGCCAGATAACTGTCTACAACGTTGACCTAAAGTTGATGAACCCTGTTATGTGGTTGCTGTTAATACTCCACTGGCAAATTCAATTAAGTAAGGTCAAAAGATCAAAAGCCAGACTTAAAAATTGAGGTGCATAAAAAAAAAACTGCAAACCACACTAATTAAATTCATCATCTTTCATAATTACTCTTGATTCTAAAGCATCACCAGAAAATTCTCACAAATAGAACTCCTTTGCTAATCATTCATTAATGAAAATAAATAAGTTTAAGGTCAAAATTTTGAGAGAAAAGCAAGGCCAGCAAACCTGAGCTTACGAATAACAGTTCCCAGAGTTAACAAACTGCGATTTATGTGGCAACCTTCTTTCAACCTTGCACCAGCTGCCAATGACTGAGATGCACGCTCACTTCCCGCAAGGTCAACAAAATTCTGTAGCAAAATAAAAAATATTATCATTGTTGCTCTCTCTCTCTCCCCTAAAACGAAGTAAAATGTTAACAATTCATACCACAGTAGCGGTAAGGGAGCTTGACTTGTCATTGCCAAGAAACTCGCGTGCTGAACTTTCAATTGTCTGACACAAACACAATATTTTGTGAAACAAAGTACTAGAAACTATCAGGAGGGCGAACAGTCCAAAATTTGTAATGAAATTGGTCATACCAGTCTGAGAATCTGATGAGATCTGGAGCTTGCTTCATTCAGGGATGTCTCCCCAATTTGCCTTTGAGCTGCAAAGATGAATTAGGATGTTGTTTATAACTGCAGTCATGATTCACTCAGTGAAAGACTAGTTTGAAGCATCCTCATTGCTCACCTTCACAGACAGATAGAAGTTCTTTAAAATGGTTCCAGTCCCTGATTGTTTCCTCTGCGAGTCTCTCAACAATAGTCCCTCTCTATCAAGTTCGAAAATTGTTAGTGCAAAGAACCTTACTTCTACAGTACTTAGCATATCAAAAATGACATTCACCTCTGGATCATCAAGAAGCCTCAAATTGGTACTATCTGCACTTAGGAGGTCCCTGACAGATTCATTGTAAATCTCCATAGCAGAGAACTTCAGAAGAAATTCTCTTTCCTTGTGCTACAAATCCAAATTATTTCAAAAGATTAATGGAACCCAAGGAAAATAAGGAAATGCATAACTGAAAAAAAGAGAAATCAATCCTAATGTTTTAATTACCTTCTCTATGTAGTCATATATATCTGCTACAGTGTACTCAGTAATTCCACTCATGGTATACGTCTTTCCACTGCTTGTTTGTCCATATGCAAAAATACTTGCTGAAAGACAGGTTATCAGAAAGAATAATGCAGATATTATTGGAGTTCAAGCAAAGTTCATGAAACAGGAATAATGAGAAAGAAAGAAAAGGAGAACATACTCACCATTTATACCACTGACAACTACAAGTGCAACTTCCTTAGCTGCTTCTTCATATACCTGCCTTGTAGAGCAGTCACTCCTAAATACTCTGTCTAGAAGCAAAAAGCAGCCAAACAAAAGAACGTAGATCAAATAAGTAGGAAATTAAAAAATTAAATCCGTGTCAGTCAGATGTTGCAGACATATCGTTCAGACAAAATGCTTTTTCTAATAAAACCAAATGGAAACAGGAACCCAATTTAACATCTGAAAAGAGTTTATCATATCAGTGTGGCCGAGTTTGAAACTTATAAGTCAGAATCAGTTACATAGAATGAATTTCACAAAGAAAACAAAGAACAAAATAGGAAATCACACAGATATTTTAAGCTCTTAAATTGGAGATCAATTCAAGCAAGATTTTCTTCCATTATCCAGTAGATTTGACTGAAATTGGGTACAATCAACAGCAAAAGAATGAGGGCTGCATCAATTGTATGTCAAAATGGACACAATTTGATGAATAAGACCCAGAAGATGCATTAACCAAAGTAAACCAAATTACACCAAAATGTACTTTTAGCACTTCCTTACCAAATGTGTATGCAGTTGGGTACATGGACCGCTCTGAAACTGAAAGGTTATTCCTGTATATGATAGTGCTGTCATTGATGCATTCCCACTCCGACACATCATTCCTCGCAATCTCCTTCTCGTTCAACGGTCTCAGCCGAACTGAAACGTATATTTTCTCCCCACGGCCACTCGGCCCTGGCATTATCTCCTCTCCACCAGCTGCTCCCATGTCTCACCTCCAAGAAAGTTTCAAAATTGAGACCATATATCAAGAAATAAAATAATTCCAATAAACACCACCTATCACTGTCTCCTTTCTTCACCTCCCCACTACTTTTCTAAGTCTGTTCCATCAATGCATAACGGTTCCTACTACAATAAAGCAAGTTGGACTTATCACTTATCAGAACATTTAGGGCCACACAAACTTTTTTTCATCCACAATCATCTTCTGCATCAACAAACTAATCATGGGTCAATGCTAATTCAACCACCTATTTTATTCAGTGTTTTGTCTCCACCATTAAGCCGTGTATTCTCCATATCAAAACATACATATATATACATACATACATATATATATATATATATATAACCCAATGGGCACCAACACTTTGAAAAAACTTCCTTGGCTAGCGATTTATGCTGGTACGGGCCACCCATTGCGATCAGTGATTAGTGTCTAGTTGAAAACTTTGAAGAAACACAGTGAGAAACAAAAAAAAAACAAAAAAAAACAAAAAACATACATATACATACAATACTCAATATATAATATAACAAAAAGCCTTATTTTTATTGTTTTTCCTGTGACAAACAAATAATGGGTCCTGTTAATTTAATGGAAAGTTTGTGTTTTTCTAAGATGGTCCCCAATTACAGACTGTCAAAAGTCTTCCTCTCATGTTACCACATTTTTTCTGATTATTCAATGCAATTGCAAAAAAAAAAAAAGACACAAACAGACACAGAGAAAGAGAAAATGAGAGAGATATTCACCTTGGGGTTCAGATTTCACAGTCATTTTCAAGGAATGTTTGCGATCTATGGAAGATTCTTCATTAGCTCCGTTTGCAGTTCAGTGCAGTAAAGTGCAGAGAAGAAGGAAAAAAAAAAAGCTCCAAAATGCTCGTCTTGGATTTGATTTTCTGACCAAAGTTTTATTGTTTTTGGCTGTGTCGGTTTCTTTTCTTTGTTTTTCCAAATTTGGCCCCGTTGTGCAACAAAATCCCACTGTAACTTGCCCAGAATTACACAAGTAGTTCACAATTTGACGAATTCTATCGAATTTCCTGAATATTTTCAACTGTATACCCAAACACATAAATTTTCGGGACTCAACTGAAATACCAACTAGGCTGCGTTTGGTTAAAGAATGTTGGAGACTCGGAGCTGGTTGAGGCCCCAATCTGAAACTCAAACGTCGGTTGCTTAACTTGCTTTTAATACAACAAACTAATTTTTAAAACTGAACAGACAAAACAAGTTGAAAATGTATTTTATTCCACCTAAACCAAACACAGCCGTACAGTTGGGGCACATTGCCAAATCGACAGCGAAAATGTTCTTTTCACTTAAAGAAAGTTATCTAGGATTGTGACATTACCTCAACTCATGCAACTGCGCTCGCAAAATTTTATACTCCTAAGTCCTAACACAAAAAATAAAAGTAAAATGAATAAAATGCAGGCTACAACTTACTATTTAATAGACAAATTATTTCATAATATTTTTACAAATTTTTGATGTAGTAAATTTTTTACTAGTTCAGTTGTAAAAAAAATTATAACTCTAGTATTTTCTAAATATTAATAAAATTGACAATTGAGAACGAATAAGCCATCTATAGTGGATATAAGAGTGATTTTAGGATTGCAATTAATTTTTAATTCCGCACTTATTTTTAGAACTCTCTTATGAGGCAAACTTGTGACTAATTGTTTGTCATTTTCACATAAATTCTTTCCATTATTCACGGTGAATTATGTCAAATATAATTATAAAAATAGGTGTAAAATTAGTTGTAATTCTAGGATTATGACTGTCTTTTTAGTGAGTTGGGTTTTTTAAGTTGTTGCAAAAAAAAAAAAAAAAAAAAAAAAAAAAAAAAAGAGAGAGAGAGAGTTAAGTTTGGAGAGAGTGGTGGTTGTGGCATCTACATCTTTTTAATTTTGTTAGTTGCTTTGCTTTCTTCGCTGCTTCTTTGAAATAAAACAACCGCGTCCGCGCTTAATTTTAATTTTTAAGTGAGAGGTTGATAACATGAGAGTTCAAATGACTAATCTGTCCATGACATTGTACCTAATTTGCGTGGCAAAGTACCCTGTACCACACTGTGTTCCTGACGCATTGAATAAATTAATATGTTCACTCAGAAATTTTAGCTAGACCACGTGACACTTTTTTATCATGCCTTCCACACTACAGAGACTCCAGACTTACATTAAAAGTAAAACCATAAACTTTTCCACCGTCCATGTTAAGAAGTTCTAAGATTGGTGAAATTTTTTACAAAATTAAATAATATATTTATATATCTTGTACAAAGTTTGTTGGGTTTTGATTATTGTACTATAGGTAGTTTAATTTAATTGTATTTTTTTCCTGTATGATAACAATTAGGTTGAATTTTGCCCTTTTTTTTCAGACAGAAATGTTTGGCTATAAAATGATTGCTGATGATGATGTGCAATGAAAAAAGAGTCCGTTTAGTAGAGAAGTTTGAGTAATGTTATTTATATTTTTCTGAAATACTGTGGGTAAAAAAGTGTAAAAATACATGTAATATTATTTAAAAACTGAAAATATGTGTTTAAGATGCTCTACCAAACAGGACTTAAGAAATTTCAAAATACAATACATTAAAGGCGAAAACCACATTTTCATCTCTAAATTTTCACGCGATTTTCACTTTGGTCCCTAACTTTTTTTTCTACCACTTTTAGTCCCTATCCTGGAAAATGTCTCTTGTTTTAGTCCCTACCGTTACATCAAAAACAAAAAATGCACACGCTGCAAACATAGTGCACTATTGGCTAACGTGGTCATTCAAATAATAATAAAAAATGTTATTTGGCATTAAATAATTTAAAATTTTAATTTATTAATTTTAACTAAATAAAAAAAATCAAAACAAAAATAAAAATAAAAATTTATATGAATTAAGATCAAAAAGTATTTTGAACAAGAACACCAACTCAGACTTAAGATCTCAAAATTGAAAACCAAAAATCACAAATAACTCAAAAAATAAGATCACAAAATTAAATGTAAGATCACATCAGAATAAACATGAACAAGGAATTAAATAAGAACAAGATCAATATTCCAAGCTCAAAACAATATTTCCCGAACTATTAACAGGGATCTAAGCATCTAGAACAACACATGAACCCCCTAGCAAAAGCAACAAAATATCAAACCCCAGTAGAGCTTAATTTCTCTCTCTCTCTCTCTCTCTCTCTCTCTCTCTCTTCAATCATGCACGCCACACTCTTTCTCCCTCTCTCTTTCCCAACTGCAGATATGCAATCGACGCATCGTCGCAGATCAAAGTCATAATATTCGAGAGTCGATTATCAAAGCTTGACAGAATCAACAGCATGTCTTGCCGAACCTTCTTCGGCGCGTTGTTCAAACTATTCACGATCTACTGAGCCATGGCGAGGACTCAGTCTTCGCCACCCATGTTAATGCTGGTCGTCGTCGTGGTAGCCATTGTTGAAAGTTTGGGATTTTAGGGTTTGAGTCAAAGAAGATGGGTTTTTGAAATGGGTATTTTTTTTTATTTGGGTTTAGAGAGAGATATAAGAGAGAACTCAGAGAAGAGAGAGAGGAGATTAACAGAGACAGTGGCTGGGGTGATATGGGTTTGTTGGGCGATGGCATGAAGGTTGTGAGCTGTGGGTTAGGTGGGTTGTGGGTTTTGTGGCATGGGTTTTTGCTAGGTTGTGGGGTGGTCCAATGGTTGTGGCGCGGTGATAGCATGGCCGTGAGTCTTGGTTGGGTAGCCAGACTCTGAATCTTAAGAGTTCCTCCCACTCTCTCATCCTCTCAGCTCTTGGGTTCCACAAGGGACAAACCCACAGGGTCGGATCTGTCATTGTGTTGGCCATGTTTGGGTTGGTAGTATTTGGGTTGGCCGGATCTGTGTTTGGGTGGCCGGAAATGGTGGTTTGGTGTTTAAGTCGCTGTGGGTTGGTGTTTGGGTGGCTGGGTTGGTGTTTGGGTGGCCAGATCAATGGTGGTTTGGTGTTTGGGTGGCTGTGGGTTGGTGTTTAGGTGGCTGGGTTGGTTTTTTGGTGGCCAGATTGGTGTTTAGGTGAGTTTTTTTGTTGTTGTTGGTGGTGGTTGCTGGGGTGCGTGTGGCGGTGGGGTAATTTTCTGGGTTTGTGATTTTTGGATTTTAATTTTATGTACTTAAATCTGGGTTTGTGTTATTGTTGTTCTTGTTCAAGACACACTTAGATCTTAATTCATGAAATTTTTTGTTTTTATTTTTGTTTTTAATTTTTTATTTAGTTAAAATTAATAAATTAATTTTTAAAATTTTTTAATGCCAAATAACATTTTTTTTTATTATTTTAATGGTCACATCAGCCAACAGTGCCATCCGTTTGCCACATGTGCATTTTCAGTCTCTGATGTAACTGCAGTGACTAAAACGAGAGGCATATTCCAAGATAGGGACAAAAAGCGGTGGAAAAAAAAAATTAGAGACCAAAGTGGAATCGAGTGAAAATGTAGGGATGAAAATGTGGTTTTCCCCGGGAATTCTGGCATTTTACCTTTAATTTTAAAAAAATTTGGCAATATGCTCCTGTTTCGAAACTTGATTACCTTAAAATCGAGTTTCAATGAAAAACTTGATTAGTTTAAAATCGAGTTATGTTCGATCAAACTTAAAAAAAATTTTAAAAAAAAATTAATGGAACTCGATTTTATCGAGATCGAGTTCCAAAATGCCACTATAGAGCTCCCTAAACCTACCATGAGACAATCACACTCATAAAAAAATTGCGGCAAAACACCACTATGGAGTTTTAAAATGTCACTATAGGGTTTAAAAACGCCACTATAGGGCTCTCTGAACCTGGTATGGGGTGATCACACCTAGAAAAAAATTGCAGGAAAACGCCGCTATAGGGTTTTAAAACGTTATTATAAGGCTTAAAAACGCCATTATAGGGTTCCCTGAACCTAGCATGGAGCGATTACGATAAAAAAAAAATTTGCATGGAACTCGATTTCCGAGAACTCGAGTTCCATGCATGCATTTTTTTTTTTTTTTTTTTTTAAGTTTGATCGAGCATAACTCAATTTTCTACAAATCGAGTATTTAATTGAAACTCAATTTTAAGGTAATCAAATATCAAAACAAGGGCACGTATCTAAATAGTTTAATAATATGGGCATGTTGTCAAATTTTTAAAAAATTAAAAGTAAAATGCCAGAATTCTGGTTTTCACCTACAGTAAAATGATTCTTTTTTGGTATACTAGCACATGGTACAGGCTGTACAGCACAACTTTTTACTAAGTACTACTAGTCAGATACTACTACTACTTTTTCTATAAAAAAAAATTTAAAAAAATACTACTACTACTACTATTATTATTATTATTATTATTATTATAGATAAACTAAAACCATTAAAATAATAAATTTCTGCTATTAAATTATTAATAAGGAAATTTGTTTCTCAAGAAAATAAAAGCGGCATGACTAGTTTCAACATACAAGGGACACGGTATTATATGGATAAAGTTTTCCTTTAAATTAGATTAAAGAAATCTCTTTCAAGCGGTTATTAATTGGTTTCTCATAAAAAAAAAAAAACGGTTATTAATTGGATTATTTAAGAGTATTAAACATTTAAATTATATAATTTATTAAATTATTTAAATATAATACAGACAAAAAGTCACCCAATAAAAACAAAAAAAAAACCTTCATAACAAGAATTCCTAGAATCTACTAGAAAAAGAAGAAGAAAACATTTATTTTATCAAACAAAATCGTAATCAAGCATCGTTTACATACTTAGAGGCAAAATCAAAAGCTCCATAAAACTTGACTGACAAACAAGATCCAAAAGAGATCCTAATTGACATTGAATATTTCCAGAACATCCCAGTGGCGGCTCCGATTTTTTTTTTTTTTACTTTTTCAAAGGGATCAATAAGAAGATGAATTTTGAGTAAGGGATGAATTTTGTGGTCGATAAGCTTTTATTACAAATTCATCCATAGTACTAATAAGATAATAAAAAATAAATTATAAATTCATTTGGTATATTGTTTCTTCATATAATGAACATACTAATCGTAATTGCTAAGATTAAATATTGAAAATAATCTATTATTTCTAAATACAATATCACTATGCACCCTTAGCATGATAATTACTTCATAATTACAAGCTCTTGTGAGGTGAGAGGGCAAGGCTGGAGTTCAAGTCTCTAGAAGGGAGCCTCATACACATATACACTTAGATTAAGCTAGAGTAAGAATTCTATCTCATATTTAAAAAATTAAAAATATAGTAAACATATTAATTATTGTTGTTAAGTGAACTTTGATTATTATTACTTAGAATATTTTTATCAATTAGTTTATATCTTTACTTTGTACAATTCTTTTATTTAACAAACTTTGACAACTATTGGTTTTTGTAATTCTACTAAGAAATTTTTTATCTTTCTCAAAAAAAAAAAAAATACTAAGAAATTTTTTATTATGTTAACTTTTTTTTTTTTTTTTTTATCTTCACTCAACCATGCCCCTATCCCACCCTATTGTCTAAATTTTTTATTTTTTTTTTATAGAATCACCCCTTATTAAATTGTTTAATTGTCTTTTAGTGTTAACATTTACTAACTACTGATTGACTGACCGGCTCATGCCTCAATCCTCACTTAACAAATAACAAATTAGAAACACGTTCAAATTCAGCCACTCCACTCACAGATTCAATCAAAAGTATAAATTAATTGTAACTTTATTTAACAATTCAACTCAACTTTTGACAATTATTGGTCTTTGTAATTCTATTAAAAAAAATTTGTTGTGTTAACATTTGTTTTTGTTTTCACTCAATCACTCCCTTGTCCCACGCCCCTTGTTTAATTTTTTTTTTACTTATCTTTTTTAGAATCATCCATTATCTAATTGTTTAATTGTCTTTTAGTGTTAACATTTACAAACTATTGATTGACTAACTAGCCCATGCCCCAATCACCACTTGACAAATAACAAATTCAAAACACATTCAAATTCAGCTACTCCACTCGCAGATTCAGTCAAAAGTTTTAATTAATTGTAATTTTATTTGCAATAATAGATTGTTAAGGGGATCATATTCAAGTTTATTTCAATTGGACTTAGAATTAAAAAAGATTTAGAGTTAGGAAATCAAGATGTTCAAATTTTTATTTTAAGGGGGTCAAAACAAAAAGAAAAAAAAAATTAAAAAAGTATGTGTGTATATATATATATATATATGTATGGTCACAATTTGGAGCCCAGGCCCAACAAAGGATTGGGTCAAGATCCAAAGAGCCCGATCCAATAAATTTCTAGAGAGTGGATTGAAGAGCTGGATTTAGGTAAGATTGTCAACGGCCAAAGTGGCATTAAACTCAAGAGCATGCAAGAACACTACACATGAAAACAGGTCAATGCCCAATCCGAGAAGATCATTTTCCATTGTCTACTATTATTACTCTTTTTACAAGTGAAATTCAATATTTTCCTCTTCCTTTCTTTTTTTCCCTCTCTTTTATTGCAGGGAGGGTCTTTTACATTTTATATTCACCCCTAGATCATCTTGATCGTCCACTTGTCAACAATTTGGGTTGCTACTTGAGTACCTGTCCTATCAGCCACCTTCTCTGGCCTTCTGTGAATTGTTGTTGCCAATGTAACACTGTTCAGAGGTCTCTTCCACATAAATGCGGCTAGGAAAGTGGTTGATGGGCATTTAATGTGGAGGCAGTAGCTTTTCTGTTAGACATTTCTAGGCTCTTATCTTTTCTGCACGTGTAGGGATCTTCCTCGTCATAAAAATCTTCTGGTGGATCGCCTGAACTGTTTTAGGCACAAGGTCGACTGGTATTTGACAACATCCGAGGGTGAGTTCCCCTCGGACCACCTCAATTCACTCCATCTTTTACAGTCCTGGGCCTGGGACTTTTCCTAGCTGCTCACCCCTCCTCGGATACTCCAGGCTTAAGATAGGGCCCAAGGCCCAGCGTGCATTATGGGTTTTTCTCCCTCACAATAGCCCCTCAAAATTTCGGCTTTTCTCTCTCATCCAAGGGGAAAAGGATGGATTTTGGTCACCTTTAAAGTCAACCAATGGGAACATTAAGAGCCTTTGAATTTACACGTGGAGGGCATGGTTCTATGCGTGTTGTAATCGTAATTAATTGCTTCGGAATTTGTAAGGCTTCATTAATTGCTCCAGGCGACGTTATGGCTCTTACATCTATTGGCGAGGCATTAATCTAGCGGTTGATATTTTCCCTTAAGTTTGGGCGGGATAACTCCCACCCAACTTTTAGCCTCCTATTAAAGCGTCAGAGGAAGTCATTTCTCCCCTATCTTAGAAACTCCTAGGCTCTTAAGCGATAACTAGCGCTCCAAATTGTCAAATTGATCAAATCGCCAAACGTCTTGCTACCTTTATCTCAGGAAACCTTAGAATTCCTCTTACAGGATCTCGTGGATCCCCTCACACCCTAGCTTGCGTAAGTCGTAATTTCTTTGAATTTATTGTTTTCCTGTCAGCCAGCCCGCTCGGATTGTGAATCTTTATTTCCCCATCCGCGGACTATAGTGGCCCCCCTTTTAGTTTGCAAAAATGGGTAGATTCGTGAGCTTAGTGAACTCTCCTACTAAAATAGAAGCCTTCAAGAGAAAATACCACATACCCCAAGGGGTCAACCTGCGCTACTGTTCCATAGAACAAATAGAAACCGACCGAAAAGAGGGAGAGGTTGTTATCCCCATGATAGCCTTTATAGAGGGAGGGATGACCCTCCCAATGGGCACAGTAACTAGGGATTACTTATTTAACCATAGATTGTGCCCCCACCAATACGCGCCCAACTTATTCAGAGTTCTGGGTAGCGTTGATGCTCTCAACAAGCATCTGGGTCTGCGGCTCACCTGGCACGATGTGGTGCACATGTACGAGTGTCATTCCCAAAAAACTGCTGGATATTACTTAAGATCCCGCTCGGACGTGGTAAGGATGATATCGTGTTTGCCCAAGTCAAATAAGGGTATGAAGGATGATTTCCTCATAGCTTCAGGAGCGTGGCACGATGGTGTTCATTGTCCAGTCCGAACGGGGGAACCAGGTGGGACGCCTTAGACTTAGGCTCCTTAGTGATAGATTTGAGCTCACCACCCCTGACCTTGCACTGTTTACCCCTTTTTTTTTAGACGCCTAACTGTTTTCTCTTGCTCGACGGTTTTTACAGATAGAACGCACGTAGCCCCCCGACTCAGCTTGACCAACGTCCAGGCTCTCAATTACCTGCTGCGATCTGAGATCTTTGTGAGTGAGGACGGGAAATTACGAGTTGTCCACCTGATATTGGACTTTAAGCCTATATCGGACACGTTCTTAGACGTTGGTAATGCTATAAGGGCGAGAGACCGCTGCATCAATCGCATAGACGTATCTCGGCCAAATTTCTTAGCTGACTACGATCTTCCTCCGATAGCATATCCTGTTCCCCAGGGTGCTCCTTTGGTCGTCCAGCCGATCCACAAAATTCCTGTTTAAGCATCTACAGTTGGAGAGGGGACCGTTTCTTCAAACCGTTCACTTAACGAGGAAATTGATAAGTTCCAATTCGAAGAGGAAGAGAACCGAGGGAAGAAAGTGATTTCACTGTCGGACACCGAGGACGAGCTGGACCAACATTCCAATATTCAAGCTTCCTTACTGGTGATCTCCCGCCCAGAGGACTCATTTGAAGAAGAAGAAGAGATGTCTCTGAACAAGGGTGGCACAGCCCTGCGGGCGCTGATGGCAGCGAAGGGAAAAAATCTCCACCTCGAAAGACGCCCCTAAGACCCAAACCACCACCAAACTTCCACCTCCCCCTCCTCCTTCGGTGACCTCAACCAATCAGCAAACTATTGCTGATATAAAAAGGAAACGGAAGGAGTCAGAGGTACAAGAGGTGGAGGAAGGTGAAATGATCCCGCAGAAGGAGGCTAAGAAGCCCAGACGAGCGAGGGATAAGCAAGCATCCTCCGCGGAGAGCAGAGAGGATTCTCAAGGTGCCGATGTGCGCTGACCTCCTCTAATCTGGGCCCCCAAACGGGAAGTGGACGGCGCTCCTATACTTCCGAACGCCTCGATCCGGAGTTACCAGAGAGGGCAGGCAGGCCATATTACTGAGGCTCTCGAGCAACCCCTCCTTCTGTCGAAGGACATGGAGGCGTACAGGTGCTTTAGGCAGCCAGATCTCTTCCTATCCCTGAAGAGGGACTTGGCTATGGTAAGTTTTTTAGGTCAATTTTGTATTCTATCCTTGGTCGATCAATTTACCATCAATACTTGTTCATTTTCTTCTTCTTGACTTTCATTTGGACCTCCTGGATCTCTTTATGCAGATTACCCAACAGGTTTTTGTGGCTGAGGAATGGGTTAAAAGCAAAAGCAATCAGGCTCGCGCAAAAGCTGAGTCTCGCGACGGGGTTGAGAAAATCTTAGGTGCGCTCAAAGAGGAGCATGCTGAGCTTAACAACAAGTTTATCATCTCGAAGAGGGAGCGAAACAGCGCTGTGGCCGGCCTGAAGAACGTTGAAGCACAAGCCGAGAACCAGCATAAGAAATTGCACCTCACTGAAATAAAGCTGGCCACAAAAAAGCAACAGGTTATGGACCTCAAGGCTGAATTGAAGAAAGCGAAATGAGCAACGTAGCTGGCAAAAGAAGTTTTAGAGGCTGAGAAGCAAGCTTCTTACGCCCTCAGTGTGGAGGAGACGCAAGCCAGGCTCACAGAGGAATTCGCTGAGTTGTGCAGGGATTATTGCACCATATCATGGGGTAAAGCCCTTGATATGGCGGGCGTCCCTGTGGACTCAGCTTGGAGGCAACCTGGGAGCATTTATTATGATTCTGAAATCCATGAGGCCCTAAAAACCGTCACCTCTGCTGTCGATCCTGTTCAAGAGAGAAACGAGCAACCCTCGGAGATCTAAGCAGCTGCAAAGAATAAGGAAGTCGAAGGGAAACCAGCCGAAGATGCTGCCAAGGCCAAGGACAGTATCATCTCTCAGCCTAGCCAGAGTGCGAACCCTCCTTCTCCAAAGACAAAAATCTGACATTTTTGTCATCGTCATATGTATATGTTATTTTCTTTATGGTTTCATTTGTTTTCTCTTTATTGACCCTCGGTCATGTGACAGATTTTTGATTAATGAATGGATCTTTCTTTTCTTTCGTCTTGTCTCTTTTCCATGCGTCTTTACTCGCCTTGTCGCTAATCTGGTTCTTATAAAAACTAAAGGGAATATTTTGCAAACAACAGTGATTTGGTTTAAACACTTAGGATAATTGAGAATCTAGTGCTAACTTCTCCACATCAGCTGATCTGAGGACTACAGGCCTGATGGGGAGTTGGTTTAAACACTTAGGATAATTGAGAATCTAGTGTTAACTTCTCCACATCAGCTGGTCCGAGGACTACAGGCCTGATGGGGATTTGGTTTAAACACTTAGGATAATTGAGAATCTAGTGCTAACGTCTCCACATCAGCTGGTCCGAGGACTACAGGCCTGATGGGGAGTTGGTTTAAACACTTAGGATAATTGAGAATCTAGTGTTAACTTCTCCACATCAGCTGGTCCGAGGACTACAGGGCTGATGGGGATTTGGTTTAAACACTTAGGATAATTGAGAATTTTATAATCGAAAAACATATTAAACAAAAGGGCATTCATTAATAATAATACATTTTCAGGTTGTTTACATTCCATGGCCGTGGTATTACATGCTTATCTAGATCTGCTAAGAAATATGCCCCGGTGCCAGCCACCGAGGTGATACCGTATGGCCCTTCCCAGTTGGGTCCTAACTTCCCTTATGCTGGGTTCTTTACAACGCCAATAACTTTTCTCAATACCAAATCCCTAGGAGCTAGTGGCCTCACTTTAACATTAGCGTCATAACCCCTTTTGAGCTTGTGCTGATAATATGCTAGTTGGACCATCGCGTTTTCCCTTTTCTCTTCGATTAGGTCTAAACTCTTTTCTAGCAAATCGTTGTTTGTGCCCAAAAAGAATGAACTGGTTCTTAAGGTCAGAAGGCCAGTCTCTAGGGGAATGATAGCCTCCGCCCCATAAGTCATTGAGAATGGGGTCTCCCCAGTGGACCTACGAGGAGTGGTTCGATATGTCCAAAGGACATGTGGCAGTTCTTCCACTCATTTGCCCTTCGCATCATCTAGTCTCTTCTTTAGTCCGTTTACTATGACCTTGTTAACAGCCTCTGCTTGTCCATTGCCTTGGGGGTAGGCAGGAGTAGAATATCGGTTCGTAATTCCTAACTCGCAGCAATATCTTCTAAACTCCCTACTATCAAATTGTAGGCCATTGTCCGAGATGAGGGTTTGAGGGAACCCAAACCGAGTGACGATGTTTTTCTAGACAAATCTCTTGGCATCCACGTCTTGGATGTTCACCAAAGGCTCAACTTCCACCCATTTAGTGAAATAATCTGTGCCGACCAGTAGATACCTTCTATTTCTAGCTATTTTGGGGAAAGAGCCTATAATATCTAAACCCCACTGAGCGAATGGCCAAGGGCTGGATAGTGGATTGAGAAATCCTCCTGGTTGGTGTATGTTTGGGGCAAACCGTTGACATTGATCACACTTCTTCACATACTCTTGGGCCTCCCTCTGCATATTCAGCCACCAATATCCTTGAGTGATAGCACGGTGTGCTAGGGATCTACCGCTAGTATGACTTTCGCAGATTGCCTCATGAAGCTCCTCAAGGAGCATCTTAGTTGCTTCAGGATGCACGCATAGCAAATATGGTCCTGAGAAGGACCGTTTATATAATTTTTGGTCCTCGGACAGCCAAAACTGCGCAGCCTTCCTTCGTATTTTGTCAGCTTCGAACTTTTCTTCAGGCAGCACATCTCCTTTCAGGAACAGTGCTATCTGGTCCATCTAACTGAGTTCTGCTCTTACCTGATGAACCTAGACCACTTCTCCTCGAGGCTCAGTAGGTCTACTCAAATGCTCAACAAGAATAACCTGAGGAAGGCCTTGAGCCGAGGAGGTTGCCAGGGTGGCCAGGGAGTCAGCATGGGAGTTATCGCTTCTGGAGATGTGTAATAAACTGAAAGATTCGAACTTCGATTGCAGGCGTCTAACCTGCCTTAAGTATTCTTGCATTCTTTCATCTCTCGCCTCGAATTCTCCATTCACTTGGTTGACCACCAACCTTGAATCCGAGAACACTTCTATTACTCTTCCCCCCATTTTTCTAACCATAGTCATACCCATCAACAAAACTTCATATTCAGCCTCGTTATTTGTCGCCGCAAAATCCAATCTCAACGACTTTTCAATAGTGACCTTCTCTGGGGACACGAGCACTAGCCCCTTGCTAGAGCCCTTATGATTTGCTGCGCCGTCGACATATACTTCCCAGGGCGAAGGGTCTCACTAAGAGATCAGGCCAATTGATTTCCCATCCATGCCGTGTGTTAGGGTTATTTCTTCTATAAAGGGCTCTGTAAACTCGGCCACCAAATCTGCAAGAACTTGGCCCTTAACTGAGGTGCGGGGTATGTACTTAATGTCAAAAGCCCCTAGAATTGTGCCCCATTTGGCAATCCTTCCCGTGTAATCAGCACTTTTGAGTATGACTTTAAGTAGAAGTTGGGTGAGGACGACAACCGTATGCGCTTGGAAGTACTGGGGTAACTTCTTTGTTCCGTGCACCACGGCTAGGAAGGCTTTCTCCAAGGGTAGATTTCGAACCTCGACCTCGTGCAGTGACTTGCTTACATAATAAACTGGCCGTTGTACACCATTATCAACTCGTATCAACACTAGGCTCACAGCATAAACGGCCATAGCGATATAGGCAAACAGGACCTTGTCCTTCTTAGCACTGGACATAATGGGAGGCCGAGAGAGGTACTCTTTAAGTTGTTGGAAGGCCAAGGCGCACTCCTCGGTCCACTCAAATCCTTTCCACTTATTTAGCAACTGGAAGAATGGTTGGCATCTGTTTGTCGAACAGGAAATGAAACGATTGAGGGCCGCGGTCATTCCAGTCAATTTCTGGACTTCCTTGGGATTCCGAGGAGGCTGCAAGTTGTTGATTGCTTTGGTCTGGTCAGGGTTCACCTTAATTCCCCTGTGAGTAACCATGTAGTCCAGAAACTTGCCTGACCCCACCCCGAATGAGCACTTAGAAGCATTCAAACACAACTTATGTTCCCTGAGGATTTTGAAAACGTTTCTGAGGTCTCCAATATGCTCAGATGTGATCTTGCTTTTTACCACCATGTCATCAATGTAAACTTCCACGCTCTTACCCAATTAAGACTCAAACATCCACGTCATTATCCTTTGATAGGTTGCTCCTGCATTCTTTAATCCGAATGGCATTACTTTATAGTGGTAGTTCCCAACAGGGGTGACGAAAACAATCTTCTCCTGATCACCCCAAGCCAACGGTATCTGGTGGTACCCTTGAAAGGCGTCCGGGAAACTCATCCGAGGGTGGTCAACAGTTGCATCTACCAACTGATCAATTTTTGGCATGGAAAATGGATCCTTTAAGCAAGCCTTATTTAGGTCGGTGAAGTCCACGCACACTCGCCACTTCCCGGTCTTTTTCTTTACCACCACAGTGTTGGCCAACCATTCAGGGTAGAAAACTTCTTTAATTGCTCCGGCTCGTTTGAGCTTCATCACCTCTTCTCTGATAGCATCTGCATGTTCCCTGGATAGACGTCGGAGCGGTTGCTTTTTAGGAATGATGGCTGGGTTAACGTTTAGGTGATGACAAATGAATTCTGGATTCACCCCGGGGGCCTCAGTGGAGTCCCATGCAAATACGTCAATGTTTGCTCTGAGGAATTCTATCAGCTCTTCCTTCTCTTGAGGAGGCAGCTAGGATCCGACTTGAAAAAAATTTTCCGGATCATCACCAATAGCGATCCTTGTTAAGTTTTCACATTCTGCCCCCCGACTTGGTCCTCGGTATTCAGCACCGAGGATTTTAATTGCTATAAGCTCCTTTCTTTATGAGCCTGGGGCTCGGTTCCAGGTTTATGGTGAATCGCAGCTACCAAACATTGTCTGGCCACCGATTGGTCTCCCAAAATTTCTTTAACCTGCCCCTCGGACGAGTATTTGACCTTTTGGTGGAGAGTGGAGGAGACAACCCCTAGTGTATGAAGCCAAGGTTTAGCCACGATCGCGGTGTAGGGTGAGTAGGCATCCACCACGATAAAATCCACTTCCACTACTTTTGGGCCAGTTTGCACGGGCAACCTGATTTGGCCTTTTGGGGTGACTAACTTCCCATCGAAGTTCACCAAGGGGGAGCTGTAAGGCGTCAGGTCCTCGGGTGTCAAGTTCAGCCCCTTATAAAGGTCAGGGTACATTATTTCGGTACTACTGCCTTGGTCTACCATCACCTTTTTCACATCATACCCTCAATCCTGAGGATGATCACCAAGGCATCATCATGGGGTTGAATGGTTCCAATTTTGTCTTCATCTGAGAAGCCTAACACTGGCTGTGTTTCTCTTCTAGTCCTCTTCAGCTCCTGCCCATAGTCGTCGGGGGGTAGCCGTGCTACGGACATTACTCTGGATGGGCAGGACCTTGTTCTCCCTGGTGCAACGAAAATAATGTTTATCGTGCCCAAGGGGGGTCTTGAGGAATCATCCCTTCGAGGCCCTGAGTTTGATTGACCCCCTTACCATCGGAGTGGTGCAAGAATTGTTTTAGCTTGCCCTCACGGACGAATTGGTTCAGATGATCCCACAGACTCCTGCAGTCCTCAGTGGTGTGTCCATGATCTTGATGGTATTGACAGTAGAGGTTGTGGTTGCGCCTCTCAGGGTTTCCCACCATTTTATTTGGGCGTTTGAAGAAGGGTTCATCTTTGTTCATCTCCAGGACTCGTTACACTAGTTCTCGGAGCATAGCGTGAACTGCCTGAACATCCGCTGATCCTGACTGTCCGGTCGGATCCCTGCGGGGCCTGTTATTGCTGTATCGGTCTGACCTGAAATCCCTCCTCTCCTAAGGGATAACCTTGTCCTTTCCATTTTCCTGTTGCTGGTCCTCCTCGACTCTTATATACTTATTTATTCTGTCCATCAGCTGGTGCACACTGGTAACTGGTTTACCAGTCAGATTCTTTCTCAAGCCGTGATTAGTTAGAAGGCCGAGCTTAAAAGAGCTGATAGCCACCTCATCAAAGTTACCGTCCATTTCATTGAATGTTTCCCAATACCTATCCGAATGAGCCTTTAGGGTCTCACCTTCTCGCATGCTCAAGGACAGTAGGGAAGCCAAAGACCGAGGAGCCCTGTGACATGTAACAAAGCGGGAACAGAATTCCTGAGTAAGATCATGGAAAGAACTTATAGAGTCTATCTTTAGGCTGTCAAACCATCTCATCTCGACTGGCCCCAAGCTAGACGGGACGATTTTGCACATCAAGGCTTCGTCCCTAGAATGGATGGCCATTCTCTGGTTAAAATGACTAACGTGTTCTACAGGATCCGTTCTGCCATTATAGATGGTGAACGTTGGCTGATTGAAATGCCTGGAGAGCTTTGCCCTTTCGATGTTGCTTGTAAAGGGGGACTTGGAGATTTGGTTCAAGGCCTTACTCATGACGTCATTTCCTAAGCTACGATGTGACAGGCTTCGACTCCGCCGTCGACGATGACTCTCCTTTTCGTAAGAGAAGGACTCACTGGGCGGAGTTCGAGACCCCTGCTTATAATCGACGTCCTTTTCGTCATCAGAGGAAGAATTTGAGTCCGGGGAAGCCCGCTTTCTCTTTACATGGCGTAACTCCCTTTTTAACCAGTCGATTTCCAGTTGTATGTTCTTCCTGTCGTTTGCATGGGGGACATGGTTTTCTTCCCTAGGGTGATTCTTGCCAGGGCGTGCGGCGTGGGCATTTTCCTCACGATCACCTCTCCGCTCAAGGTTGAAGAAGGGATCACCACATTCAAAGCCCTTTGATTCTGCTAGTTGTGGATCTCGATTTGCCATGGTTAGCCGTTCTCCTTACTATCACACGAGCTCTTCCCACAGACGGTGCCAATTGTAGGGTCACAATTTGGAGCCTAGGCCCAATAAAGGATTGGGTCAAGATCCAAAGTGTTCGATGATCCAATAAATTTCTAGAGAGTGGATTGAAGAGCTGGATTTAGCCAAGATTGTCAACGGCCAAAGTGGCATTAAACTCAAGAGCATCCAAGAACACTACACATGAAAACAGGTCAATGCCCAATCCGAGAAGATCATTTTCTATTGTCTATTATTATTACTCTTTTTACAAGTGAAATTCAATATTTTCCTCTTCCTTTCTTTTTTTCCCTCTCTTTTATTGCAGGGAGGGTCTTTTACATTTTATATTCACCCCTAGATCATCTTGATCGTCCACTTGTCAACCATTTGGGTAGCTACTTGAGTACCTGTTCCATCAGCCACCTTCTCTGGCCTTCTGTGAGTTGCTGTTGCCAATGTAACACTGTTCAGGGGTCTCCTCCACATAAATGCGGTTAGGAAAGTGGTTGATGGGCATTTAATGTGGAGGCATTAGCTTTTCTGTTAGACATTTCTGGGCTCTTATCTTTTCTGCTTGTGTAGGGACCTTCCTCGTCATAAAAATCTTCTGGTGGATCGCCTGAACAGTTTGAGGCACAAGGCTGACCAGTATTTGACAACATCCGAGGGTGAGTCGGGTAAGGCCAAGGATGTAATGTTCATACAAGAGTTCAAATTTCTAATACACGGTGGTCCAGCCCAATTTTACTATTCTTCCCTTAATTTTCCGTCCCCATTCTTGGAGGTAATCCTTATTCTTATATATCTGTTTGAGATACATCTCAGCCCTTCACTTATAGAGCTAGGAATCTTTCCTTGGATGCTTGTCCCATCAAGCCTTTGCTGGAGGTGGGTGAGTATGCTACAAGCTATGAAGATACTATTCAGGAATCATTTCCCCATTAATGCAGCCAGCTGAGTTAATGCAGTGCATTGAATGTAAAGGTGATGAATATCCTCCTCTTGGGACCTTCCTTCTTCTTTACTTGCACCTCTCTTACTTCTCTTTTTTGGCGTCTTGTCCCTTGTCCTTAGTGGCCTAATAGAACCCTCCAAAGAGCCATGGTCCTCGGGCTCCTCGAATGGTAGGTCTCCTCGAACTTAAGACTGCCTTTCCTTATTGACACTCTGAAGAAGTAACCTTTGGCGAGTGAAGACTAAACCTTCCGCAGAATAAGTGCCATTGCACATCTCCTTTCCTCTGACTCCATCCCACCACAATATATCTATATTCGCTAGCTCAAAGGGTTTATTTAGAGCATCCACAGCAGTGGAGCTAAATATTTAGCTATTTAGCTCCACCAAAAATTACTTTATCTATTTTACCTACACACATGCTGCAACAATGGATCTATTTTAGCTTTCAACACAATAAAATAATATAAACATCACAATAAAATATTATAACCACTATAATAAAATAATTGTGGGGCCCAAAGATTTGACAACCCCAGTCCACTCCATATCGAGCTTATGCCCCATGCCGAGAACAATACAGAATCCGAGGATAAGTAAGGGAGGCCCAAATCATCAAAGAGCTTCGCCGAAGATGACCATGTCCTCGGCAGGCTGACATTGAAGAAAGGAAGCTGTCATCCACACATTAAATGTACGCAACCGACACTCTGGCCGCATTAATGGAGAATTGACCAGCGAACAGTGATGCCTTGGTTACTTCAATTAACAGAAAGTCTGTAGAGGCGGCTGATGGGACAAGCCCTCAGACACAGGCTCAGATGATCAACAAGTGAAAGGCAGAGATCAGCTGAACAAGACTATATAATAGAATGAACCCCCAGAAGTAAAAGAGGGTTCAAGAGGATTCAAGGGTTTTCGGGGTGTTCAAGAACAACCCCTATATTCATTAGAAGTCAGGGAAGAGCTCTTCGAACTGGGCCAAGAACAAACTTTCCCTTCGAACACTTAGCCAAATCTCACTTATTGATCCTGTAAACCTGCACAAACTGTTGTATCTTTCGCTAATGCCTAGTCCTTCTATCCACTCTCTACAAATTTATTGTATAGGGCTACCTGGGCTTGGGTCCACTCATCCCCAGGAGGGAAGTGCCCGAACCGAGTCCCTACAATTGGCGCTGTTTGTGGGAAGGACTTGTGGATTAGCAAGTGCGACAGTTGATGTGGAAAGATCAATAACAACACTTCTTCCGAGTTCAAAAAAAAGAAGGAAAAACAGCACAAACAACGGCAACATACTCATTCAGAAGGCAATCATCACAAAGAAATGAAAGATGCAAGAAGTAAAAGAAACGAAATAGGGCTACTTCTTTATTAAGTAAAGAAAAGTTACATTATACAACAAATGCTTAGGCAGGCTTGTTCTAAAACTAACTACGAAGGTAAATGCTTAGGCAGGCTTATTCTAAAGCTAACTACGAAGGTAAATGTTTAGGCAAGCTTGTGCAGAAGCTAAAAAGAAAAAGAAAAAGAGAAGGGCCTAGGCAGGCATGTTTTAAAGCCAAGCCAAGCTTAGAGGGAGAGGCGGAGACAGACCTATTTTAAGACCGTCCACAGCTCCCCAACCAGCATGGGCGATGCTTTGAAAGAGAAGGAAGATGAAGGCGTGGCGCCTGACGGTTCCATCTCAAGGTTCCCCCTTGATTCACTCCCAGTCCCACGACGACCGGGCGCCGGCGAATCACTACTAGCTTGGAGGGCTGGTAGATCCACACGTGGAGGAGAGACGTTACGTTCCTTTCGGATCTCCCTCCAAACTGCGAAGGGAGTCCTCTCTCTGGTTAGGTTGAAAAGAAGGAGGATCTTCGGCCTCTGCTTATTCCGCCTCCATTGTGTCGTCCAAGATTGGGGTGGCATCCTCGGCTCCTGAAGGGGGCTCGGTTTTCTTAACCCTGCCCTTTTCCAGGGCCACTCCATCCTCTCAGGCACTAGTCACTATTTTGGCAAGGCCCTTGAAAATTCCCAGAAAACAGAGAGCCTTGAACACCCCTATTGAACCCAAGTGTTTGTAAATTTGAAGAAAAGACTACCCCAAAATGCCTTACATAGAAGGCAAGAGCTGGTGAAAGCCAGCCCGCACAAAATCCTAAGGAAAAATTAATGGAGGTATTAACTCTGCCCAATTTCCAAAGAGCCCACCAACCGCTGGATCTTCGTAAATCCGCAAGGATATTAATGAGGATGCGCATCGCGCACTGAAAACGTCAAGCACGTTACTCGAACAGCCCAAAAGACGCCTCATAATTGGAAGTGGTATGCTGAACGAAAGAGCCAGACCGAAGAAGGGTCCCCCCTCGGCAGAGCAAGCTTAAAGCCACTATCACTCTAAGGGCAGACTCCCCAACGCTGAGGATGAGCTCCCTCGCTCTAAGCAGTAGAGAAGACAAGTACTAGACAGAATCAAGGTCTTGCATAGTTCTCGGACTCAAACCTGTGGGGAAACTAGTTACTTTAGAAGAACTAAGTACTAGACAGAACCAAGGTCTTGCATAGTCCTCGGACTCAAACCTATGGGGAAACTGGTTACTTCAGAAGAACTAAGTACTAGACAGAACCAAGGTCTTGTATAGTCCTCGGACTTAAACCTATGGGGAAATTAGTTACTTCAGAAGATAAGTGTTAGACAGAACTAAGGCCTTGCATGGTCCTCGGACTTAAGCCAATGGGGAAACTAACTACTAAAGAAGAACTAAGTACTAAACAGAACCAAGGTCTTGCATAGTCCTCAGACTCAAACCTGTGAGGAAACTAGTTACTTCAGAAGATAAGTGTTAGACAGAACCAAAGTCTTGCATAGCCCTCGAACTCAAGTCTATGGGGAAACTAACTACTAAAGAAGAACTAAGTACTAGACAGAACCAAGGTCTTGCATAGTCCTCGGACTCAAACCTATGGGGAAACTAGTTACTTCAAAAGACAAGTGTTAGACAGAATTAAGGTCTTGCATGGTCCTTGGACTCAAGTCTATAGGGAAACTAACTACTAAAGAAGAACTAAGTAATAGACAGAACCAAGGTCTTGCATGATCCTCAGACTCAAACCTATGGGAAAACTAGTTACTTAAGAAGACAAGTGTTAGACAGAACTAAGGCCTTGCATGGTCCTCAGACTCAAGCCTATGGGGAAACTAACTACTAAAGAAGAACTAAGTACTAGACAGAACCAAGGTCTTGCATAGCCCTCGAACTCAAACCTATGGGGAAACTAGTTACTTCAGAAGACAAGTACTAGACAGAACCAAGGTCTTGCATAGTCCTCGAACTTAAACCTATGGGGAAACTAGTTACTTCAGAAGAACTAAGTACTAGATAGAACCAAGGTCTTGCATGGTCCTCGGACTCAAACCTATAGGGAAACTAGTTACTTCAGAAGACAAGTGTTAGACAGAACCAAGGCCTTGCATGGTCCTCGGACTCAAGCCTATGGGGAAACTAACCACTTCAAGAATCAAATACCAGACAGAACCAAGGCCTTGCATGGTCCTCGAACTCAAGCTAATGGAGAAACCATTCACTCACGAAAGACCAAGTGTCAGGCTGAACCAAGGTCTTGCATGGTCCTCGGCGTCAAACCTGCGGGGAAACTAGTTGCTTCAAGGGAATCCAAGTACTAGACTGAACCAAGGTCTTGCATGGCCCACGGACTCAAACTTATGGGGAAACTAGTCACTTCAGGAGAATCTAAGCACTAGACAGAACCAGGGTCTTGTACTGTCCGCGGACCCAAACCTACGGCGAGGCTGACCACTTGGGTTCTAATAATGAGCACTGTAGAGGATAGTGACCTTTCCTACGATGGAATCTCAAGACCAAGCCCATGAGCATCACTTAATGCATCGATGTGGTCAGCTGAAGCGCAATTAAAGCCAAGATTGTACAAGTAAAAAAAGAAAAAATGATAATACAAACAGGACGAATAAGAAAAGACAAAATATGCACTTCACTGAATCTTTAAAGAGTCACACAAGGCAAAAGTGTCATTACATTGCTTAAAAAAAATGGGGAAAACAAAGCAAAGGCGCAATGGAGGATCATTCCTTTGGTTCCATCTAAACTCCTCCCTTAGGAGGCTGGGCAGAAGAAGTCTCTAGGTCCTTGTAACCCCCGCTTGGGCTTATAGCCTGGGGAGAGTCAGCTGGAAGAGATATATCCTCAACGTCGGGGGCTTGGACATCAGCTAAGGGGTCCGCAGCCTCCTAGGGCGCATCCGCGGTGGGACCCTTACTTGTCTCAGCGACCCCAGGAGAATCAGCTTCCTTGGCGGGCTCGTCCAAAGTAGTAGCAGCCTGGACATCCTCACCAAGAACAGCCTCAACTCCCTCAAAAGCCGCCTCGATCTCAGAGCTTGAAGGGTCAGCCTCGCGGATGGCAAGGGAATAATATACATCCAGCTTGTTTAAGAGCCTCACTCCAAACCTGGGAACAGTAGAGCTTGCATACCCCAGGCACTTGAGCCCTAAGGGTAGCTTCTATCTCAGCTACCCCTGACTCGTACGCCTCCTGGCGGCCTTGCCTGCAAAAGCCTCAGCCTCGGCCCTGGCCAACTCAGCCTCTCCCTTGGCTTTTAAGGCCTTGTCCCTGGCAAACTCCGCAACGTCTCTGGCCCCCTCTACCTCACCCTCTTTTCTCCTCATACTCCACTCCCCTTCTCCACAGTACCTCAAACCCACTATATCGGGGACCTCATAGTCAGCAACAAATTTTTACATCGCCTCCTCAGACTCAACTAACTTCTTAAACCTACCCATCCTAAAGAACTAACGAGGGGCTCAGGGAAAATGAAGGAGAGAGAAAAAAGAATAAGAGGACAAGGAATTCAGGCGGAAAAGTATGAACCAGAGAGAGAAAAAGACTTAACAGAATAAGGAAAAGCTCCTCGGGCAGGCTTTTTGTGCTAAAGGAAGTCACAAGTACAGCTAGAGATGTGACCGAATTTGAAGTATGTGCGCAAAGTCTCTTGAATACAAAAGTGAAGGGGCAAATCAGTTCGATTGGGTATTTATACCCCCAATTAAAAGTAACCGCACGGGCTTTCCTGCCCGTTTAGTCAGAAGCATCCCTACCGTCTATTCATTATCACACCGTTGAACGTGGGGGACACAGAGCCGCCGAAATCTAATGAAGGCGCGCTCCAATTACCGAAACGCTAGGAACGTCCCCTGGGCAGTTGAAAAGATTTTGACACTGACAGGAAGACAAGATTCGCTAGGCCAGGGCAAGGACCCGAGGACATCAAAATCCTCCTCCCTGCCCGAGGAGCCGGGTAGCAGAATTTTGAGGGGTTGTTATGGGGCCCAAAGATTTGGCAACCCCAGCCCACACCATATTGGGCTTAAGGCCCATGCCGAAAATAATACAGAATCCGAGGATGAGTGGGGGAGGCCCAAATCATCAAGGAGCTTCGCCGAGGACGACCATATCCTCGGCATGCTGACATTGAAGAAAGAAAGCTGTCATCCACACATTAAATGTACACAATCGACACTCTGGCCGCATTAATGGAGAATTGACCAGCGAACAGTGATGCCTTGGTTACTTCAACTAACAGAAAGTCTGTAAAGGCGGCTGATGGGACAAGCCCTCAGACATAGGCTTAGATGATCAATAAGTGGAAGGTAGAGATCAGCTGAACAAGACTATATAATAGAATAAACCCCCAGAAGTAAAAGGGGATTCAAGAGGATTCAAGAGTTTTCTTGGTGTTCAAGGACAACCCCTATATTCATTAGAAGTCAGGGAAGAGCTCCTCGGACTGAGCCGATGACGAACTTTCCCTTAGAACACTTAGCCAAATCTCACTTATTGATCCTGTAAACCCGCACCAACTGTTGTATTTTTCACTAATGCCTAGTCCTTCTATCCACTCTCTATAAATTTATTGTATAGGGCTACCTGGGCTTGGGTCTACTCATCCTCAGGAGGAAAGTGCCCGAACCGGGTCCTTACAATAATATATTACACTACCCAAAAAACATCCACAGCATCAACCACAACCGCCTCTACCATCAGCCACAGCCACAACCACCACCACCACCAGGGGAAAAAAAAAAAAAAAAAAACCCAAATCTCCAATCTTTTTTCTCAGCCACTGCCACAACCACCACCACCACCAGGAAAAAAAAAACCCAAATCTCCAATCTTTTTCCTCAGCCACAACCACCACCAACACCACCACCATCAGCAGTCCACAACAGGAAAAAAAAAAACCCACCATGAGCAAGCACTCCGATCACGTCAGCAAGCTGGGTCGGCGATCCACGAGCAAGCACTTCGATCGGCAGCTTGGGAGACCGGAGTGAGAGAGTGAGAGGCCGGAGTGAGAGACTGGAGTGAGGCTGATCAGCGGCTTGGGAGACCGGAGTTGAGAGAGTGAAAGACCGGAGTGAGAGAGTGAGATGTCGGAGTGAGAGAGTGCTTGAGAGAGATGTTCAAAGATGAGATGAGAGAGAGAGAGAGAGAAAGAGGCAGGTATTATTTTAATCACTAGTTGATTAAAATAATATATATTTTTTTGTTTTCATGAATAGTACACAACTATTTTTAGATGTGTACTATAGCAGTGGAGCTAAAAAAAATAGATTTAGCTCCACTGCTGTAGTATGTTTTTTGTGATTGGAGAGCTAAATATACTAATATACCTATTTAGTACCACTGCTGTGAGTGCTCTTAAACCCCTTGGACCAAAGCTATCGCCACCCGTGACATCCCTCCTCTCCTCTTTGACTTAAGGATTATTTTGAAGTTTTTTTTTTTTGGGCAAAAATTGTACAACTTCTGATGGTAAAACTCGAAGTTTCCCAACTTCTTCAATATTTTTTCAAAACTCGGCTTCATATTCATTTCCCCAAATCTATTTCATTTCTTGATGCTTGAACTTGAACCGATTAAAATAATTCCGTAGATAATAATTTTAATTTTGTGATTGGTTGATGATATTTTGAATATAGTTTTCTTTGTATTATTTTTCATTTCTATAATTAGCAATTGTGTAACGTAATATATCTTTCTTCTTCTTTTTTGTTGAGAAACCACGTAATATATCATACTAATCAAGAGTAAAGAGGAAATCAACCAATATATTTTTCATTCCGTGCCAAGAACAAATTTCATGCTTACCTCAATGCACTCTATCGTTTTGTACATCATTCCACCATTTGGCCGCATCACCCTCTAAATTTTAAGGTACAAGTCTTATGCTTTATTTCATCATGGGTCTCCCAATATTTAAAATATTCATCTAAAGTAAGACTTCAATGTGCGAATAGGTTGGCCAATGTTATTGTGAGAGGGAATCCTAGAAGGAGTAGTGAAAATTTGTTGTAGTTTCCCTAATACTTGTTGGGTATTCTGTTGAAGTTAAAGAATTCTTTCCTTGTAAGAACTTCTCCTTCAACGTCTTTGTCAACAAAATTGCTACCGTCATGTTCATTAGCCATCAAGCCATGACAAGGAGAAGGCCTTGATATCCATTGACACACCAAGAAAACTACAAGAAACAAGACACTTTAACCTTAGGGGGAATTGTATTTCTTAAATCCACCAAAAAATAGATAAGGAAAAAACCTCTCTAAAAATGTTATGAAGCAAAGTCTGAATCAAGTTTCATTTACATTCATTGAGACCAATTTAAAACCTCCATGAAACTTGATTTTCAAGAAAAATAATATTATAATTGATACTCTGCCATAAAAGATCCTGACTTATCTTGAAAAGTAATAAAAATATCTCTAATTAAGGAAATAACAGTGGATGACACTCTTCTTATGCGCGAACTATTTAGAATTTGGAAAGAGAAGGGTAAAAAGGTGCATATGAGATGTCAATAATATGTATCCAATGTTTGATACAACCATAAATAAAAGTTGGGTTAGTGAAAGTTGGGTGTTAGAATCTGTGGTAGCACCAAGTTACTATTTATAAGTGTTAGAATTATCTCCTTTTTGCAACAAGTGACTACACTCTCATTAATTATTAATTTAACTTATCTTATTAATTGTCGAAAGAGTTTAATTTAGTTAGAATCTATTAGAAGTTTCAAAAAATTAAAAATTCTACCCCAACTAAAATTTTATTTATCTTATTAATTGTTAAGATAGTTTGATTTACATAAAAGTATAATATCTCTTAAAATTTTACTCATTTTAAAATTTTATTACCAAAAATTTCAAGAAATTCAAAGTAAAAGTTAAGACTTATTTTAATCTAATTAATGTATTTTTTTTAATATAATAAAAATTGCACATTATATATTGTCTTTATTCCCAAAAAATAAATAAATAAATAAAAAGAAGAAGAAGCTCTATATGTGTGTGTGTATGTATGCAAGTGTTACCATAACTATTTTTTGAGCTTCAAGTAACTTGCTAATTATTACGATAGTTTCAATAATATTTATAGAAATATTATTTTTCTTTTACATAATTTTTTAAATTTATCCATACATCAATTATTGATAAATTATATTGCACCCATAGCTTGGCAACATATATATCTACGGATGGTAATAGTCTATTGACCTTTTAGGCTTCTTAGTTTAGTATACACACATGAATTTCAGTTAGTTCAACTAGTAAAATCTCTTATTTTCAAATAAAAGATTTATAAAGGTCAAATATGACCTATATCAAAAATTAATGGGTGTCTTAACTTAATAATAACAAGTAATTATTATAAAGTAGATATTATAGGTTGTAATATTATCATATCTATTAACCAAAAAATAAATAAAAATGGTAATACTCTACTGAGCTTTTATAATTATACTTGTATTGTATGTGGACTTGAATATTTTCCCTCCATTTTACGAGGCAAAGAAAAAGCTGCTAAACGTAGAGAACATGGGGGCCTCTTTGACCAGAAGAGTAAAGTGACCTACATCCCATGTGGTGACTGGTGAGAGAGTAGAAACGGCTTAGCACTTGTCCTTGAATATTGGACCCATCACCCATGCATGTGTCCTAAAGAAGTGTTAGGAATCAACTTTTGTATTTAAAAAAAAAAAAAAAAAAAACTAAAATAGAAAATTCAACCCATAATTATGCGATTGGATTTTAGAAATGCATGAATCAGCATACATGTGACCGGGCTTGCTCTTTCTTAGATTATTTTTTTCTTTCCAAGTATGCCGACAGTTATGTTTGAACTTTGAAGAACAGCCTGTCTGTTCCTTGAATAGACTCTCTCTCTTTCTTGTTTTTAAATTGTCACATTTTTCTTAATCATTAATGAAATAATAATAATAATAATTATTATTATTACAAAAAGAGACGAAGGTTTAAACTTTTTATTTTTTCAGAGTGTTTCAACTTATAGCGTCTGTTCTTGATAATAGTTTTTTATTATTAAACCAATATACTAATCGATTTTTAGTGTAGATGAGAATTGAACTTAAATGTCATGAAAACACTAAAAGATGCTAACCAATTAAGTTACGATGCTTTTTGCTGATTATTGTATGGTTAAACTTAAATGTTAATGTCAAGATTCTTGTAGACTAACTTCTTAATATTTTTACCACCGCACATCCTTGGTGCGATGGTCACTCTATAAGTATAAGTACTTGTAGGGTGTGGGGGGCAAGGGCTGAGGTTCAAGTCTCCGAGGGAGTTTCACACACATATATACTTAGATTAGACTAGAGTAGAAATTCTATCTTGTAAAAAAAAAAAAAAAAAAAAAAAAAAAAAACTTCTTAATATTTTTAACTTAAATTATTTAGAATTCAAATCCTCTAACCTTAAATATCGATATATTATAAAAATCAAACATACATTAAGAAATATGGTGGGAAAAAAAGAATTTTGCGAAAAATAAGAAAAGAAGAAGAAGAAGAAGAAATTTGCGAAAAAACTTTGTTGCCTAACATATAGGAAAGAAAAATGAAAATCTCACTGGCTATTTTAAGGAAAATTTGTCTTTTATAAAATTTTAGAAGAACCACAAAAGTGACATTAATTAATAGAAAGGTCTATAAAAAAAAGTGAAAGCAAACAAGCAAATCTCCAGGCACATGCCCTAGGGTCACCTAACTTGCCCATTCTGTTAACGTCATTCAGTTCCCGTAGACCATTTGTAGTTAGCCCATTTATTTTCTCGAAAAGGAAATTACAAAAATAAATAAATCAATCAATAAAATAGAGCGGTAAATAAAAATCGTGCAAACAATCGGGGAGTACTGCGCTCCTTTCCAGAGCCAATTCAAAATTACCCATATGAGATTTTCACTTCTTAAAAGTTAAAGTGATGCAAACCGATAACATGGACTACTTTTGAAAATATTAGATTTCAAAACAATACGTAAAAATTTGAAAAGTATATACTTTTCAAATTTTAATTCTATAATTGGTACTTTCGTATGAAAGTAACAAAAGAATTCAAAACAAATTTGCGTGAGATTTGGTGATTGGAAGGAAATTGAAACAAGGATCAAAGTCTAAAAGCATTTACCTCATGACAATGACCTACCTTTGCTTTTCGAGCAATTTTTTTTATTTTTTATTAAATATTCATGTTTAGTCTATTTTGCTATTTATGATAATTTTTTATTTTGTTATAACTTTCAATAAAGTTAAAATAAGTTCTTATATGTTTTGGGACACTTCCTACTCTATAGAATTTGATTTTGTAATTTTTCCCATTTTGCTTTTTTAGCTTTTATTTTTTTCCTCTCTATTCGTTACCTAATATCATGCTTAACATAAGTTAGTAATTAGTATGTTTAGGGTCTCCTAGACGCACTCAGGCTTCTTTAGGGCTATATATATAAATATAAATATATATATATATATATCATAACCTAAAAAGAAATTCAAAAAACCTCTGATAGATTTAAAGATTATTTATTGAAACAAACGTATTTTATCTCGTGTCATAAAACCATAAAAACAACTCATCAAAGTTGAAATGGTTCTTGTGTTTTCATAATTATAAATACATACTAAGAGTACTATCAATATTTATACAAAATAATAATGTTATTAAAAGTATGTTGTGTTGTGTAATATTAAGGGTCTGTTTGTTATCGTTGTTTAAATAATATTTTTCAGTATTTAAACAACATTACACGTATTTTCATACACTTTTTTATCAATATATATTTTTAAAAAATACAAACATCATTATCAAATGGACCTTGAGTGCGTCGTTATTGTACACCAAACCACTTTTTTATAGGACCCGTATCTGAATTAAAATGGCCCTCCCAAGGTCCACCAATCAATAAGAAGCTGTTATTGTGAGGAAAGTAGGAAACCACTCTACCAGCTTTGGAATCCTAGAGACTTGAAGAAATGAATGATACACAATATTACACTTACACAACCATCTGACTTGTTCAAGTACATTATATACGTCCAAAAGACTTGAAAACAAAGAAGATGATTCCTTAGAAAATTAGGCAATTCATGCATATCATCAATTGTCAAATTGGCCTGGTGCCCTCTAAAATTGACCACAAGATACTAAACATGTCCCTTGTTGCATTATAGGGTCAAGTTTGGGCACCAGGGCCCACGTATCAATGCCTTTTCTGATGTTACTTAGGGTACACGGTACCTGCTAATTACCGGCCTGTTTAGTAGGGTTGATAAATAACTTATTTTCAGTTTTTAAACAACATTACACATATTTTTACACATATTTTTACACACTTTTTTACTCACACGTGTTTCAAAAAATTACAAGCAGCATTACTCAAACTCCTCTACCAAACGGGTAGTATTTTGGCTATGCATTGACTTTGGTTTAATTATTAGCTCTTTTTTCTTATTTTTCAGTGTGTAATTAGCTGGCTAGTTTAATTATTAGATAAGATGTAGCTTTTGCAAATACCTACCTCTGTGTGTTTGTGGGGAAGTTGACAAGCTTGTTAATATATAATTCAGTAACACCATGCATGTCTTTGTCAAAGCATAAAATGAAACCATAATGGCCTTTGATATAAAGTAAAAGACTAAAAATTTATATATCATTTATTGCTAAGACAGCTTGCAGTGTTCATTGACTAGAAACTCCATGGAGAGAGAGATTCACATCCAGGAAAAAAAAAACTAGTTTTGGGGTTTCAAGTTTTGAATTTTCAACCCATCTGGTTGCCAGTTACTATAAGAAGAATATTTTCTCTTTAAGTATAGTATATAGTATTCAATTGAAAATTTGAAAACAAATATATATAGTTGTAATTAATTTGTTAGATTGTGTATTAGGTAGTGAGTGACGTCCTCAGTACTCATCAATCAAATTTATCTGTGCTGCTACGTAGTACGAAACAGACACTCAAATTCATTTGGTTAAGTTGGTAATTAATGCTTTATAAAAGCCATTTATGGCCAATTCACTAACAGCCAACTACTGGTGGAACAGGTAAATGTTGATTTTTTTTTTTTTAAATTAAAAAAAAGTGTTATGGTGTCAACTTTTGATGATAACTTTTTATTATCAAATTATGACACAAATCAGTTTTTTTGTGTAGTTGACATAAATCAATTTTTTTGTGTAGTCAGAGATTGAATCTCAAATCTTTTATTTAATTATCAAAATTTTACCAATTTAACTAACTTAAACCCACAATAAGTGTGAATTTCAAATCGAAGAGAAAGGCGGTAAAAGACGTATTGGACTGTTGGTGCTAACATTTAATACACAAAATCAGTTCTGTTGTTTTTCTCAAAAAAAAAAAAAAAAAAAATCAGTTCTGTTGTTTTGTTTAATTAAATCCATACCATATACAATAATTTTTTTTTTCTTATAGACTAACTTGCATCCCCCGACCAACATATAGGTTTTTAGTATAAAAGTGTTTTTATTTTGTATATTTTGTTTAGGAAAAATTGAGAGTTCAAATAAAATGAAGCAAAACATCCTAAAAAACCATATTAATATATAAAAATCTAAATGAAAAAAATAATTAAAAATAGAAGGATATTAAGGTTAAAAAAAAAAAAAAGACATTTTTTATATAGAGAAACTTTATTTAAAGTCTGTTATAAAATATAAACAACATTGCTATCGTATATTGAAAAATGAATAAACACCATAAAATTCTACTTATAAATATAAAGTATAATAATATTTACATCAGTTTCAATACTTAATTATTTAGCTAAATTTTAACTAAAAATTTGACTTTTCTAATTTAGTTACTTCATATTCATATGTGTATGATTAAACTCTTTACTTTTTTTTTTCTATTTCATTTAAATTATAATTATAATTTCTTTTTTTTAATCCAATATATCATTTTATTTTCCTCTCCCATCCATCCTCCCCCAATTTAAGAATTATTTTGTCCTCAATTACAAATAAATCAACCCTTGACATTTCACAAATTAATAAATTTTCACACAAAAAAAGAGATACAAAGAAAGTGTGTATTTTCACAAAGAGATGCAAATTAACCCTTTAAATTTAAAAAAAAAAAAAAATCTTTATCATCAAAGATGAAATCATTGTCATCCTCTCCGGTGTTTATCATCGTCTTCAACAAAGAAATAGTTATCATAACCTTCATCCTTCTCTTGCAGCGTTTTTGACTTGATTTTGGAGATTGTGTTGTGTGACATTCGTCGAGTCGAAGGACTAGATCGGAGCTCGAGTCTTAGCCCATCCTTCTTGATGAGAGAGAGATGTTGAGAAAAATACTAAACATAAATATTGAGTTACAGTAGCTCAATATCAATAAATATAATGAGCGATTGTTCATATATATTAATTTTTTGCTAAAGGCTATTGAGTATTGAGCCTAATGCAAGAGTTTTTTATTATTATTATTTTATTTTAATATAAGTTTAGCTATATTTCAGATATGATAAAGGTTTATTGAGCCTAGTTTGAGTGCTCTAAATAATAATAGATTTTATCATAGACGTTATTGAGCTACAGCTCTAATATTCCACCTTGTTGCTGTTGAGAACAGCGTAGGTTATATACGATGAAAGCTGAATTGAAGTAGAAAATATGGAGAACAAAGAACATAAGAGTGGGTGAGTAAGAGAAATATTGTCTTAGATCGAGAAGAGGAAAAATTATTTGTATTGTATTCAATGTATTGGCCACTTATAACTCCACTAAAACCTAGCATAAAGGCGTAGCCTTCTTAGCTAACTGTTATAACTTCTTTAAGAAGAAAGTCACTAAGGATTTACACATAAGTATTGTTAAACATATAAACACCCACATATTGGAGAAAATCAATCAATTTAAACAAATTTGCAAGACAAAGGAGATTTTTTAAAAAAAAAATTATAATTTGATAGTTGCAAGAAGGGGATCTGAATTGAACTACAAGGCTTTTTACCAAAGAAGATAACTAGGGACGTAGATTAACTTTTGTATTTGGGCCCCTTGGTTATCCTTATACATAAAACATAAGAAAAATAATAATAAATGAGTTCTTATAAAAAGTAATACTTTTAAATGAAATACAGTATGACAATGGGTAATCCTAGTAGTGGGTTTTTCTAGGGTTTTTGGCTAAGATCAAGACAGGCTAAATAATCCTGGTGGCCCAAGCCGACCTGATTATATAAATAAATAAATAAAAATTCTACGGCCCAAAACATTAGCCTCTTGGTCTAGGAGAGCGTAGCAGTTGGGCCCATTATTCAGGTTAATCAATGGTTCATGCATTGGGCAACACTATTCGCTTAAAGTGGGCTTCATTTTTCACATGTATGGGGCCATATATATATATATATATTTATTTATTTGAGGAGTAAAATGAGTTTGTATTTTTTTTTTTTTTTTGTCAAAATCATTTTTTTACCCATTAGTAACAATTTATCACTTTAAATTTATTATAAAATTATTGTTACTTAAAAAAATAAAATACAAGGAATTAGACTAGCTCTAAAAGGAAACATGGATTGAGTTATTCTTCACTCTTTGCATCAAAGATTTCATCCTAGATCATTAAATAGGAATCCGAAGATAAAGAGAGAAACAGAGAATACCACTACTAGGGGTGTTCACCAAACCACACAACCACACCCAAATTGACCAAAACTGCTCATAAAAATGAAATAATTGCATTGCATTGCACCGCATTGTGTGGTGTGGAGAACGGTTTTATGATAAGAAAACCATACAAAACTGCACCGCAACCATATATATATATATATATATATTATATTTAAAGTTATATTAATAATTTAATATTATATGAAGTAAGTGGCAAGCCTAGTGTTAGATCATTCCAGTTCCATGTTAAAAACAACTTTGTTTTGGTTAAATACAAAATCAAAAGTTCAATATATATATATATATATATATTTTTTTTTTTTTGTATATGCCAAATATTTGTGATACTTTTAGTTTACTATCATTCTGTCATGAATTTTTTTTTTTTTTTTGTCTTGTATATATTTGCGTTACTTTTTATGTTATATAGGTTATATATATATTTTTAAAAAAAACTTACTGTTATATTATCATGATTATTAATAGTGAATTAGAAATTGGTCATGACATCTTCAAAAATATACCATCCCATAATCGACCAAACTGCACCTTATACACCGCAATAAATATGTGACTGCAAAATTGAGGTGCAACGTGGTTATAATTTTGGCCAAATTGCACTGCAAAGTGCAGTACTTAAAATGGCCCAAAACTACACCAAACTGCACTGCGAAATAGTTTAAAAGTAAGTGATATAGATCAATTAAAGTTAACCCGTCCTTGGCTGTCGTCCATGACCTGACCACATCCAAAGAAAGCAATCTAAGAATGACATAATGAGTATACAGTGCTCGTTCGTTAATAACAAGATGATTCAGTCTGAAAGTCTTCCATGGACGACTAAATACATGGATGACTAGATACATAGACGACTAGATTATACTTAATAAATCCTACGAAGAATTCTCCATCAGTTCCACATAATTAGACCACGACATATTGCTCTTAATACGTGAAAGGGACTCTTTAGACTTCGCTCCACATACCCCATTTTCTCCATTAACCGCCCACATCATCCATGATGATAGTAGATCCAAACAAGTAGACCCACTTCTAACTCTCTATAAAAGGAGCAAACTCCATTCATTCAAGGTAAATTCTGACCATTCACTATTTTCTATCCTTATGTCCTAGAGAGAAAACTGACTTAACCATTAGAGGGTCCTTGACCGAGTCACACCGGTCACCTTTGACAGTTCTTTCTTTCTTTTTAGGACTTACAGCCATTACCATAGCTCGAAGTATTTCAGCCTACTGATTTTCGTGCATCATTAATAAGCATTACACAATCTCCAAGATCATTTATTTTTGGAAAATATATAATAGATTCTCCATTTTTATACCACGTACCTTATTTTGACATCATGAAATTGTTTTCCTAAGTCTGTAGAAATATGAAAGAATTTTCATAAATTCATTTGTAATAAGAGTCAAGTCTTTCATTACAAAATACGTTTTGCACTTGATACAATTGTTCTCAATGGTTGAGATTGAGAGTTTAAAAAAGTAACTTTCAATCTTAATTAAGGAAAAGTTAAAAAGTGAGAATTGTAAAAGTAATGTTTCCACTAAGTGGCATTTGGTTTACCGTGATATACTCTTAATGTAATAATTACGCAATACTAGCATTTGAAAATGTTAATAGTTTTTATTCAACATAATTTGAAGTTGCTACATTTTTCAATCACAAAAATACCTAGAGGTGTGATGAGTATTTGTTAGAAATATGAAATAATTGTTGTAATTCTTTTAGTTAGGTAGTTAGCAAGTTAGTTGAGATTAGGATAAGTTAGTTAGGATTTGAGTACATGTAGCTCATTTAACATATGGCTTAATTCATAGAGCACATGTTAAATTAACTAGCCAATTATCTTGAGCCATGTGGGCCAATGACATTAGAGCTAGTCTCCTATAAATACATGATTGTAATTCAACATTACATATGAATTGAAGAATAAACCAACTCATTGCTTAGTACATCTCTCTCTCTCTCAATATTTCTCTATGAAGGGTGACTACCTCGAATTAAATCAATTCTCTTATAATTCCAATCCATCCCTATTAGGAATCAACGGGTTCCTAACAAGTGGTATCAAATCCGTTCATCCTAAAGCCATGGTTGAAACTAAATCTATAATACTTTTAGACGAAGCTATTTCCAACTTTCAAGAAATTCAGAAAAAACTTAATATCATTTTGCAGAAATTAACCGATGCAAAAAAGAAGAAGAAGACAACAACCCCAAACACCTCGGTCCAATGAGAATCATATATCAAGGAATGCTCTAGCCATAACTTTTCCAAAATCAATCAAGGTTGATTTTCCTAGGTTTAAGGGTGAAGAACCCGTTGCTTAGGTTTTTAAAGCAAACCAATACTTCAACTACTACAAGACCCTAGATCATGAAAAACTTCCAATGGCCTATTTTCACATGGATGGGGAAGCATTGGTGTGGTTCAAAGATGCTGAAGATACTGGGTTATTTGCTAGTAGGGATGCCTTTATTCAAGCACTACAAGTCAAATTTGGATCTACTACCAGTGACAATCCATTGAAGGCTACTATTCAAGAACCACATATTCTTATGAGTAATCCAATGCTCATTGGCGTTAGCCGAACTCATGTTTCACCAAATGGGCATGTTCATGCAATCAAGAATGAAAACATAGACTTGCCACACATTCACGTTGGGGGCCAAATCTCGTTACTTAGTGGCCGTCACAAAGCCAAGGAACTAGATGCTTATTTTCTTGGTGATAGCTGTGGAATAAATGATGGATTCCATAGCCGAGATGATCACAATTTTTATAAGAAATTGAGTTCTGTATTGCTGAAGGTTTAAGTTCAAATGACTGCTTTGCGTTATACTCCTATGTCATGGGCTATGATTAATTGCTTTGGAGTTGTTCGTGTAATCATCGGTTAAGATGCTTTGGCGTATTGGGTTGGTGGCCGGTTTTCCCTAATGAAGGTGTAATTACACAACAACAACTTGTGAGTAAGGTGTTTTCAAGGGGAGGGAAATGTTAGGAATATGAAATAATTGTTGTAATTCTTTTAGTTAGGTAGTTAGCTAGTTGATTAAGATTATGACGAGTTAGTTAGGATTTGAGCACATGTAACTCATTTAACATATGACAATTCATAGAGCACATGTTGAATTAACTAGCCAATTATCTTAAGCCATATGAGCCAATGACATTAAAACTAGTCTCCCATAAATACATGATTGTAATTTAATATTATATATGAATTAAAGAATAAACCAATTTATTGCTTAGTGCATCTCTCTCTCTCTCTCTCAATATTTCTCTATAGAGGGTAACTAACTCGAATTAAGTCAATTCCCCTATAATTCCTATCCATCCCCATTAAGAATCACTGGGTTCCTAACAATATTATGCATTTGTAGATGAAATAAGTTTTTCGTATAAACACTCATCACACCCCTAGGTATTTTTCATGATTAGAAAATGTAGCAACTTCAAATTATGTTGAATGAAAACTATTAACCATTAAAAAAAAAAAGCCTCCAAGCATGTACGTGAGCGCATGCATGTGAGCGCATGCTCAAAGGCTAATATTTCGTAATTATCACATTAAGAGTATATTACAGTGAACTGAATGCCACTTGGTGGAAACCACCAGGTATATATCTATCTTTTACTAGCTCTGCTTGATTTGTTGCATGAATTTTGGGTTTTGAATGCTTTTAAGCATTAGGACAGGGTGTATGATACCTATAAACAAAGAATACAAAATCTCTCTTTCTTTCTTTCACTCCGCTTTTCTTCTTTTTCTTCTTTTTTTTCCCCTCTTTCTCTCTCTGGTTTCTTTTTATTAGAAGTAAATTTTGAAAATATAACCGTTGGATTGCATGCTCTTTATGTTCTTAACGCGTGTGTCAAATTTTGTTCAAATCAGATATTATTTACTATTCGATCAATAAACTTATTTTTTATGCGTAATTTTAAAATACAAAAACTTAAAATTTAAACAATTGATTGATGACATATCTATCAATCTTTGACATTCCTAAAATTTTGCAAGCAGGAAGGATATAATATGAACATGCAATCTAACAGTTAAATTTTTAAAATTTACATTGAATAAAAAGTTATGCAAGGAGTTTGAAGATTAGAGAGAAACATTTTTCAAATGAGGGAGCACTACATCACCGTACTCCTGAACTACCTAGTCATTTTCCCATTAGCTAAGGAAATAATCCTCGTGGCCCAAGCCAACTTTACTATAGGAAACAATCTACAACACCAAAGTGTAGACACCCTATTTCATTCCCCAATTATAATGCATACCTTTTGCGCATGCGTCCCCCCAATGATGAACTGATTGAATGATGTGCATAACTCTCTAATCTCTCTCTCATTTGACATGTCTTTATTTTATTCTTTTTAACTCCTTTATTTATTTATTTCTAGTTTTAACCGTCAATCTTTATTTTAAGTGCATTTTAAGCAACAATTTTTAATCTATGCATGCTTGTCTTTTTTCCCTTTTTCCACAAAATCCTCAATTTTTGAAAGTTATATCCAAAAAGATCAAGTTTTGTCCCTCTAGCTCCTTTTGTTAATTTAACTTAAAAATAATTGCATTTTATTTCAAATATATTGGCAAACCCAGATTTAGTGGTTGAAAAGAAAAGGACAAAATAAAACAGAATGGTGAGACATACATTGTAGGTACAGTGGACAGACACCTCCAACACTAAGCAGGTCCAACATGCCCTCATCTGCACTATTTTTGTCATGGTTGTCATTCCACTGTTCCAGCGAGTGCAGTAGGGTGTGCAAACAAAAACAGATTGTGTGGTGGATTTTGAATTGGAAAAGGGAGAGGGGAGACCATATAAGGACGGAAAAACAAAGGAAAATGGGGAGGAGAGGGAGAAAAAGAAAGAAAAACTAGAGAGAATAGAGGAAAAACATGGAGACTCCATTTTCGCTTAATTTCAAAACTAAGATGTACTTGTCATTTTTCATCTCCTAGAATCATTTTCACTACATCTCTTTGCATTCTAATTTTCAAAAGCCTTCAAAAAACACAAAATAAATTAAATAAATTAAATAAAAAAAAACATTAAGAGAGATTGAAATTTCTTAGGAGAAAATCCAGTCCTGAAGGGGGGACAAATCTAGCCCCAAACTAACGAGTCCAACATCCAAGTTCTTACTGTTAGCCAGGCCCGCACTATACACAGCTGGTCCAGTACCTCTCCGTCAAACATTGCCGGTGGAGTATCGCGTGGTGGGGGGACCATCCTTCGGAGAATGCCGTTGTCGTCACCATTCATCTCAGTGGAGTCATCATCAAACTCATCCAAGGAACTGCTAGGTATGTTTTCGACCTTACCACTTTTTATCCTTGTGTGTTTTTGTCGTTTGAAGTTTGGATGCCTTGTTCTTTTCAGTCTGAATGTTAAAGATTGAAACTTGGGCTGTCTTATGATTTAAGAACTAGATTTGGCTGTAATAAAAGAAAGTTAAAAGTCAAAAGTGGGGTTAAATCATGTCAATCTATGGTTTCTTAATATGTGGACCTATGCATTGAAAGCTTTTGATGAAAACATGGGTTTGTAAATCGTAGCTAATCTACAAGTTGTTTAGACCCACTCTACTTCCAACAACCCCTATGTTTTCAGTATTCACAAATAAAAATAAAAATATGTTTTATTTTTTACCTCAAATCAAAACCAAGTCATAGACTAATCTGATTAAGCCCACTATTTTCTTTTTTTTAAAAAGTATAATCTCACTGTTTCCCTTAAAATGAAATCTTCTCATGTTGCTTAGATAATAACTTGGAAGAGTTTAAGTTTACACATGCTTTTTATAATAGTTGTTATGTCAGTTCCTTGATCTGCTTGTTTATTTCTTTGTCATTGCTTTGTTTTGTTATAAACTTATTGCTGCTTTTTTTATTATCGTTATCTTGTCTTATGATTTAGCTTTAGGCCACCATGCCATAAAATCAACTACTTGCTTGATTTGGTGTAATGAATTCGGTTAGTAATATTGTGTCCATTGAACGATTAGTTGAACATCAAATAGTCCTTACTTATTTGGTAGAGACTGGTAGACATATTGGGCGTGCGTGGGTGCCTCATACCTTCCCACGACGTAATTTGACCCCCGAACTTGTCCTTGGTGGACGTAGACCATCTTCCTTATCCATTAAGTCAATCAAATAAAAAAAAGGGGTTTTTATTTCTTGTTTTGTTTTCCCTTAAAAAAAATAAATAAAATAAGTGGCGACTCCTCAACTTTTTTTTTAAGACCCATGATTTTTCTAATAAAAAAATTATCCCAAAATTAAACCTTTCTTTTTCTTAAAAAACCTCTCCGAGGGGCATCACATGGCCATGTCCACACAAAGTAGCCTCTTGAAGAGTGAGGCAGTTGGATCCATTATTAAGGTTGGTCAATGGGTCATACATTGGCCAACAATATTAGCTTACAAGTGGGCCTCACTTTTCACATGTAATGGGCCGCATATATACATCATTAGGCCACAATCTGAGCACATCTAATGTACCCACCTCCAGCGGCGGAGTTAAAAAAAATCGATTTCAAAATACATTTCTTTGGTTTTTTTAAATTTTGCTAGATGGAGTTGAGATAGTGGGCTCACGTATGATTTTGGGCTAGTCACGAATAATGTAGATTGTTACATACCACATGCATATGTTTCTACTGAAAAAAAAAAAAAATGTATGCATTTGTTTTTGTATTATTAAAAAAATGTTGTTTATTGCTTCTTTGAAACTATTGATTTGGTTGAAATGAAATTTTAAAGCGCATGATATTTTAATCTACTTGGGAAAATATTGCATAGATTTTGGCTTGTGCTTGATTCAATTATGAATGGAAACGGGTCGGGTTTGGGGTAGGTTTCTTTATGCCCAAACTTGACCCTCGGGCCTATACCCGTTACCCAAACCCAACCCGTTTAATAAACGGGTTTTTTTTGTTGCACCCAAACCTGCCCCATCAGGCCTTGTGGGCCCTGGCCCAAAATCACAAAAAAAGAAATCAGTACAAACCCAAAATCACAAATCACAGAATATTCATGTAACAAACCCAAAACTAAATAAAAATAATCACAACATTTTCTTGGCAATTTTCTTATCATCCAAATGGATGCGAAGATCTAACAAACCAATCTGTACAAAAAATCCAACAAATCCTAGAAATTTTGCAAACCCAAAAATAAAATTAGCAAATCTGAAAATCCCACCAAAAAAAAAAAAACAAACCCAAATTTGGTTCACAAAAACACACAAAAAAAAAAAAAACCCAAACCCAACCGGTTGTGGGTCTGTAATGGGTGAGGGATGGTTCACGGTGGTTGTGGAGATTTTCGTGATTGATGAGAGTTTCGACTTGTTGGCAAGGAGCTTGATCGCTTGATTGTGGCTTGGCTTGTCGGTGAGGATTTTCTTGGATCTTGTTTTTAAGGCTTAATTGTGGCTGTGGTGGCTTGGGTGAGTTGCCGATTGCGTGGTGCTTGATCGCTTGAGGGAGGGCTTGCGTGGGGCTTGATCGCTTGAGTTAAGACTTGAGAGTGAGAGCCAAGTAAGGGTGAGGTGTGAGAGGGGTGGCTGTTGAATTAGAGAGTGAGAGTTAGAATGAGTGAGAGTTAGGGTTAGGTGTAAGGGAATATATATATATAGAGAGAGAGAGAGAGTTAGGTTTTTTTGGTAATTTTAGATAAACTAAGCGGGTCGGGTATTGCAAAAACCCGGACCTACTTCGGGTTTTATTTTAAAAAGCTAGACCCGACCCTACTGTTTATCGGGTCAGGTCTGGCTGAGTAGTTGCAAGTTGAGTAACAATTGCCATCCCCAGATTCAATTGATTACGAATTTGGTTGCTTGTTGAGTTGTCAAGCTTACCCCCTTTATTTATTTATTTATTTGTCAAATCAAGAGGAATAGCTACCTTTGGGACTTTATTACTTGGGTTGTGTGCTTTGAGAGGACATTAGGCCTTTTATATCAAGCTTCTAGGATTTAGGTTGTTTTTGTTTTTGTTTTTGTTTCCCCCCAATTTTTGTGCACCTAAGACTATGGATTTTTATCTTCATTGATACTTCAGAGATTGTTTTGGCATTTGAATTATTGAGAATAATTTTGGAGTTTATTTAAGGATAATTACTATTTTGTAAGGAAGTCTTCCATACTTGTAAGGTGACAACTTTATAAGTTTGCGGCCTTTGTTGCATGCCTAATTAATTTGTTGGGTGGGAAGCTTGTTACACCAATATCTTACGCATCGTAAGTAATGAGATACATGGGTATTTATTTCTCCATTTGCTTTGAAATGGAAAGAGTTCATGATGTAGGACACAATTTACTATTTAATTATTGTAATTTATTATTTTTGGTGTTTTTATGTAAAAAACGTTATTTTAGGTTTATGTGATTTATTTCCTTATTTTTAGGTGCATTTAATGCTTTTTAGGTCAAATTTGGTTCCTGTTATGGTTAGGTATTAATTAGGAGTTATTTTAGATTATATTTTCTTGTCTGTCAAGTTTTAAGGAGCTCTTAAATAGGCCCCTAAGTCTGTAAACGTTTTTTCATAGTTTATTTTTAATAAAAATTCAGACTTGTGTCTATTGTGTTCTCTGGTGGATTCCAGACCTATCACCTTGTGGATTCAAGGAACCCCTCGTGGATTCGAGGCTTACTACCCAGGAACTAACAGTTTAGTTTCTGTCCATCAAAGAGAGTATCGTGTGTGCTTCTCTTCAGGCTTCCGCGACATCAGTTGGTATCAGAGCCTTGACTTATCCTGGTCTGATGGCTAACCGGCGAGACGGTAACCACCACCACAACAACGACGAATAACTTAGCGAGTATTACGTGACGTACAACAAGCACTCACAAATATCTATGCTAGGATGGCGCCGTTGAAGAATGGAAACAATAAGGATAACTGCAGTGGAGACATAACTCACGGGCAACCTATTGGTAAGCAAATTTCATATAGACCTTATAAGAGAATTGCAAGTTTTAATGGTTATTTTTTAAAAGAAGATTTTCTTGATTGGTTACTTGATCTAGAGGATTTATTTGACTATGAGAATATTTGTTATGAGAGAAAAGTTGGACTTGCTTTGTATAAACTTAGTAAGTATGCCTTATGTTGGTGGGAACGAGTACAATCTGATAGAATCCGACAAGGTAAAGACAAAATTCGATCATGGCCGAGGATGAAAAAGATGCTTGCTATCAAATTTTATCCTTTGGATTGTGAAGAAATCTTGTCGTATACAATACAAGATTATTATTGGCCAAGGAGTTCATACTTGAATTATTTTGAAGAGCCAAATATTCCACCGTTAAAGGAAGAATTACATGTTAAAGAAAATATCGTTCTTGAAGAATATGGAGAAGTCAAAGAAGAAAATATAGAGATTTTTGAAGAAATTAAAGAAGGTCTTACTATGGAAGAAGAGTTTGAAATCAAGATTGTGGAGGAGATTAATGAAGATCCCATTATAGAGAAAGATCTTGAGGTTGAGATAGTAGAGACCATTAAAGAAGAAATCATAGAAGAAGTTGTCAACGATCTAGATGAAGTCAAGTTTGATGATTGCAATGTTCAAGCTTCTATTATTTTATTGGGAGACATTGAAACAAAGTTTATTGATTTTATTGGGGTGGAAAGATTTGATTTGATCATTGACTCCTATTTGGTGAATATTGTCAATTACATGAAGATCAAGGGAGAAGAAGTTCAAGTTGCCCAGTTAATGACTTTCAAGTTGGGCAAGAAGACAATGAAGATGAAGTATTCAAAATATTTGTTCTCTTGGCATGGGAGATTTCAGATTTCAAAGATGAACTCGAGGACGAGTTTGTTTCAAGTGGAGGGGTCTGATGTAGGACACAATTTACTATTTAATTATTGTAATTTATTATTTTTGGTGTTTTTATGTAAAAAACGTTATTTTAGGTTTATGTGATTTATTTCCTTATTTTTAGGTGCATTTAATGCTTTTTAGGTCAAATTTGGTTCCTGTTATGGTTAGGTATTAATTAGGAGTTATTTTAGATTATATTTTCTTGTCTGTCAAGTTTTAAGGAGCCCTTAAATAGGCCCCTAAGTCTGTAAACGTTTTTTCATAGTTTATTATCAATAAAAATTCAGACTTGTGTCTATTGTGTTCTCTGGTGGATTCCAGACCTATCACCTTGTGGATTCAAGGAACCCCTCGTGGATTCAAGGAACCCCTTGTGGATTCGAGGCTTACTACCCAGGAACTAACAGTTTAGTTTCTATCCATCAAAGAGAGCATCGTGTGTGCTTCTCTTCAGGCTTCCGCGACATCAGTTCATGAATTCTAAAAAGTAGATTCATAAATGAAAAGTTATACATAATTCCTAATAATTTAAAATATCATTTCATTAAGTAAGAAATGATAAATAATTTTAAATGATGTACAGTAACAAATTCATATTCATCTTCGGAGTTCAGATTTGTGAAATAAAAATGTTGACCTTGAAAAAAAAAAACAAAAAACCTTTTTCCGGGCACTTTGGGTTTTCTAATAGTCCATATTTTCATGGCCATTGGATCCGGGTATTTTGGGCTTTGTAATAGTCCAAGTATTCATGGTCATTGGTCCAAGTAATATGTAGTTTCACTACATTGTTGTGTGCGGGTATCGTTACATTCAAACTCAATGAATTATGATTGTTGTAAGGCTCACCAGATAAGTAGAAAATCCAAAATAATGAGGTACCAGAATTTAAACATATATTGGTTTATGCATTATAATAAACTAGCATGTAACTTATACAAACGCATGGATGCATTTAAAATTAAATACAATTTTTTTATTATAAAAATATAAATTATTAGTTAAATTATTAAAAAAATAGCATATAACACATGCATAAATATGGATATATTTAAAATTAAACACAATTTTTATTATAAAAATATAAATAATTAGTCAAATTTTCTTTTAAAAGTAAACGTAATAAATCACATATTAAAATTTTTACCTAAATTTTTAATACTACTTATGATCTCTTTTTTTTTTTTTTTTCTAATTTTTAATAAGATAAAATGTGTAGTGATCTTTGTTGTGTGATGATTTTTATTGAGTATGTGTGATTGGTTTTTTTTTTTTTTTTTTTTTTAATTTCATAGTTCATTAATATTATATTCTTAATATTTTGCACTCATTAACTCACTTGGCACAAAGATTAACTAACTTAAGTGGAAACATGACACAAACTTAAATGAATAATTATGATATGGTCCTCACAAAAATTTAGATGTATGGCGCAAAATTATATTCTAATTTCAAATTCTAATTATACTTCCAACTTTGCGTATTAATATATATATATATATATATATTAATGAAAAATTTACCAATTTCATTAAAGAAAGAACTAAGGGGTTACATCAATGAAAACTAAATAAGAGATGTTTGGTGGAAAAGAAAGACTCCATCCAAACTAAGAAAGGGGAGGACTTCCTAGCTCTTTTGGCTAAGGCATGGGCCACAGAATTGCCCTGCCGCCTCATATGAGAGAAGGAACAGGATTGAAAAAAAAAACCTAAAATAGACTTATACGGTCTTTGATAATATGACCAATAATTTTCCTACAAGAACAATTTGAACACTCTTCTAATAAAGCCTTAAATACAAGCATTATTCATTTGAATGGCAAAAGCAGCTAAGCTAGGTAATTATTCTGCCGTGACGCTTTATGTCACACTCATCCATTAAATTGTATTAAATATTCCTCAGTAGAAGAAGCTTGTAGTCTCTACAAGGTTCGAAAATATGAAAAGCATTCAAAATTTTTAATCACCGGCCAAAGGAAGCTAAAATACACTAGATCACATGGTAGAGAGTTGAGTCCAAAACAAATAACCTGCTAGCAAGGCGTACTGCTGTGCTGATCTTGGGTAACTGGATCCATGCATATATGCAAGCAGCAAACACATCAGCCAATTGATGTTGATATAAAGTATACGTGTAGAGTTTGATATCTCTGCCTTTGTGTCCACATATGGCTGTTGAATTACAAATGAAAAATGATAATGCCCAAGTTTTGAGAGGAAACATCATAGAAACTTCTCAACTTTCGGAACCTTGTACTTTCTGCTTGCACAAGCTTCAGAGGCTTGAGGGCATACTCAACGTGGTTGGGCCACCCTGATCATCGCTTCAGGAACTAAATTAAGCAACGTACGTACTTGGAAGTGAGTTCCAGTAGTGATTAGCTATATTGATTTTACTAAGCTCAGTTATCCAAATATACTGAGTGACAAGCTTAGGGACCATGCTTAATGGTTGTAATTAATTAAGCCAGTTAAGTTTGAATACCATCATGGAGCTCAAGGAAGCCATGGCTCAAAGCATAAATGCACAAATCCTAATAAATTAAGCTGGTCTTTTTTTTTCTTTTTCTTTTTTGAGGGACAAGCTGGTCTTGTTTATAACCCTTTCCCATATCTATCCTCTATTTTGGAAAAATAAAACCATTGATATTGTCATTCTACAAAAATGGAAATGCTGATGTCTAGCACAAAATGGAACTCACTGAATTGAGGTGTCAATAGCAGTTGCATTTCTCCAAATCCATCGAAGATATTTTTTGATCTAAAACTTTGATATCACAAAATATCTTTAATGGATTTGAAGAATAGTTTATCAGGCCCCGGCATATTAATTGCTTTTAATTTCATGTTTGCTTTAGGCTTGACAACTCTCTAGCCAATTTGTTGTTTAATTCTACGTTAATAGCAAGCAAATACTCAGCGTTTATAAAAAAAATAACAATGAGAACTTAGTACTTTTTAGATTATAGCCTCGGCCTATTATCATTCATGAGGGGTCATTAATTACTGTTTATTACCCTAAATCCAAAAATGAGAAGATATTATATTAGTAACAACAATCCATTTCACGATTAAGATTTTATTTTTTAGATATATATAACAGTGTACAGATTGCTAGCCTTGGCTGGATACTATGCAGGCTCAAGCCTATTTGAAATTGAAAAGGAAACTTCTATAGCATTACCAGGAACGCAGGTAGCATTTCTTATTTACTATCCTAGTTTGGTCGTATTGGATAATTGGAAGTTATAGAGAAATAAAAATGTGGACGAAAAGAAAACCACATGATTATGACTGCTTTCAGTTTGTCTGATTTTACACGAGAGAATCTGCCAGGAAAGTTCCTCACTTATAACTCACACTTCAACATTGCACAACAATAGTTGGGCACAGTTTGAGTTAAGGCAACATTATATTTCCAACATCTTTCTTTATAAAAGGAGCATCCCTATAATGTAGTTCATGCATACAAGGAAGAACTAGAAAAAAGAATTAAGAGGCAAGCTAGTTGAGTCCAATTGTGTGCCCAAAAAAAAAAATAGTTTAAGAACTGGAAATGGAGATCGTGGAAGTAAGCAGCTACGAGGCACTGCCTCTGCTCTCATTGAATCATGTATCTTTGTTGTGCAGATCAGTTTGGGATTCAGTGCGGTTCTATGAAGACGTCTTGGGCTTTGTTCTCATCAAACGCCCCTCTTCTTTCAATTTCAATGGAGCTTGGTTAGCTTTCAATACGCCCTCTATATATATATGCATGTGTTTTCTTTATCCGTTAACATTTTCCATAAATAAATATATGGGAGTGCCTACTTAAAATCCTTGATTAAACTTTAATTATTAAAAAAAAAAAATTGATGAAGGATATTGACACACTTGTCTGAACATTTTTCTTTAGTTTTTTTTTTTTTTTTTTGGAAGAGATGAATCTTGTTAATCAAATTTGTATGAATATATGTAGGTTGTACAATTATGGCATTGGGATACACTTAATTGAGAACCCTGCACTTGATGAGTATGACACCGTCAATGAATTGCGACCAATTAATCCCAAAGACAACCACATCTCCTTCCAGGTAAGAAAATATGAACTTAAATTTGGAAAAAAGAAAAAAGCAAAGTATAAACATTAGGCTATATACATTGGAGAAATAGTTGTGTCACTGATCGTATGGCTTATATTTTAACAACATGTTTTTGGACAGTGTACTGATGTTGGACTAGTTATAAGGAGGCTCCAAGATATGGGGATGAGGTATGTAACAGCTGTGGTAGAAGATGATGGGGCAAAGGTGGATCAGGTGTTCTTCCATGACCCAGATGGCTATATGGTCGAGCTTTGCAACTGTGAGAATATCCCTGTAATTCCTATCTCTTCCTGTGCATTCAAGCCTAGAGGGGAAAGTTTCAAGAAGGCACCAGCTAAATGTGGTTTCATGGAGAATGTCATGATGGAAAGCTTGAGCATGGACATGATGAACTTTTCATTTTAACTTCACCAAAGCATGAACAATTTCATCTTCTTTTGTTTTTCAAAAAAATCAAATTTGTTGTGTCCCAAATGTATAACAATTAAAGCCTATTATGGCCTTGTGTCTTGGTTTCAAGGGAGTTTGTATTGGTTAATCTGGCACCTCCAATAAAGATTGTAAGATTGAGTGAGTTTGTTTTTTTGTAATATATACATTGAAGCCAATATGTGGCTTTTGATTATGTCAATATTTTATTTTCTTTGAAAGCTTCCGCTGATGGAAGCTTCCCATGGGTGCAACTGTACATGCAAGAAATTGCCTATTGATGTGTCCCAATGTTGTGGGCCAGTCATCTTTATAAAAGTGGTTTGTGGCTTTGTGGTGTTAAATTGCTGTTGCTGCTGCTCTTCTTGTTATTGATCTTATACAGTTTACTCTATAATTAATGATGCCGGAAGCCTGTCTTGTGATGGATTCGTTACCAATCACTGGTTAAATCAAGACCTGGGTTTACGGTTTTAAGGTTGATACTTGATTGCATTTATGTCATGCTTTCAGGAATACAAATTAGAGTCTTGATAGTTACACACGGAGTATAATATGACACTAATGTCAGCTGAAATCGTGCTTATTAGTTAAAATTGAGAAATTTCATGATTTCACTATATTAATTGAAATCGTGAAAACACAATCAAAAGAGTGTACACGAAATATGTAAAAAAGTGAATATAACAATGATTAACCAACAAATTATACACCATATCACCAAACTCTATCCATCTAAGATATCTTTTGCAAGTATGTCGCTTTTTTTAGGGGTTAAAAAGGAGAAATTATTATTTATAAGGATGACTGCTGATGTGATCTTCCCTAACCAAAAAGATGTGATTCTCCCTGACCAATGAGATGATGTCAATACAAATTTATGCGTGAGCTTCCTAATCAGCACAAAGAATAAAAAATAAAAATTACTAAATGATGTCACATTTGCATAAATAATAACATTTTATTGGTTGGGAGCTCAGGGAGGACCACGTCAGCAATTCTCGTAGTGAACCTAATAATTTCTCATTAAAAGGGAGTAAGGTTCTATTGTCACCATGAAGTTGAGAAGATGGTGCCTTGCCATATGTTGGACAAACTAAATCGATGATATAAATTAACAGGATTAATAAGGCTTTGTAGTTAAACTTGGCTCGGCTTATCAAGAGGCCAATGAGGGATATATAAAAGACTCAGTTTCTGTCGAAATTGTTGACTACTTTTATACAAATAAGTTTTATTCTTATCCCAATTTCTGGGATAATTATCTGGCACGGGAAGTGAAAATATCAACACCACATGTAAAATGTAATGTAATAAGAACCACAAAAACCATCTTGATTCTTGACTCCTCTCCCTTTCTAAAAACCATATAACCCTCGAAAAGACATTGTTCACAATTTCCCCATTTTAATTGACTAAATTTAGAAAAGTGAATAATCCCTAGGGAAAATATTAGCCTAAACATCTTGGACTATTGAGGCTTGGGCATTGACTCTTTCATTCGATACTAATACATTACTTTGTGACCAGGCTAACTTCTGTCTTTGCACACAAGGATCAATTCGATTTTGAAAATTCTTGCTAAATTCAATTATTCTCATTGTACCTCATATTAATCTATATAAATGTTTTATATATAAAAAAAATACAAAATTCATTTTGTTTCCTTAAAATTTAATTTGGTTTTTATCCATTTAAAGTTTATTGGACACATGTTATTAATGAAAATTATTTTATTATTTAAATCCTTTTCTTCTCTTGGTTAAAAATTGGGTCTTTTGGCTAAATATTAGTAAAAATTGAGTTTATGGGTGAAATGTGGCAAGTTATTGAGGGAATTGAAGAGATGGAGTAGATTTGGCTTTCTTTTTGCTGAATTACGAGAAATTATTAGGTCTGATGGGAGGACTGTTGAAGTGGTCCTCCCAATCAATTAACTAATGTCACTTATGCAAATATGTGAGTCAGCACAAAATTAAAAATTAAAAACTATTAGGTGATGTCACATTTGCATAAATTACACCACTTTAGCAATCCTCCCGATGGACCTAATAAATTACATACTAAATGGTAGATTAGGAATTTGACATTGAATTTGGCACTCTAAATGTCAAATTTGTTACTTGATTCTCTCTCTAACCTAACTTGCCCTACCCTACCCTGTTCGCAAAATCCTGTCCTATCATGCCTTGCTAGCAAGGTTGGAGAGAGAAAAGCTTGACCAAATTTGGCATTCACATGACTGAATTAGGAGAGAGAAATAATAGGGAAATCTGGCTTTTAATTTATAGCCCAAATTTTGGCATTTAGGACTTGTATTTTTGTATTGTTTAAACAACAATTTTCATTATTTAAACAGCACAACACATATTTTCGTAATACTTTTTCGCTCACATGTATTTTCACAACACTTAAACAATGTTACTAGAACAATATTATCAAATGGGCCCCTAAAATGCCAAATTGCCATGCAATTCAGCAAAAAGAAAGCCAAAAATTTGCTCACCTTCCTATATCCCCTCAATAACTTGTTACGGATTACATGTTAGTATATCACCTATAAACTTGATCTTTACCAATATTTAGCCAAAAACCTATAAAATAGGCAATGATAGTTCAACCATAATGCTTCTAAGTCATTTTGTCAATGTGTTGTGCCCTGTAGGGTGATCGTTAAGTGCTAACTAAACTCAAAACAACGTTATTTTTTACATTCAAAATTACACCATTTTAATCATTAGTTTGCAACTTACACCTTCAAAATTTGGGGTTATTTTGATTTGTCCCTTAAAGTTGAGATGGCATCTAACGGACACCTCACTGCAACAAATGTAGAAAATGCTTAGATCCCAACAACAGTTAAAGTTAGGAGAACCAATTCAGATTTTAAAGCTTGAAAAAATAAAAGCAAAATTACCTCAAATTTTAAGAGCATAATTACAATTTTCATATTAAAAAAAAAAAAAAACAGACAACCCTTATTCTCAATATAGATGCTTGAAAATGTAAATCCTATTAAGTGAAATCCAGTCAATCCCAGAAACATGGACCTGAGAGATATTTTGTTTCTCAGTGTGACGACAGAAGAGACTAAAATTTCGGTACATATTTGAAGCAGACCAGATGCCCCGTGGACGGCTGCGCTTCATTGAGCTAAAAAAAAGGATGACGAGGAGGAGACACTACAGTACAAAACAGTGATAAACACATATAGAGTACAGACACAAAACAAAATCAAAAACAAAGACAAAAGCAAAGCAACATAAGCAAGACTCAAAAATTGAAGTGGGCCCCACTTCAAGTCAGCTATCTAACCTGGTGGGTGAGAATAATCCTCAACTCACTGTCAGCCCCACCGAGCTTTGAAGCTTGTGGCCATGGAGTGATTTCGTGGGAACAAAGTTGACAATACACCTCAACTCCCTTTTATCATATCTTTTTTATTTACTATTAAAAAAATCCATGATACAGATATACACTTCTTCTTCTTCTTCTTCTTCTTCTTCTTCTCGAATCTCTCTTCTTCATTCAGGTCCCCCCCCCACACCACACCCATAGTCTCAACCACCCTTCCCTTTTATCCTAGTTCTTCTTTCTCTCCCATCATTGTGTTGGACAAAATCGAAACAATCACATACAAACACACACTTATTATAACAATAATACCCATTATTAGAGATTTTGTTGTGGGATTTGTTTGGTCTGGTTGTTGTTTTGCTTTTTTGAAGTTTGGTCGTCATGGAGTTGATGTAAGTATTATATACTAGTGTTAGTCACTCGAAGAAATGAGAGTGGGAGGGGATTAAAATTATGCGAACGCTTTGTGACGCTTGTGAGGGTGCGGCGGCTGTCGTATTTTGTGCTGCCGACGAGGCCGCTCTCTGTCGTTCCTGCGACGAAAAGGTTTGTTTTCCTAACACTTTGATTATTTTAGCTATACCCCTTTTTTTTCCTGGGTATACAACTATAAATTGAAACGTGTGCGGTATATATTACTGATTTAGTATTGCAACTGGTTTTAGTGTATGTAATTCTTCTTGATTCGTATTGGGTTTCTCTCATAATTACTTTGTAGGAAAGATTCCATAATCTATCTATATATTTATATGTACTGTATCTCTACTCTCTAGTCTCTTCCCTTGTAAAACAGCCATAAATTTTTAGCTGAAACGGTTGAGTTTTTAAGCAGCAATATTAGTTCTTGTAATAGTTTCTCACATAAACTGGTAAAACTGGTTTTCCTACAAATATTGGAAGATGGATATGACTTTGAAGTTTCAACTGGCACTTCCTTCTCCTATAATAATTGGTTGGAGGGTGAGGTTGTGCGTTTAAGACCCATTGGGTGCGTGCCTAACTTACCTATAAAAAAAAAAGTTTCAGTATGGTTGTTCGGTGTATATGACATTAGTGAGCTCGGAAAAAATTCTGTAGAACGTGTAATTTCTTGTCCTCTTCTTTGTCCTTTCTTCTTTTATATTCAACACATTATGAATATCAGTCGAGAATTAAACGATGTTTGAAATGGCTTATTATTCTATATGTTTCTGGTTCTATACAAGTCTCATTATAAAAACATTTCATCCATTGTTGAAAATTTTGAAATCTAAATATTCTTTGTTATTCTTGATTGCCCTGGTCCACATCTTGCTGCAATGCTTTATAACTGTTAATGGGAGTGGCAGGTTCACATGTGTAATAAGCTTGCTAGCCGGCATGTTCGGGTTGGTCTTGCAAATCCCAGTGATGTTCCCCGCTGTGACATATGTGAAAATGCACCTGGTATGCAGGTCTCTTTTTTACTTTTTACTTTACTGTTAATATTTTTCAGAAATATGCCCTTTGTGTTTGGTAAAAGAATTTCAAGCTTATGATTCTCCTTTTGGGGACATATATGTAGCTTTCTTTTACTGTGAGGTAGATGGGAGTTCCCTGTGTTTGCAATGTGACATGATTGTTCATGTTGGTGGTAAAAGAACGCATGGAAGATATCTTCTATTGAGGCAGAGAGTTGAGGTTTGTAATTTCTATACAGAGAGATTGGAATCTCAGTCATCCTTCTGCTATGTAAAATTCCTCTTAGAAACATTTTGTTTGTTCTGTAGTTTCCAGGGGATAAACCTGGTCATATTGAGGAGCCAGCTTCGCAACCTGTAGATCAAGGTGAGGCCAGAAGGGTACAAAATCAGCCTCCTATACTTACAGTGGTAGAGAACCAGCAAAATCATAGTGTCTCTCCTGTTCGAGCTTCTGATGCTAATGCTGATGGACATGCCAAGAACAAGAAGGATACTAAAATGATTGATTTGAATATAAATCCTCAGCGGATGCATGAACATGGATCAAACAATCAGGTTAGGCTGATAACACATCCATACATGTGCTACTTATTTTTCATTTTGGTTTAAAACAGATCTCAACTTGGTAAGGGAACCTTTTTAGCATTTGACTGAAGAAATTTTCCCCTCTCAAAATGGACAAACAAGACAAAATGTGCCTATAAGTACTCTATGCTGAATAATTTAGAGTCTTCGCAAGAAGAAGAGTTGGAAAGAAAAAACAGTTTGGATCTGAAAAAGTATATTCAGTTTGTTATATTCTAAATTGGTAACTTATGTTCAGTTGCTCTAAAATTTAGCTGTTTTATAGCATGGCTGTCTGATGAGGATTTTAGATAGGGCTCCTATTCTGTTTCAGAAATGTTAAACTCCGCGTGATTGTGTAACTGATAGAGTTATAGTGTTATCTAAAAAGAATAGAGGGAAAAAAAAAGAAAAAGAAAGGGGGGGGGGGGGGGGGGTGTGTTGATGGGGGGAATCATTGGGATGTTACAGCCGAGTGAAAGGCATTGTTAAGAATATAGTTTTTATTTAGAGGGAAAAAAATTTGATAGCTGCGGCGATCAACAATTAGATGGTGAAACTGATGATGATATTTCTAATTTATGAGTACTTAGTGATGCAGCACAAATTTTGAAAGGGATTGATAATCAATAAAGTAGGGAAAAAAAAAAACCCTAGGAATCAGCACATAGGCTTGCTTGAAATAATAACCAAGCAAGAAAGAGAACAAAGCTTAATGGATTGGGACCATTGGGTAGTTGCATTTTTTTTGTGCGCCAGGTCAAATCTTGGTAGAATCCTAGTGGTGGCATGGTAGGTGCAGACCAAAGACAATGGTGGCTTCACCAAGACTTGGGAAGTCAAGAATCGTCAGTTAGTGTGGGGCTTGTGATTGGTGCTAGTAGTTGCTACAATTGGTGGATAGACAACAAGGGACTAGGAAAGCAGGTTTGTCGGTGTGAGGAGGCTTGAGATTGTCGATTGAAGTCGTCAGAGGTTGGTGATTTTGCTATTTGGTGAATTGGGTTGTATGGGGTTTTGTGAACAATTGGGTTTTGGCCCGGGCAGGTATATCGACGGCCTTGGCTAGCCAAATTACAATCTAGTGGGGGTGGGGCATTCTTATTGACAGTGTGGGTAGTTTGGGATTTTGATGGTTTGGTGTGCTTGGTTTGTTGAAATGGTAAATATAGCTTTAGGTTAGGTTGGTGCGTTGAGGTGGCGGCTTGAGTTTCCTTTGGCAGGTTTGACATCTGAGTGTTTTGTTGTTGAAATCTGGATGTGGCTACTGTGCTTGGAACGAGGATTGGGTTTCTCTCTCATACCAAAGCTGATGCTGAATAATGATTGTCCTGGTCCCAAAACTGATGCAACAGAAATTTTTAAGGGATTGAGAATCAACAAGAAATAAGAACACAAAACAATAAAAATAAACTTGGACTTGCTTAGAATCTGGATCAAGCAAGAAAGAAAGAACAAAATCTAGAAATTAGCATCTAGGGTTGCCTATATAATTGGCACCAAGCAATTAAAAATTTTTATTTAGGAAATTTTATTGATCAAGCAAATTGTCTCCATTAGAGTACAAGTACAACTGTACGATACCACACTTAGATAGACTACATGGAACAACCCAAATCCTACTTGGTTCATAGTCCAATTATTGAAATATGAAAATAATCTTGATTCTAAAGAATTAGATAAAATACTAACATAAGTAGCTAATAACAAGGTCTAAAATAAAATCCAATTACTTTCTCAAAAAAAAAAAAAAAAAAAAAATCCAATTGACTTTGAAAATTAAATAAAATAAAATTTATTTGCACTCCTGCACGGATTAGTAGTACAGTATTTATGAGCTTTAGTTAGATGAGTTCTTCTATAGTTCTATTCTGAAGTATCACAGGAGCTTCTAACTTGTATAAAGAAACGCACATGTCACGAGAGGTTATTATGTTGGTACCAAATCTGTTTGGTTCTTAATTCATAATTCTACATTCCGACAGTTTCTATTGTGATTTTACTATCTCCTTGGCTTAGGAGAAAAATGAGATTGAGGATCTCCTATCAGAAGATCCTAAAAATTCAGACTGCAACCTTAATAATACTGTTAAAACTAAACAAAACCATTCCATTTTGTTGAGATATCCAAATCAACATTAACTAGATGAGTATTGAAATTTGATGACATTTCCTTTTATAAGCAAGTAAATTGACATGCATTTCTAAGAAACAGAAGTATTTTTTCTCAGGATCAATGATCATAAATCTGGAAGCGGGATCTCTTGCATAATATTTCCTTCATCCTAGATGAGTAAGCTAAGTTTCAAATATACTTCATTTTTCGTGGAACTTCTTTCCTTGCCTCTTTTCCTAGTTGGTTGAGGTTGTGGGCACCAAGGCATGGGAAATGTGCTTTGCTGTTGGTGTGTAGCCTAGTTGTGCAGAACAGTAGTTGGACAGCATTCATAACTTACATTGTAATGCAAAAAAACTATAAGTAACTCCAATGAAGGTTTGCAACTATTTTGAAAGTTTTGTAAGCCCAGTACTCCTGTTGAAGTACCATTGTACAATTTACATTATGAGGTTTCTTTACATGCTTGGGACATCATGATGAAGCTTGCGTATAAATTTCCAACTGTTCTTCATTGTTTTTTAAAGAAAAAGAATTCATTAAAACAGCAGTAGTTCTAGTACAAATCCTGCGGGAGCAGTTAGAATACACTACTCTTTAGATAGTCCTTGAGATATACTTATGAAGATTACTACTAACCACCCCAACCCCCCCCCCCCCCCCCCTTCCCCCTCCTTTTTCTTAAACTGTCTGGGATTAGAGCAGCCCAAATGTCAATGTTGCATAATAATTTACATGACACTTTTCACAACAGTTGAATTGATAGGTTTTTATTGGTTCTTATTTGAACCAATTACTAACATCACTTTATTATCTGTCATTTACAACCTGCCATCTTGACGATTGTGAAATATTTTGAAAAATCTTAAACGATTCTATACTTATTGCAAATGTTACTCAGAGTGTAGGCCATGTTCCTAGAGGGAGCTACCATTCAATTAACAAGAGTTTTAGGAAAACACCTTATTTCATATCCAAACCCACTATATGCTGATTATCTGAGTGGTGGATGCTTTTTGTCCAATTTATTGTACATGGACCCATCATTTTCTCTATGATCACTATAATTGATTATATCAACAAAGTGTCGGTAGTATTATTCTCACAATTAGGCGTATCTGTAGAATTGTCCTTCAACTATAGGATGCTATAAGCTGCAGTGATTGTACACTCCGAATCACTGTTTGAGGACCCGTGCAAACAATGAGTGTCGTCCTTGTACCCGCAAGTTAAGAACAGATGTTCTCCTGAAGGGAGGCATTAATGAAGACGTTGGGCATTCTCTTCCACAAGAACGTCATTGCAGTGAGCTGCCTAAGGTCAATTTTAATTTCAGTAATAGTACTTCAATATCAGCCGGAGAAACTCATGATCAGGTTAAGACTTAGGGAGAGGCTTAGGTCCGGTACGCGAACCCCAAACCCAATAGGATGATGTTATGTGTCCCTGTAAATTGGCACAATGGGATGTTGTCACGTGGCAATTTTTAGACACATGACAGCATTTTATTTTGTCTAATGCATAGGACACTAGACCCAAGCTAAACTTATGATGCAATTCTCTGTGTGTGCTTCGAGTGGTTCCTGAATTTCTCTTGTTTTATTTATTTGTTTAGTAATTGACAAAAAAATACTTTCATTAATTGTTTAGTATTTAGTTATTTACATCTAACCGAATCTATTATTGAAGGAAACTTGGGGCTTCTTCAACATTTAGGTCAAGGAAGCAATATCACCCTTTAACATGATAACATGGTTGATAAAATTATGTATCAATTACTAATGGGTGTAGAGCAAATATGCTCCGGGCTATGTCCCCAGGCTCTAGTCATGATTACGCTCCTTTCTCTTTAGAGTTTAGAGTGTCAATTTTTTTGTAAAATTATATTTTACAAATGTAAATATTAGGGGTGTCAATGATTGACACGACCCTTGAACGTGACACAGGTTAGGATTGGTCCTTAATAGAATTGAGTTATAAACAAGTACACCCGAAAGTGACACGATAAGAAACTTTTCATAAGTGGGTCAACCCGTGTGATCCGCACTTGACATGTTTGACACACCAATTTATTCGTGTCAACTCAAAATAACCCATTTAACATAACCCATTTAAGTTACTAGCAATAATGGTGCTAAATAGCTATATTGCTATCTTTAGCACCACTAATACTTAAAATACATGCTACAGCAATGGTGCTATGGCTAATATATATATATTTTATTAAACTCTCTCTCTTCCTCATTAAAAAAATATTTTATCTTTTCTTTCTTTTTCTCTCTCTCTCCGGCTTCTCTTATTTCTTCCTTTTTTCTTCTCTTTTTTTTTTCTCTTTTCCTCATCGCCGAGACCCATCTCGCCCAGTCCTCCACGCCACCGACCCACCTTCTTGAGAGACAGAGTGATCAATAAGCAATGAAAACAAAGAAAGCTTCAAAAACAATAAAAAAAGATAGGCTTTTTTTTGGAAGGGACAGACAAACAAAAAGCGTGTTCTTCTAGGGTTTTGAATTTTGTTGAAGATGGTTACTAGATAGAGCTCACGAGAGAAAGCAAAGTGGGTTTGGTTAGAGGTTGAGAAAGCAGTGAATGAAGAGAGAGAGAGAGAGAGAGAGAGAGAGAGAGAGAAATGGTTGAAATGCAAATCACGAGAAATATCAGAGAGTCACAACTATTACTGGTACTATAGCTCCAAAACTTTAGCTACTGTTTCTTTCCTCTCACTTTCTTTCTTTCTCTTTGACTCAAAATGGCAAAAAGGAAAAAACTTTACTCATAAAAAATATTGCAAAAAGAAGGAAATCATTATTAAAATGTTGCAAAATGAAGGAAATCATTATTAAAAGTAAACTTTATTACTATAAAAAATATCAAAATCACTTCAATTTGGCCAAGTTAGCTTGAATTTGATTTTTCTTTTTTTTGTGGTGATTTGTGTGGTGGTTTTTGGCTAATTTGGATTTTTGGCAGTGGTTGTGGGTGGTTGCTCTTGGCTTGCTAGTTGTTGTTGGGTGGTTGTGGGTGGTTGTTCTTGGTTGGCAGTGGTTGTGGATTGTGTCATTGATCGGTTTGTGGTGTTTTTTTGGTAGTGGGATGTATTATTTTATTATGATGTTTATATTATTTTATTGTGTTGAAAGCTAAAATAGATCCATTGCTGCTGGATGTTTTGTAAAATGAGTAGGTAAAATAGATAAAGTAGCTTTTTGTGGTGCCAAATAGCTAAAAAAAAGAACTTCACTACTGCGGATGCTCTAACTCATATAAAAAATAAATATTCATTATATTTTAAATTTGTCAAATACCTTTTATATCCATCTTATATTTTAAACTTAAAAAGAAAAATGAGTAGTTACAAAACCTTATAAGTAATATAATTGAAAGTAGAAACTTTACAAACCCTAAAGAATCTATGGATGATACTCATAGTCATAGTCATGATCAGTCTACTAGTTGTTTCAACTATTTCAATACTGATATTTAGCATCTGGTGACTTCTGTGGATGTTATATTTTTGTTGAATTATGTTATTATAAATTTGGGTTGTGTATGAACTTCTTTTGAGACGTAAAGAACATACTTTTAGATCAATGTTATATTTTTGTTGAATTATGTTATTTTGAATTTGGGTTGAAGTGTATGTACTTCTTTTGGGATGTAAATAACTTATTTTTAAATGGATGGTACTACATTATGGACTTAATATTTATTAAGTGCTTTTTTGCTATTTTGAACTTTTGGACAATGTGTTTTAAGTATTTGATGTAATTATTAACTTTCAAATTATATACTTAGTAGGTATTTTGATGTTATGAGTGTTGAGGTACAATTTTTTCATTCATGCCACATGTCACAATCCTATTTAATTAAATTTATTTATCCACCAAAAAATACCAAAATATCACCCATAAATTATTTTAGGCCTCCATGAATATTTCTCATCCCGTTGGCCCACAAATATTTCATACCTCATTATCCAAATTGGGCCACAATATAAATCATCACAAAAGACCGAAAAAAAACTCATATCTTATTCAATTTCATTATTATTATTTAGCTAAACCCAAAACCGGCCCTACGAGCCCAATGCACACATCCCATTCTTTTTAAAGCCCAAGACTATTTATGCTTGACAATATTTCAAAAGCCCATGATTCAAGTCCATGGCAAAGCAATTTTATCAATGGAATTCAAATCCATAATCAAAGCCCATAGTTTAAACCCATGGCAATTCAAATCCATAATCAAATCTCATGGTTTAAACCCATTGCAATTTATTTATTAAAAGCTAAATTCTCATTGGCAATATTAAAAGCCCAATTCTCATTGGCAATATCAAAAGCTCAATTTACATTGGCAATAAAAAAAGCTCAATTCTCATTGACAACATTAAAAGCCCAATTTACGTTGGCACTATTAAAAACTCAATTTACGTTGGCACTATTAAAAGCCCAAGCTAACTACTTGGCACTATTTTATCAAAAGCCCAAATTTTTTGATACTTGGCAACATACTATATCATAAGTATTTCACTTAAAACTCCAATGATGAGCAATGTTTTAAGTTCTTAAACCTATTACTATAATATTACAAGCCCATAGAATCTATGACAATTATCTATTCTCAAAATCCATGGAAATCATCTTATAAAAGCCCATAGAAAGTTAAGATTATTTATCTTAAAACCATGACATTCATTTATTTCAAACCATAAACCCATGGAATTTATATAATAAGAACTCATGGTCGCTATTTATATCACAACATTCATAATATTTATTTCCAAAACTGATGCTAATTATTCACCTTACAAGCTTATTATAATTATTCATAGAAAAACTCATGAGAATATCACATTATTCCATTATAGTGGTTGTTATCATATTTTATTAGAAGCCTATGGATATTGCCTCTATTAAAACTCATGGTAAATATTATTCACAACAATCATTGGAGGTTACTATTTAAAAGCCCCAAAGAAAATATCATTTACAAAAGAATAATGCTAGAGATACAAACTATTTACAAAAAAATTTACAAACTGCTGATGTGGTGAGTAATTATTGGTAAATGAAAAAAAGATATTAATGGTAGGCCTAGATGAAAACCAATGAGAGGTTGGCCCATTAACATTTTATAAAAATGTTGTAAAATAGTTTGCACCTTTAACATTACTCTTTACAAAATAATCCATGGCAAAAACTATGAGACAGAAAAACTATACAAACTGTTATTTAAAGCCCATGGAAAACTAATTCCCAAAACCTATCATAAATATTTATTAAAACTCATGAATACATTCCATTTTTACTAACAACTAAAGCCCATGTAGAATAAATATCCATGGCAATATATGATAGTTTTGTCCATTTTGTAGGGCTCACAATGAGAAAGCAAAATGATAGGCCCAAGTGGAGAGAACCACCAAGTTAGAGGCCCACCAAAATACTCAGCTCTCATGGCCAAGCCTAACATGAAGTCTCAACCAAAATAGCTCATGTGTGCAAACTGACCTAACTAGAGAACTTCATTCAATTTTGCCTTCCGCTGGAGAGCACCTCAAGAAGCAACCAAGCTCCCAAACCAAATTAGGAGTTGGCCACCTGTCCCATCAACCTCTCTGCCATTGCCATTTCTGACGTGAACAATACTAAAGGGTTGAGTTGACACCAAAAAGCTGAAATGCAATAAATGCCATTCTTCCTCCCTAAGTTTTAGATATTGCTAGAGGAAGTCATGACCAAATCATCTAAATTTCAGCAAACTAGCTTCTAAAGTACTAAAAATATCAAAAAACTAATTCATGAACCAAGCCCATGAATTCCTAAAAGGGAAATATAGGGAAATTTGGTTTTGAGGGCATAAAAATATTTCTAGCGGAGCTCCTTGAAGTAGGCTAAAAGCTTGACACCTGGCTTAGGGTGATAACTCCCACCCTTTGAAGCTCAAATCTTAGTTACAGCAACCAAGTTCTAGCTCCATGTATGTCTTGATCTTATTGGTTGAGATCAATCTCCAAATCTCAACACTTAATGACATTACCCAAAGAACCACCGCACATCCTTGGTGTAGTGGTTACTCCACAAGTACTGGGGCAAGGGTTGGGGTTCAAGTCTCCAGGAATGAGTTTCACATACATATACACTTAGATTAAACTATAGTAGAATTTTTATCTTATATAAAAAAAAAATGACATTACCCAAAGAAGGTAAAATACCCAAAAGCAACTCACACAATTTTTGGCCAAATCCTAGGTTAGATGCTTTAAATTTCAGCTCCATATGACATTGCCAAAAGGAGACAAACATTCAAAAAGAAGCTCACACTATTTTTGGCCAAATCTCATGATGAATATTCTAAAATTCTCTTACTGATCAGACCCAACATTTTTGGCTTTTGCTAATTGCTCCCTAAGCTTCACTATAAAAGGAAAGAACCATTTATTAATCAGGGGGATGAAATTCTCTCAAAGTCTCCATCTATCTTGCTAACCCTTGATTCATAAATAAGTTCCCTTTTTAGTTCATAAATACCCATACCCATCAACTCACAAATATTCCTTCCATTATGATTAGCTAAAATTAGTCTCTCTCTACCATGGTAAAAAATAGCCAAGTTCCTTTACCATTTTATTCTCACATTACCATATATTTGCTCACCACTCATATAAGAGTAGTTTCCATCATTTACCATACATCCTTGCATATATTTCATCATGGGCATAAGATCCTTGGTTAAATATTTGCTACACTAAGTTAGGAGTCTTTTTCTCCCTTTATTCCATCCTAGTTTTCCTCTTTTAATTGTAATTATAGCCTTTAATCCTTATTTATTGCTATAATAATGAAGACCATAATATCTTGGATACTAAGGAATTTTTCCCTCGTGTTAATTTAATAATAATGAGGAAAATATATGATTTTTATCATGTAAACACACTTATTAATCTGTCAGACGTCTACTGCTAGAGGTCTGTCATATTCACTGTTGGACCATTTTCCTCTTGTGTGCTTGTTATAACGGGCCCACTTTTATATTAACCGATTATGGAGGAAATGCATGATTTTTACTATGCAAATACATTTATTAATTTTTCAAACGTTTATCGCTGGATGTTTCTTTTGTTCACCATTGGACTATTATTTAAGCACTTATTGTGATGGGTCATCCTTTGTGGTAGCTTACCTTTGCAGGAGGTATTTTTGAGGCCTTATTATAATCTTTGTTGGATGCAACCTGGACTTTGAGCAAAAATGGGCCTTTCTTACTTCACTGATAGCCTTTAGGCCATATTTCCCAAATATCATATTGGCAACGAAAAAACTACCCCCAACAATGAGTTTGTATTAAATTTGTTGTTTATTAAATTTATAACAATATTATCATGTGATATTTATCATGGGCCTTTCTTACTTCACCAATAGCCTTTGGGCCATATTCCAAGACTAAAGTCGAGTTTCAGTTTTGACTTCCCAAATATCATATTGGCAACGAAAAAACTGCCCCCGCCAATGAGTTTGTATTAAATTTGTTGTTTATTAAATTTATAACAATATTTTATCATGTGGTTTTTTTTAAGCGGGTTAAATGGATTGAATTTGTGTCAACCCAACATGTTTAATATTAAACAGGTTGAAATGGGTCATGTCACGTTTGTGTCAACCCAACATGAATCGTCTATTAAGCGTATCAAGTGACTCGTATTATGTCAACTTGCTTTATTAACAGGTCATGTTATGGTTGAAGGGTCATGACATGATTGTTAAATGGATCAGATTCAAGTTGAGCCATTTAGCTAAATACTCCTATCTCGACATGACACGCGAACTCGAATTGACACCCATACTAAGAATTGGTTTTTAATAATTAGGCTAGCACTTCCTATCAGGGTAATTATAGAATACTCCCAGAGTACCATAAATGCATATTCCTCCATCTCACATAATTGTGGGTTCCACTAATTAAATTTCACTATAAAAAAATAGAAAGATAAATAGTGCACAAGAATACTCCCAAGAAACCTAAATTCCAGTTATACCCTAGCACTCTCTCACAGAAACAATAAGAATAAAAGTTGGCTACCTCTCTTTTCTCTATTTTCTCTTATGCTACTGCACTTACTAGGTTAATAGAATTTTCAAATTCTCTCTATATATTTACCGTTTATCACAAACCTCTATATATATATATATATATATATATTTATTTATTTATTTATTTAAATATGTTATAAGTAGGCAATTACTAGGAATTATATTCCTAGTTGTATTCGGTCATACTTGACCGATGTACAAATAGTGGGCTTCAGGGGCAATTCAAGCCACCCACGTCAACAGGGTGGAAAGAAAATACAGGAAGCTTCCTTTCTCTTTTTTTTTTTTTTGTGGGAAACTTCCCCTTTCAGCCAAGGAATCAAAAATACGATCTCCATTTTGCTGAAGCAACCAATATATGTCATATAACTTGACATTAAAAATAAATAAATAAAAATGTCGTGTTGGAACTAATATGATAGGATATTGGACCTTTAGGAAGTTCCAATTCTGGGCATAATGCTGACCGCAAAGGCCCCAAAAAAAAAAAACAAAAAACTATATTAATTTTAAAACTTTGCTGGTTGGATAAAGAAGAAACAAAACTGTATTTAAGGTAGCGTCTGTTGTTGTTGTTGTTCTATTTCCCTCTGTGAGTCTGTTGAAAACTTTGAAGGAAAGAAGAAAAGAGAGACAACCTTGGAACCACGATGATGATGAGACAGGAGGAGGGTTCGATGATTCTGCCATGGTTATTGTTGTTCTTATTATTTTCGAGCTTCTCTCATGGATTACTCACATCTCATACTATGCTTGACCGCTTGTCTGAAAGTAGTAGTAGTAGTAACTACTTGACTCAGAAGGAGTTCTGGTTCAATCAGACTCTCGACCACTTCTCTCCCTTTGTACGTTTCTTTCTCTCTTATGTAATGATTTTTTTGATAGATTTGTTTGTTTATTTGCGAAATTTTGGGGAACTGGTGAAGGCCATTTTTTATATAGCTTATTCTGTAAAAGGGGTGGGATCAGATCAGTTGTTGTAAATTGTAACTAGAAATGTAGTGTATGGTTTGTTTAGAAATGATGATGAAATTGAATTTTGTGAACTGTGATTAGTTGTGCTAAGAATTGCAGAATTGTGATCATTTGGGGAAACTTTTTTTATTTATTTATTTATAAGTTCATAATTCAGTGATTGCCATGGAGAGGGGAGATTTGAAGCTTGAACGTCTCTGTTGGAAACATTAGGAAGTGGCTTGAGTATTGTAAGCTCCTCGAGTACACCTCCGGTGTACATGGGTGTTTCCTTTTATGATCAATCAAATTCTGTTACTTATATATATGAAAAATGTTCTGTTTAAGATTAGTTTATGAGTATACTTTACAGCCTTGTTCAATAGTTGGTGTGCTTAAATAATCAAAGTGATTTTTGGCTTTGTAAATTTTAGAATTATCCATCTTTGTCTTTTGTCTGATCTGCACATATATGATACCTCTAAGGAAAAAAAAAATCTTGACAAGAGAACTGCACTTATTTTTATAATCTACATGAATATAGTTTCTAGTTCCTTCCTTTCCTAAATACGTTTTGAGACCTATATAATTATTCAGTTCATCCCTTTTTGTGGGAGAGGCCTCGAACAAAACTTCTCTTCAGATTATTTGTGATTGCAAGTTGGTCAAATATGTGATGTGCATTGTGCTCACTCTTAGATTGCACTTGTATTTGCAGGATCACAGGCAATTTCATCAGCGATATTATGAATTCCTTGATCACTTCCGGCTTCCAGATGGACCAATCTTTTTGAAAATTTGTGGTGAATCTTCTTGCAATGGGATAACCAATGACTATATTAGTGTAAGTTATGTTTTTTAACCCAAATTTTTTGTTGTTGGTCAGACCCTTACCAAGAGAGAGAGAGTCTATTGTACAATCAAACTTTATGATTCTTGTAAGTATAATTAGGAGCAAAACTTTAAACCTTGCAATTCTTATAGGTTTTAGCAAAGAAGTTCGGAGCAGCAGTGGTTTCTCTTGAGCATCGCTACTATGGAAAAAGCTCCCCCTTCAACTCATTGAAGACAGAAAATTTGAGATATCTGTCATCTAAGCAGGCTCTTTTTGATTTGGCTGTTTTTCGTCAGTATTACCAGGCAAGTTATCTTCTCATTTATTAAATAGGCCAGTCAAGGATCAGTTACCTAGAAAAAAAAACTGGCTACCAGTCATGATCCATAAGTCAATACTTCATATTCTAGTGTTTGGCAGTGAAGCATTAATAGAAGGAGAAGTCCTCTTGATATTCTGATTTAGGAGGGCAAAATTCTTGGCTTCAATCCATGAAGCCTATGATTTTTTTCATTTCCTTTTGGACCATGAAAGTTTAATCTTATAGGGGTGTTTCCATGGCCTTATTTCTATTGTCTTTATCAGTTGTTTTGATAGCTTTTTTTTTTTTTTTTGGCAGGAATCTTTAAATTCAAAGTCCAATAGAGAAAATGTTGAAAATCCCTGGTTCGTTTTTGGTGTCTCATACCCAGGAGCTCTTAGTGCATGGTTCCGTCTTAAGTTCCCACATTTAACATGTGGAAGCCTTGCAAGTTCTGCAGTTGTTCTTGCTGTTTATAACTACACTGAATTTGACAAGCAGGTAAAAGACTATGGTTTTTTTTTTTCTTTTCCATGTGCAGATCAAAAACTTTGATTTTTTTAGGAATAATTATTTTTTATAGGATATATATATATATAGAGGAGAGATTCTGCGTACACAAGGTGTATACAGAAATAAAATTTTTGTTTCTGGAGCTAAGCTTTAAGAATGCTCCCTGTCTTGCTACTTTGCTATTACTTCCTGTCTAAGAAGAACTGACACCCCAAAATTCGTAACATGTCCATGTTGGACACAGACAAACAAGGGAAACTCTACACTCAGCATGCATAGCCTCAGTGTGTCAAGTCGAAAAAAAATATTATATAAAAATTTATGTTTTTAAAGATTTATATTTGTTATTTCTTTTTTCCCATGAGCTAGAGCTTAATTCGCACTTCTTATCCCATAATAATGGGATGGAGATTGAGGTTGTGGATTCAAGAGGTGCATGTGTAGCTTACCAAAAAATACTTATTTAATTTGAAAACTTAAAATAAACTTAAAATATGCCTAAAAATAAATTAAATATTCCTAAAGATTTTTTTAATTAATTAATTGTCATATCCCCACTATGTCCAAAGTTTTCAAGAATTATTATGTTGCTGTGTCTTTTGTCGTGTTGTGTCCATGCTTCTTAGTTTGTTGTTAGATATATCCTTTCAATATTATCTTCTAATGCAGATTGGTGAGTCAGCTGGTGCGGAATGTAAAGCTGCATTACAAGAAACTAATGAACTTGTTGAACAAAGACTTGCAACAGATGCAAAAGCAGTGAAGACATTGTTTGGTGCAGCTGAGGTTTGAGTCTTTTCCCTGTCATAATTGATCATGATTCATGATGTACTCCAAAACATTATTTAAATAGCAGACTTATGAGAATATTCTTCTTTACTCTTTATCTTGCATGTTGACCTTTATCTGTGTCTGCAGCTTGTGATTGATGGCGATTTCTTTTATTTTCTCGCCGATGCTGCTGCGATAGCGGTAAATATGGTTTCTTTTCCAGTTCTGTTTCGATTTTAAATTTTCACAAACTAGTGATCTTTGAATTTTAAATTTTGCAGTTTCAATATGGAAATCCAGATAAACTATGCTCCCCTCTTGTTGAAGCAAAGAAGGCTGGAGACGATTTGGTGGTATGCTCCTTTTTTCTTGCTATAGAATATAGATCTGATTCTTTCATTGGGGAATTCTTCAAGACATCAATGGTCTTTTTTTTTTATAGGTAAAAAGAGTATTATTAAACACATAGTAAAACAGAATAAAGCAAATACAAGGTTTTCATGATGGTGAACACAAGGAAATGCAACCAAGAAACAAACAGCAACCAACAAGAATAAAAAACTTAAAGTGCAATACTAAGAGAAAAAATAAACTCCTAGATAGTGGAACAATCCGAGAAGCCCCAATACCTAGACCAATCAAATAAAGTCTTCTGGCATAGAGCTTGTAATTGAGCCAAGGATTTCTCGGTATCCTCAAAAGAGCGCCAATTTCTTTCCGTCCAAACAATCCACATCAAACAGCCATGAACCATATTCCAAATGTTTGAATTAAATTTACCCAGCCAATAGCACCAACAATACACCAAGCTTTCCACAGAGCCTAGCATGACCCATTGGGTCCCAAAGATCTTAAACATACAAACCCACAGAGAGTGAGCTACAGGACAATGGAGGAGGAGATGATCCACGGTTTCCTCATTCCGATGGCACATACAACACCAATTCACCAAAAAGTACCCCCAAAGCATGAGATTATCCAATATAAGGATCTACCCATGAACTGCTATCCACACAAAAAATGCCACCCTCTTAGGGATCTTAGCTTTCCAAACACCCTTCCATGGAAAATTGGAGGCAGCAGCACCCCTCATGTTATGGTAATAGGACCGGGTATCAAACTTGTCATTCCTGTTGAGACACCAATGAGAAGTGTCACTCCCACCGCCCCTAGGGATCCGAGATTGAATGAACTCAAGAAAAGAGAAGGCAGCCTCTAATTCCCTTTCATGAAAATCCCTATGAAATCTCAAATTCCAATTTCTATCGTTTCCACCCTCCTGGAAGCATAATATATCAGAAATGCAAGCTTCCTTGTCATTAGAACACACATACAACTGAGGATAAAGCCTTTTAAGTGAGTTATCTCCCACCCACTTATCATGCCAAAGACATCAATGGTCTTGTATTTGGACAATTTATTAACTGCCTCACAGGTAATAACTAGTTCTCACTAGCGTATTAACGGATGAGCTATCCAGATCTTGCTCCTCACACTTTTAGTTACAGATATATGTTTTGCTTTGTCACATGTTACATTGGATTAAGTTTATTCTTTTTTACTTTGTTCCATTTTTCTCTGTTCAACTTCTTAGCACTGCTGATGTTACATTTTCTTGGCCTTGTGTTCCATCCAGCTGTTGTCTAATGCTTTTAACATTGTTTCATGCAGGATGCATATGCCAAATATGTGAAGGAATATTATCTTGGAAGTTTTGGTGTTAATGTCCAAACATACAATCAGAAACACTTGAAAAACACTGCTCTTAGTGAAGACAGTGCCGACCGGTTGTGGTGGTTCCAAGTTTGTACTGAAGTTGCTTTTTTTCAGGTGGCACCATTAGATGATAGCGTTCGCTCCACAAAAGTTGACACAAGGCATGTTTCTCATCACCTCATTGTGTTTAATGTGCCCTTTTTATCTTTTGTATTTTTACTTGCCTTTATTTAGAGATCATAAAAATTTTTAAAAATTTTGTGGTTGGTTTTGTGTGCCCTATTATGCGCATCTGGGTATGCATTTTGGTTGCTCATAAATGACAGATACCATCTGGACCTTTGCAAAAATGTCTTTGGAGAAGGCATCTATCCTGATGTTGCTGCAACAAATATTTACTATGGAGGCACAAAAATTGCCGGTATAAACATTGACTTTGCTCTTCTGCCTATATTTTCTTTCTCAAAATCTCTAGGAAGCATGGATACTTAATACTAGCAGCCATCTCCATATCAGACATGTATCCTATATGGATACCATGAAGTATTTCTTTAACTTTTTTTATATCCTCTCCGCTCTCACTCACTTTCTCCCTATGAAACTAAGATGTTCTCAATTTGTTTATTATTTAGACATATGTTTTGTTTGGCATATGATGTTTATTTTCTGAACTAAAACCTAGCATAACATGTACTTAAACATATTCATTAATATGTTAACAAATTATAGCATGCAGGCGAAAAATTATCCTAAATTTTCGTTAATTGATATATTGCTGTATCCATATTGTGTTGGATACATGTCCCATATCTGTAGTAGTGCTTCCTAGGTGTAACCATATAAAAGAGTATTGGACCATAGTACCCATTTGGTAGCTGAGGATACGATGTTAGCTCTTGATAGTTGGATAGTAGTCTATGATTTATGGTTTGGCAACCATTTTATTTTCTTTGCATGTTTTTAGATATATCTAAAAAATTTAAAATCAAACACCTCTCTCTCTCTCTCTCTCTCTCTCTCTCCATCATACCTATTTGCATGTATGCATGTAAATATCTGCAGCTTTATTTATTCTCACCTTCATCTCCTAGTAACCAATTGCTGCTTTTTGTTGGTTTTACAATATTCATTCATGGGCTTGGGGAATCTAGCTTTTTACATATAATTTTTAGAAGCTTGCATTGTGGGAACTTGAGGGCTGTATTCACTGAATGATAAGTAAAAGTTAAATGTCAGAAGGGAGGTTTAGTATTTATATGAAGGCGGATTTTAAAGAAGTTAGTTTAGTCCAGAGGAGAAAATCGATGACTGAAAGTATTTATTTTGTGCATAGAGGTGCTGAGTTACTGTGATGAAATACTATCAATGTATTCACTAATAGTTCACGTCTTCTCTTGAAAATTTAAAACGCAGGTTCAAAAATAGTTTTCACCAATGGTTCACAAGATCCCTGGCGTCACGCATCTAAACAGACTTCATCAACAGATAGTGAGTTTCTAATTTTTTGATATGAAATTACAAAATTATTGTAATAATATAGGAAGTATACTTATTACACACACACACACACACACATATATATATATTCTAGTTACGCCTGGTGTAACTTTAATTGAATGCGAATTTTTAATTTTGACAAATCCACCGTTAGATTACATTATCTTCGTATATTCTTCATTATTGCAAAATTTCAAGATAATCAAATATCAATAGTCATGTTATTAACCAATTGTTTAAATTCAAGTTTTTGTAATCTAAAATAATGCATAAAAGATGAATTTATGGATCGAACGGTAAATAACATCCAATTGGCATGAAAATTGGCATGCGTGTTAAGAACATATAGAACATGTAATATAACGGTGAGATTTTCAAAATATGAATTCAATAACAAGTTATTAGGTGATAGAACATTGCTTAGAATTACACAAGATGTAACTTGAACTCAACCCTATATATATATATATATATATATTTTTTTCCTTAGATGTCAAAACTCAAAATTGCTTCAATCCCACCAAATTGGGCCAATTCTTGTTAGAACACATATCTTAAATATAAGTAGTAATCACTGCAGACTTTTTCCCGTAGATGTTTCCATAGATGCATCTCTATTATCTGATTAAATCGACATTGAAAGATATTATATATAAGCTTTCACAAGAAATTCTGAACCAAATTTGTAAGGTTTAATATATTTTAGTTAGTTATAAAAAATAAATAAAAAATAAAAAAGGTTTAATGCATTTCAGTCGTCTTTTTGTGGTTCCTGCTTTAGAATTTGTATATGATTACTCTTTGTATGTGAATGATTTGGTGACTTTCCCGCATGTAACAACTATGTGGATTCGTTTTAATGGGATAAGGACATTTTGATGTCTTTCCTTTATGATGTTTTTATTCTTTTACTAAAATCTGCCTGTTGAACTTTCTAGTGCCTTCCTACACCATTTCTTGTCATAATTGTGGCCATGGCACTGATTTACGAGGATGTCCCCAAGATCCTTTAAACATTGAAGGTATGCATAGCTTGTCTCAGATTTTATACTCTCAATGTCTCATTTAAATTTTGGCCAATTCATGGGTTTTGAAATGGGCTGATAATTTGCATGTTCAAAATGTAAAATTTGATGCATCCAGAATCAATTGCTTCCATAATGGGTTTCAATGGCTGGAAGAATAAGCACATGGTTATCTTTTCACAATTATTAGTTTAACATTGATGAGCGAATAAGTTGCGTAGTAAATTTCGTTCTTGATCAAGATACACATCATAGCTGCATGCATGTCTGGCAAAAAAAATTTAAATCTAAATTTTGGACATGATTGGAGGACAGTCATGACACCATCCAAACATGGTATCAAAAAAAAGTATTTTTGATAACCTGGGACAATCTGAGCCGTAATCAAGAATGACAGCCTGTCTGTCTCTCACGTTCCAGATCAGATTAAACTATCTTGGCCTTCTCTCTTTCTCTCTCTCTCTCTCTCTCTCTTGCTTGTTGTCTCACTTGATCGAACTACAGTGACTCAAACCAGTGGTTATCGGTGCCACTGTAAGTGCAATTACTCACTTCTCTCTCTCAGTTAAGTACAGCTGCCTTTTGGCCCTCCCTCTCAGCCATGAAGGCAACTGTGTTTTAAGGGTTTTTTCTTCTTCATTTTTGCCTAGTCTTTTAGACTTCTAGGCCCTCTCTCTCATATAGTTTGCTTTTATTTTGAACGTCTTTGTTAAAAATTAAAACTTAAAATATAGTTCCATTTATTTATTTATCATTACAGTGTGTTAATGCTATTACATAGTGCAGTAGAAGAGTTAGTTGTACTTTTTCAAATTGTTTTTTTAGAAGGATTTTCAAATTGTTTTTAGTGGAGCACATAATTGCAAATTTTTAATTATTTCTTTTATTATGAATGGATCCACTACAAATACATGTTAGAGCATCATCTAAAAATACATATGATTTTATTGTTGTTGTTGCTTTTAGTTGAATTTTCTAGATATGTTTTTAAATACTTTTAATGGCTGTTAATTATTTCTAATACCTACAATATATATATTAACTGTCGTCTCACATTCTAATTTTTTAAGAATTGTCGCCATGTTTATGTCCACACTCTTAGTTAAAAGCCTTCCTATTTAGAATTGTTGCCATGTCCGTGTCCACGCTTCTTAGTTAGAAGCTTTCCTATATTGAAGGTTTTGATGTAATTTGTCTTGAAATTTAACCATTAAATGTATCTAATGTTGCCACTTTGAACGACATTCAGATATAATATGCATTAACGGTCATGCTTGTCAACTTTTCCTGCAAATAGTTGATGTTGTCTCTTCTGAAGCTTTGGTTTCTCCTCTCAGGCAATGCCGAGAACTGCAGCTCTCCTGATGCAGTCAATAAAGTAAGGCAACAGATCGTGGAACACATAGATTTGTGGCTGTCACAGTGCCAAGATGCAGCTAGGTGTGCTATCTGATGTTTGGAGCACATAAATGTGTAAAATGATTATTTAACTAAGCTTGATGTTGTGCTTTATATCTTCTGAGCAGATGTTTATATCTCAGATATTGCGAAATGAGTTGCAATCTTATGGACATCAAACCTGTATATATTTATAACAGTAGTAATTTAGAGGCACGGTTGGTATTACCTCTGTAAAATTGTTGTATACCTATCATATCCAGATAAAGGTAATTACTTGGTGAATGTGGAAACAGCCTATGTAATTAGATGCATGTCAAATTGACGAATCCTTCACCCATGTGTCTTGAATAACTTTTGAGTGAAAAGGCTGTCATAATATTATAGCCAAAGAATGTCATTATAGAGAGATTTGAAACATGGTGTATTTAGAAGTTGGGAAATTATACTTTAATCTACCCATGGTTAACATCAAGTTCAAATTGTTAACCCGTGGTTTAAAATATTTGATTTTTACTCAACCATTTAATTTTATTCACCGGTTCATGGGTTTAATGTACTTTGACATATATATATATATATATTTTGATAGGTAAATAATGCGGAGAGGGGGGAGGTGAGGTTTGAACCTTAAACATGAGACATCAAAGAGAGTGCTAATTAATACCATTGGGCTATTACTTTAATTAGAATGAGATTGTTATTTTATTTTTAGGGTTTTCTTTGTTTCAGCACATTCATATGTAGATTGTAATGACATGGGATTAAAAGTATTAAAAGTTGTGATCAAGCGGATAAAGTATACATTTTTAAATCCTGGATTGGCAATTCAAACTTTACCCAAATCACATAGTTACAGTATGAACCCTTGAAAATTATTTTGTAGAAAGTGTAAAATTTCCCTATAGGATTACACTAGTGATATTTGTGGGTGTGTGCGCAAAAGTATGGTGGGCAATGAGTAGGTGACTAGGTGCACCACAGTAGAATTGCTCTAAAGAGATAGGAATGAGTAAATGCTAAATGGAATTTAATTTTGGGTTTCTAATAATTTGATAGCTTCTTCGTACAGTAGAAGTCCCCTATCAGGTGGGCAAAATGGGCATTGGTGTTAAACATTTCAAACAAGTTTACAATATACCAAATATATATTATTTTACAAACTCTGATACAGTAGTTCTTAAATATACCAATTTACTGTTCACGGTTGCTAAAAAGTTTTAGCAATATCAACACGGGTAAAGTGCAATTTGGGTGTGGTTGGATGTAAAACAGCAATTTGATGAGATTGATGACATATACATGTCTAGTTTTTGGTTTTTGCTATCCATCATGTATTACGAATGGGGTTGGTATTACAAGTTTTTTTGTAGGAGAGGGTATCAAATATATAGGAGGTGGCCGAATTTCTTCTTATCTTTTATTGTATTTATCTTATATATTAATCTTTTTAAAATTTATAAATTTATAAGATAAGTTTATTTCTTTAAATATTTCTAACTTCGAATTTTCTTGATTCCGTCTAGATAAGAAGTTTCATAAATTGGTCTATTTTTATAGCATGTCTCTTTAAAGTGGAATTCATCCTTTGTTTTTTGTTCGCATACCATAATATGTTTATTAGATTTATTCTAACCTTAGGTCTTTAATTTGTAAATTTTGGCTATCCATATATAGTAAAATAATTACAATTTATGTTTTTTTTTTCAAATTGTGATTCATTCTTGGATCTCGGAACATTAGTAAATTCAAATTGGAATCCAAAAATTATAAATTTAAAAAAAAAAATCTTTAGTTAGGTAAAGTTATGTAACCAATCTTTTAAACATTTTAATCTTTAGTTAGGTAAAGTTTTTGGCTATCCATGTATTTGTCAAAAAAAATAAAAATAAAAGCTATTTTAATTGGTTCAAGTTGGAATACAATAGATGGTGTGTTTGTGATTTTTTTTTATAGGGTGAGGTCCTAAGGGACTTTCAAACATCATTTTAAAAAGAAAAGAACATTTATAATTTATGTGAAATTGATGAAATATACATAAATCATAGTTTTTTTTAGAAAACATAAATCTTAGGTTGCATGAGGAACTAGAAATGATTTTGTTGACTTGATATTATCATGATATATTAACATGATTAGAAGTGGCACTGTAGGCACGAGTTGTTTTGAAGTTTGGTTACTTGGAGAGATGGGTTTCTATGGAGTATACGAGGGGTTTTTGTTTTGGCTGTGGATGGGATTCTGCGCGTGGGTACTTTGTTTTTTGTTTAAGAGCTTTGGGAGAGAAAATGGAACTATGTTATTTCTCTTTTATCTCAGGTGTGGTCGGTGTGGACTGTGGCCCATTTCAGGCTTTCAAAGTTTCAGATCTATATTTAGATCCCTATTTATATTTTTCTCAACCAAAAAAAAAAATACTATTTATTTATTTATCATATAAAAATTTTACTGCTATAAATTGAATCACAATTTTTGCCAATTATTTACAAAAATTACGGGTCCTTGTAAAAGTGACAATCAATCAAAATCTATCATATAGGAATAATCGTGGCTTGCTTGTAGTACTAAAATTTTTGTTTAGCATAAAATCCTATTTCACTTAACCACTTTCCAAAAATACCCAGGTTAAATAATCTATTTAATAATTAGTACCACTAGACTCTCACTCAAACCCGACCAGTATCTTTTTCGAGTTTACACCCTTTCTCCAAACAACAAAACATTCATTTCCATAAAACTTTTCTTCCTAAACTGCAGGCTCATTCAACAAAATATTAACACGACAGCCGGAAAGTATCAAAACTGTAATTAGAGATACACACAGTTCTATTAAGCAAAATCAGGGAATCAACAAACCAGCTACAAAGAAAATCTGGTGATCTCCACTCCAAAAAGAATTGAGGCCTTGTACTAATATATAATTGGCTCTACTTAAGATATGTAGACGAAATCCAAAGTAGAACATAGGTTATTAATGAACTCATCACTTCAAAACTCCTCGGTCCTTTAAGTACAGGTACAGGAGGAATCACAGCCACCATCAAGAATGTTCCCAACAGCCATGAGAAAGCAAAAGATCCAACCCTGCAACATAACACCAAATTTTATGATAAGGATCTATGTAATATTTCAGGTTTAAGTAGCAGGGAGATTCAAGAATGCGTTTAATTTCAAAAGGGAAGACCATAAGCTGAAATTCTGGAACGTTTGCAAATCAGGGAAAGCTCATGACATTTAAGATAATCATGAAAAACATTAGCTCATTATAGAAGCATATACCATGACACTGGGCTCAGGACTAAATGCAATGGTTGGTGCAATACAAATTTTCTATGAAGAAAATCTAAAAACAATGACCTAAGTAATTAACAGCAGGAACATTCCATATTTAATTAAACAGATACTGTTCCACATACCCGTAAAGAAAAGCTCGGATTTTGCTCTTCAACCGATCGTATATAAAATACATGGTAGCCAGCAGGGAGATTGCAACCTGAAGGGTCGGGCCTTCTTCAGTTGGAAAGAAAGCAGATAGAGCCCCAAGCACTATAAATGCAATAGATGTTTTTATAATGAACTTTGCTGATGGAGTTCGAAACCTATTTGTAAGAGCCTGAACAACACGGGACTGCCTTACTTCTCTGACCTTTTTTTTTATGTCAACTTTTGGGTTCTTCCTATCATAAAACTTCTGCAAAATTATTTTGTCATGGGCTGACTCAATAGCATCCACACTTGGTTTGTGGCCCGCATATTGACGAATAAGAAAGTTTCTTGCAGCTTGAATTTCATCTTCAGAAGCCTCCCTGCTTATTCCAAGTCGTTTGTATGGGTCCCTCACATTAATTCTAGGAAAGATAGCTGAGCTTGCAGAAAAGGAGAGTTTTTTTTTTTTTTTGGTAAGTGAAAAGGAGAGATTTTTAGAGTCAACGGTGCTAAATTGTTACAGTATTTAGTGAACCAAATAAATAGAATATGGTCAGCAGCAATAAATCAGAAAAGACGCTTACAATGTGAAGGTTTGCATCAACTTAATGCTTAAAGAACTAAGAGCAAGTCCCTAGTTGCCTTGCATATATTTCAGCAAAGGGGAGAGAGAGAGAGAGAATCATTCATGTCTCCATTTTTTTTTAATTAGTGATAAGAGTAGAACCTAAAACCTATCCCAACCCCACCCACCCTAAACCACCTAAGCTAAATCCCAGAGAGAAAGAGTGAAACATGCTTTCTAAATTCTAATAAATTCCATGCAGAATAGTGCGAGAAAGGATGGTGACCTGAAAGAAAGTCATACTGGTGAGCCACACCAATAAGTTCAACAAAGGCAATCCAGTCACCCAACACCAAATTTCTCAATACAAGTGCAGACCACAATTTATCCAATTATAAAATGTCAGATGCAAAAACAGCTTAGGCATGAATTCTCAAAGCAGCTCACTAATAGGAACATTTACTGTTGAAAATTGCCTCAAATTCTTATTTTCACTTGGTCTGGATTTTCTTGGGATGAATGAAAAGTCTAAGAAGTAATTTGCTGTTTCTTGTCCACCAAAGAAATAGTATTGAAGCCTTATATATAGATAAAAATATAAAGGGAATTCTAACTCGATAGGAGAAAACACTCTTAGAAGAACATGGCTAAGTTTTTTGAAAGAGTAGTTTTCGTCCAAGAGGTCCTCTAATTGGGGAGGAGAAAACACTCTTAGAAGAACATGACTGGGTTTTTTCAAAAAGTAGTTTGATAGTTCTTTGGGCTTGAAAGATACTCAGATGTGTGAATTAATAGTTTGCCAATTGTTTTGAGTGAGGGAACACCAGTGAGTGCATTGAGGTTTTGGGCTTGTGAAGTGTCAAGTTTATGAGCAGTTGAGTACTTAGTGAGTTTGTTTTGAGTGTATTGGGACTTGGGTTAGTTTATGTTTATGAGAGTTTTGGTGTGTTTGTGAGGTTTGTGCAAGTGTGCTAGTTTTTTTTTTGAGAAGTTTGCTTGAGTTTTTATAATCTATATTGTTGATAATGGATTTTGGTTGATATTGCCCATAGATATAGGCATGAAATTGGCCAAACCACATAAAATATTGTGTCCTATGTATACGTTTTATATTCTTGTTCATACAAATGTGAATTCCAACATTTATATTATCTTTTTTACAATGCTGAGACATATGAGGGAAAAGGCAGTGAGAGAGAATTTCCTTGTTTGATGGATGCAGAAATAGAAGGAGAGAGATCGTGTATCATAAAAAAAAATTATGTGAATTGCCAATTTTATCTTCACTTAAACCATTTAAATTGGCTCAGTAAGAAAATAGCTTCAGCCTTCCCCTTTATCCCTTACCTCTCCACCCTTCCTACAAAATATGTAGTGTTAGATATTAAAGTTACAACTTACAACTGGTCAGTAGCCCAATAACTCCATCAATCGCTAATAATTTATGGCTCAGTAAAGCCCCCAGCCTTACAAGCAAACACAGAGGCAAATGTCAATGCTTCACTATGCACATCATCTGGTCAGGACAAAATTTTAAGAAGGTCATGAAGGTTCTCATGAGTTCTTCCTCAGAAAGGTTCACAACAAACATGCACATTTATTTATTATTTAGGTTTACAAAACCATGGCTTGCAATAAACCTTTATCCACTAAGTATAAATCCCCATGGATAACAATAACACAATCATCAACTAATCAAGAAAGTGAAAGATTACCGGTGGGTTCATTTGGCGTATCACCATAGGAAGCATCCATTGCACACTTGATCAAGTGAGGCGGTCGCGTTCTGCATCTTTGTCTAGAACCAATCCAGTCAGTTCTGTTTGGCCACAACAAGGAAAAAGCATAACAATGTTATAGTAGTGTACAGCCCTCACTCCAAGTTCAATAGTTGGTAACAATTAAGCAGTACCTTACTAAACGGAGAGAATCAATCTGTTGTTTAGGCTTCCCAGGACTAGAAACCGCAAAAGCTCGCCTATTCAGTGAGCCCGGGCCACATGAAGGTATCCGGAGACAACATCTTGATGGACTAGCAGTCAATCCAAACACTGTCATCTTTTTGCCTAAGTTGCTATTGTCAATCTATGACACACTAACTTTGCTACAAAATACCGCAAACCAATGGCTGCAACATATAAACAGAATCGGCCATATCAGATTGAGTAGACAAAACAACTTGAATCAATTAAAATAAACTTTAGGCCACAAGCGATTTTAGTCCCTGAAGTTCAAAGTGATCAATGTAAGTTTATGTTCTGAAAGCGATCACATCAAACTTTACGGATTAAAATCGATTATGAGCTAAAGTTTAGGGATCAGTAATGTATTTTGGCCTAATAACACTGCATTATAAGCCCAATAGCAACAAGAAATATCCAACCTAGTAGAGTAGAAGTTATAAAAATAGTTTTATTTTTTTATTTTTATCAGTAATCATAAATATAAAAGTGAAGCAAGCATAGTAATCTACAAAATAAAATCTAACTTTCAATCTCCAAATAATTACAATCCAAAAACAGTAGCCTCTAGAACCCAACCAACAGGTAATAAATTCGATTATGTTTGTGTGGTTTTGCAGTGGAATGGAAAATAAAAGAATGGATTTAACCTAAGAGTGAGTAATTGAAATCCGTGAGAATTAAAAAAACTCCAAATGCGGAAATTGAAGTTTAAAAAACAAAAACATACCTGCGCGGCGTAGAAGAAAGATAAAACAATCAATCTTCTTTGTAATATATGAAAACAAAACAAATCGCTTGTGTGTTTCTAACGGTTGGTTTGTGTTTTTATGTGCGTGTAAGAACGGATAGGAGAAATGCCCAGCGAGCGAGGGCTTAGAGTTTGGACAGACAGAGCACTAAAACCCTGGTCTGAGGAGTGTCAGAATTTAATTTAGTACTCAAAGCGTTTTGAATTTATATCATGTTTTGAGTAACTCAAACAACTAGTCCGTTGTAGTCTAGTTGGTTAGGATACTCGGCTCTCACCCGAGAGACCCGGGTTCAAGTCCCGGCAACGGAACTTAATTTAATTTTTTGAATTCTGGCTTTTTTAACCTTTTTTTTTTTTTTTTTTGTGTTACCGGCTTAAAAGCATTAGGAATGTATGGATCAAAATTTTAAAACACATTATCAAATCACTATTTTTTTCATCAAAAAAAAATCACTACTTTTTTTGGTAATACCAGCTTAAAAGCATTAGGAATGTATGCATCAAAATTTTAAAACACATTATCAATCAATCATTTTCAATTGTTCACTTACTTTTTCATTAAGTGAGAAAGGGGACTTGACATTTGAATCTTAATCCCCATACAAGGACAAAATGCTATTAAATCATATGACCATTGACAAAATTGTTTACTTACTTTTTACATAAAAGTTGAAATCATTATCAAGTGTATCTAGCCTTATGTGAGGACAATAAATTATTGGCCAAACAAACATTACACCCAAAAGAAATTGTCATGGGGTATGAGGGTTAAAATTTGGAATTAAAGACATCAGCATTTTTTTTTAAGAAACTATATGCTCAATTGTTCATAATTGTTTGATTATTTATATTTTCAAGTGTAAGCAAAGAAATTTGACCTCCGGATCTTAATCCTACAAAATAGGACCAAATGTCATTAGATCATATAGTTTTTGAAAATATTCACTCACTTTCCACAGAAAAATGAAAACTACATAAGATATACCTAATTTTATGTGAGGACAACCAATCCTTAGCCAAACAAACTTTGTACACAAATGAAATTATCATTACGCTATCAAATCAACTATATGCTCATGTTCCCATCAACCCAAAAAAAAACTATATGCTTATGTAGCATCTCCATCATGAACATGGTGTTTTATGACCACCTCTTGTAATCTTCTACCACACTTGTACCCAAAACATACCCCTTCGTTTGTTCTTTCTCTTAGCACATTAGCAAGCTACTTTCACCCTACAAATAAAAATGAAACATGAAAAAAGATTCACACCATTTTTGCTGTCTCCCCCACTACAAGACTTACTATCTAATTGAGGTCTAAAAATGAGCCACAAGAGATGCACCTTTATCAAGCCCAACGTTCAAATAGGTAAAGCCTTATCAGCCTCATGTGATGATCCACTGTTTTGTCCAGCAAACTTGATTGATTTAATTTTCTTTTAATGTACTAAACAAACAATTTCACCAGAACAGACAAGAAGAAACCCCACTTGACAGAAAGTCACAGTTGGGCCTAATGGGTGTGATTGGAAGAGACAATCCAGATAGAGCCACAACTTGCTAGATTCCCTTGACCTTCCCTGCTCTTATGTTTTTAAACCTTCCATTCAAACAAACTCAAATTCCAAGCTTACCAAATTTAGTTTAAGGCTTTCAAGTTTCAACTACACCTAGTGACTTTTTTTTACGTACTTTTTCACTTAGCACTTAGCAGCATCAATGACAATCAGACTTCACAAGCACAACTTCAATAAGGTAGTAGTAAAGCTGTTCTTGTTGATTTTATTGTTGGAAAGCACGAGTTCTTTACCACATACAAATGAGTCTAATGGGGACGTGGTGAGCGAAAAGGAGTACCTGAATTGGGTCAAACAAATAGGTTCCTTCAAGCACTCTCTCTTCCAGAAAGCAACCAACAAGTTAACACCTTGCTCAACCATAAGAGTGAACAAAAACTCGAAGTTAACTGGTAATTTTGTTACAGTTCAAAAGGCTATCAGTTCAATACCAGTAGTCAATAACTGTCGGGTGGTTATTTCCATTAGTGCAGGGATTTACAGGTAATAAATGGAGCTGTCTTTGTTTTGTTACTCACGGATCATATTTAGTTGTGATTGGTTGCTTGGTCATGTTCTGTGTTTATAAAGTAACATTAACACAAAACCAATATACTAGATTTTTGCCGAGTCAACATAACATCCAATTTTTTTTAAAAAGATTTTATTACCTGTAATCCTATATAATTTGTGTTTGTAAAATAGTCATGCCAAAACATTTTCTTGAATAGTCTTTCATTTATAATCTTTCATTTATAACATTAAATATCCGTTTGATATGAGTTTTTTCGATTTAACTTTTAGTTTATTTTATTTCATGTACAACTTTTTAAAATCCCATTTTTTCAAATATAAACATTATAATTTTTAGAAAAAAAAAACAAAAAAACTATAAATCATTCATAACACAAAATTGCATCACTTTTTTTGGGAGAGGGGAGGGGGAAGGGGGGAAGAGAGAATGATCTAAACTAGAGAGAGACCATTAAACGATTAAGATTTTATTTATTGTATCTAGCGCTAACAGTCAAAGTGTTATATTTTGGTTTAAATTAACTATGAACAAAAATGTAGGGAAAAGGTCCTAATTCCTGCGACTATGGCATACATTACCCTGGAAGGTGCTGGTGCAGATAACACCATTACTGAGTGGGACGACACAGCCGACCGAATTGGACAAACTGGGCATCCATTGGGTACCTTTGGTTCTGCCACATTTGCAGTTGATGCTCCTTACTTCATTGCAAAGAACATCACCTTCAAGGTCAGTCAATTTCATGATTTTGGCTTCAGTATTTACCATTATTAATTTATCTACTATAGTTTCAAAGTTTTACAGAATAAGTCTTAAGGTAGGGTGTTGTAGGTCTAAGCTCAGTCAAAGTATACTTCAATTTCCATTTCCATATATGTTGTTTTCCAAAAACACAATTCTCTTGTAATTTATGGACAATTTTGAAAGAGTTCAATTAAAACCGTGAATTATTTCACGAAACAAATAAACTACACCTAAGACTTATCTGGGCACAAATTAACATCATGAGGTATGTTAGTACCCCAAAAAAAAAATCACACAACGATTATATCTTTATCAAAGTGTATTTATCTGTTAGGATTCTTAAATAATTTCATAAGATTTTTTATATCCAAAGATTCACATCATCACATGGACTGATTTTAGTCCCTAGATTAGGCTCTAAGTCTAGCCTATATGAGTTTTCATAATTTCACTCTTCTTTGTTTATAAATATTCAAACATTATAAAGTTTATGATTTTAATTGAAACTTTTTAAAAATTAGAATTCAATTTAAAATCATTCCAAAACTATAAGAATAAGTGCAGGATTTACCCTTTTTTAAAATTGTTAATGAGTACTAACACAACCAAAATTAACAGCAAGTAAGGATTTAAGTGATGAATCAGTCACATTAGTGACTATTTAAATCTACAACCCTCCCTTTAAATAATAATAGATGAATAAAAAATTACAACCTTTTAGTTTAGAGCAAGCCTGTCACAACATGTGAGTCCCACACTTTGTGTGAAATCTACTCTAAAACGAAACAGTATCTTATGAGACAATCTCATAAGATAATTTTTCTTATAGAAAATATCCCTCCATATGGAACCCCCATGAGTAATGATATATAACAGTATCTTATGAGATAATCTCATAAGATAATTTTTCTTATAAAAAAGATCCCTCCATATGGAGCCCCTATGAGTAATGATATATGCTTATACTTTATACCCTCACACACAGATTGATTGAAGAAGAATAATGAAGGCATTTAATGGCTAAAGTAAGGTGTTGATTTTTTGAAATAACAGAATATAGCACCATCGCCACCATCAGGAGCTCTAGGCAAGCAAGCAGTGGCACTGCGGATTTCAGCTGACACAGCAGCCTTCTTCAGTTGCCAAGTTATAGGAGCACAAGACACTCTTTATGATCACATAGGCAGACCCTACTTTAAGGATTGCTACATTGAAGGCTCCGTCGATTTCATTTTCGGGAATGGTCTCTCGTGCTATAAGGATTGCCATTTGAATGCCATCACCAGTAGCTATGGAGCTTTGACTGCTCAAAAGAGACAGAGCTTCCTTGAGGAAACTGGCTTCTCATTTGTCAATTGCAAGGTCACTGGATCAGGTGCCCTTTACCTGGGAAGAGCTTGGGGCACATTCTCTAGGGTAGTCTTTGCGTACACATACATGGACAAGATCATCACTCCTAGAGGACGGTATGACTGGGGAGAAAAAAACAGGGAAATGTATGTTTGTTCTCTTTTTTTCCCTTTACCACATGCCTTTGATCATGTGCCAGCATCATTGTATTTAACCAATTGAAACAACGTTAACATGTGCTTTGCAGGACCGTATTTTATGGACAATACAAGTGTTGGGGACCAGGGGCTGATTTCGGGGGCAGAGTTTCATGGTCTAGGGAGCTGACTGCTGAGGAGGCTGAACCATTTATTTCACTTGGTTTTATCAATGGCCAGGACTGGCTCCCAAACTAGGGATAATTTCAAGTTATCAACTGCACTTGGTGCACCATCAACGCCACGGTGCAACTCAAAAATATATTTTAGTGAGTTACACAACACATATTCTTATTCCCAACAGTTAAATTGAAAAGCATGCAAGTAAAGCCGGCATCTGCAGAGATTCTTGTATGGCACATGTAGCGGTGTAGGGACTAGAAACACCTTTAGAAAGTATTATGCTATTTCTCATCCTCCTAATTAGGAAATAGAATAATAGTTTGCTACTAAATTGAACTATGATGCTATTGGAATTTAGCATTCTCCTCAAAAAACATATGCATAGTTTTTGGTAATAGCATAATAGTTTGCTACTAAACTAAACTATGCTATTGGAATGACTAATCTCATTCCCCTTATCTCATGAAACCCTCAATATCGGAAGTTAAGTAGCAAACTGTTATGCTATTTCCAAAAACTTGATGAGTTTTTCTTTCTTTTTTATTCCTTTTTTCCAAAGCAAAACGTTCACCCAGAATAGTTGAACCCCAGTCTCCTCAGAATTTTCATTAGGCTATAAGGTATTGTACTACAAGTTGAATGATTAGAACCATCAAAGTAGAAAGAGTTCATAAAAAAGACTTTCAATAAACAAATGGATATGCCTAAACTGAGAGATGAAATGTACATTCTATAAAATGAAAAGTGGCAGTTTGTCTTTGCATCTTTTCTTTGAACAATTACCAAGACAAATAAATATTAGCAAAATATAAACGTTTCTGTACAAATTAATAAATAACTGTACAAAGTGTCCCGTGCCATGGTGAAGTTACAGAGAGTATTTGCTCCTTCAGCACCAATTGACGGTACAAATCGCACCTACTCCTCATGATGCGTCAGCATCCAAGTTGAACAAACCTTAAAAATAACAATAATCACAAGTAACAGGGATCAGAAACTGCAATAATCAACAGCATTTTTGAAAATGCACAGTTGAACTAAGATAAATGTCACAATGCAGTCGTATCTACACCATAACACCTTTAAGAGTTGGAAAATATCAAGACAATGGTGGTTCTCTAAAAATATTGACAGACAAGATTCTAACAGTGACTAATGAGAACCAAACTTCCCAACTCTCCAAGATTAGTAGATCCAAGAATTTTAGCTAAACAAACCTTATCAAATGATAACTAAAGAACAATATAGGAAACTAATTGTAGAACTGAATGTATGCAAAGACAAAAGAACATTCCTGAGGAAGAGCAAGATAGAGCAACCTACCAGACACTTTACTCATGATTGGAAGAGAGTTACAGTTGCAATATAGCCATTCTTCATCACCTGCTAATATCAATGAAAATCTTATTAGTAGTCCCTCTTACCGCCATAGCTTAAAAGTATAGCAGTATAATTGTCTGACTCAACAGAACTCAGATTTAAATTTACTTTGTTTTTCATTTTTAGAGACCAGAAAGGTGTTCAAAATTGTAAGCAAGTAAGATGTATAGATCATCACTAACTCACCTCAAATGCAACATTTTGATAACCATACACAAATGTAGATCCAAAAGGATTGCTTGTAGAACCTTGTGTTTGGATGGCAGCTCGCCCACAGTCACCAAGGATTTCCTAAAAAGTAAAAATCTTTGTTACTTCCTAAATAACTATAAAGGGAGCAGACATTAAAGGTTAAGACAGCAGTAACATGGATAAATGAGGTACAGTTATGTCTCTGTTCAGTTTAACCTGGCAAACATATGATATGTCCCACCCACAAACTTACTGCCAGTAGATGAAGAATGAACAATCTAGAAGAGAAAAAAAAACAAAACAAGATTTTTCCAAAAATGATAAAGCAACTTGAATATTGAATGAAACCCCACCTCCCAGGCTCCCCCCCAACCCAATAACCAGGTACCAAGAAACAGGCACTATACTGAAATATATGATTCTACTCACTATATGCATCCAATTAGATACTTATTCAAACACCTAAAATCTCTAATTGAAACTCTGCATCATCAACCACGGAAAAGATTGAAAATGAAAAATAAAAGACAAAAACTAAGAAAATGGAGAAGAACAAGTAGGTAAAAACAATATACCTTCACTTGCTCCCACTTGGTGCTTGGTGTAATCCTGTGTCCACTGCTATTTACTTCCTCAAAAGAACCCTCAACTAAAAGAAACAAAATGAAAAATGGTTCATTGGTTTCTCTATTAAAAGGTTTAATTGGAAGCTTCCAAAACAGACAAGGAACTTACAGTCCGAACCAAATATAACAAAATTGCACTTTATATATGAATTGAAGTCTGCATGACCAGGATAGTTTGTGTGCAAAACAAACTTCTTGATTTTATGGGTCTGCAAATACAAAACACTGATATTATAATTCCTAAGTGCAAAGGTCATCATGCATGGTATCATGATTGCACATATCACTAGAACCCAAAAACTAAAAGTTGTTACCTGCCCATCAAATAAGATGTCCAAACCACGGGTAAAATAATTGTAGAAATAATCACCACAAAGTGTTGTCCGTGGACGAGGGTCTGATGCAGAGTGAATAACCATTTGATCTACCTGTACAACTAAATCAAATCAATATTCACTAATTATGACAAACAATTCAAATACAGTAATGATAGTGCTTAGACACCAGATAACAAAAACAGCCCAAGCACCTATGCAGCCGCAGATACAAGCATAGCAAGATTATTCCGGTGTCATAAATATACTGGAATTCAGACACCTTCCAATGAGGGAAAGAAATTATTAAAAAAAAATAGAATTTTCAACCAACGTGGCAATGGAAGACTTAAAGAGCATTACAGGACACAACATGGATGTCAAAAGCAAACAATGCAACTTAGTTCATCGTTATGTCTTAGAATAAAATATAAATTTTCTTCTAAAGCATGCAACACTCGATTGCCTCTGTGCTAAAAAGATACTTTCATCATTGCATTTCATGTCAAAGAGACAGAAAACACAGCATGGTGTATGACTTAATAGAATATCTCGCACTAGATAAACAATAATGAGAAAGAAATATTCCTGTCTCAGTAATACCTGCTTTTGATGAATTCCACAAGGACGACCTAATTCAGTCCACACATCCTGCAGGAAAAAGAAAACTAAAAAATTAGGCATGACAACATTGCATCAATCTGGCTCCTCATAAGAACACAAACTAACCAGAAAATGACAAAGAAGTATATGGAAATTTTAAAATATCACTTGAAACTTCTAAAAACAATAGGTCATTAACAGAACCCAGAAAATAAAAGGTATGAGAAAGAAAAATCCAGCAATTAAACTAATTTATGTAATTTAAAATCCTAGTGACAAAGTTTTTTAATTATCATTAAGAAATACCAAATTATGCCCAAATAGAACTCGTTAAATGTATGATAGTTTTGTTTCCAACGCAGTTCCAGAATTCTTTAAGATAAGGCTTTGTGAGTCAAGTTGATAGCAATTACTTTATTTAGCTTGCACATCTGTGCATGTGCATGTGCATGTGCATGTGAGTGAGTGTGAAAGAAAGAAAACAATTCTGATTACATTGCACCTCCATTAAGAGCCTAAATGACATCTAAGATTCCATGGAAAATTGTATGACACAAAATAAAACAAAAGCATAAAGTAATATGTGAGCAGGAAAGCATTTACCAAGAAAAAAGATACTAAAGCTTAATTGCATAAAACCTAAAACTTGCCTGTGGGGATGCACCAAAAGGAATATGTTGGCCACCAACAGTGAAATATAATTCTTCTCCAAGCTGGACAATACCAACATTGAATTAAATTTTATCCAATAGTCAAACTCAAATGGGTCAAAAAACTACACTTCAGAATCCAAATAGCTAAATAAGTAACACAATTGGCAAGCACTAAAACATTCAAAATCAAAGCTTTATTTGATGGTCCAAAAAATTTCCATACTTAAAGCTAAATGGTTGATGCTAATAGGAGAAGCAGGTGACCATCCATAAGATGGCCCACTGGATTCCGCAAACAATTCAATTGAAATGATACCAGACTCAAGCACAATGACAATTCAATCAAAATACTGCAGGAAGATGAAGGATGAAACCAAACCTTAACATGCACCTCTTCCATGTAAAGACTGCCAGCAGGTAATGGAGGAGCATAAGCCTTGTCCATTAAGGATCCTACACCAACTTTCTTGTCTGTAGAACTATCATATATGGAGACACGGCAAGTCACAGGTGTGGTGCCATCCGGAAACTCTAATGGCAATTCCGCTTTCATAAAAGAAATAAAGGAGTCAATTTAAGTAATCATAACTTGAAAATTCACTCAAACAAGTAAAAACCCAAGTTGGGAAATGCTGAAACAATACCTTCCCCATCATGGCAGCAATCTGTATACTGGCTAGGAATTGGAAAAGCAAAGGATAGGCCCTGCAAAATATGCACATAAGACAGTCCCCAAGATGTAAGACAATTAGACAAGGATATATTAGGAAAAAAAATAAAACTATGACATAGTTATGTATTCCATATACATACTGGGTAAAATAGATTGTAAACACCTCTAACTTTGTCATAAATTCCAGGAAAGGTTGGCCCAAAAAGTGCATATACAGCTACAAAAGTAGCTAGAGTGGATGGTCCCCTACAAAAGGAAACGCAGGTCAGTAATAAAACTAATAGCATAAAAATCATAAAAACTTATTTTAGTAACTTACCCAATCAGAGAAGTAGCATAGCGCATTTGAAGCCGTTTTACATCAAAAATTTCAATAAGCCTTAGCCTCTGACACAAAATTCAAAGTCAAATTAATCAAATTGAATCACAAAATAGTCAAGTACATTATATTTGCATAGAAAATCAATTTATAACAACAATCCATGTGAGCAATAACAACAAATTTTGGAGAACGGAGCACCAAAATTATATCAAAACTCAAAGGTGAATGGGACTCATAACATAAGGCAACTGCAGTAGCAAATCCGATGACGAAACAAATTTATAGTCCCAAGCAATAACTAGAAAGACAGAATTACTCTTTTCCACTGAGTAATCTACCCATTATGTAAACTGAAGAACCTATGCCAAAGAATTGAGATGGTCTATTGAATTGCCAATCAAAAAAATGCTTTGCCACAGATAAAATTTGACTTACTTGCATCAATTAAGTAAAAAAAAAAAAAATGAAAAAGAAAACCTCCATTCAGGTCACAAGTTGACAGTTTAAACAGCTTGAAGTGGTTGTGCTAATCCTATTGTTCTTTTAATTTCTTCAATAGATGCACACATTAATATCATGCCCATGCTGAAAGTTGAAACCTCAGAATTTATTGTTTTCTATATCCCACATAGTTCTTCATATGAGTTTATCATGTGGTTTAACCTGGCTTGCAAGATAAATGATAAAACACCAGTTCTAACAACAATTCTAGATATGAAAAGAACAAAAATAATAATTATCATAATGTAACAATTGTGTCTCAGAGAAATCTCTTCAGAGGCCCATTCATCTTCACTGCCACATAAAATCCATAGTTAAAAAGCACAAGGTATCCAAAGTAGAAAGATGAACTGAGTTTGCCCAATAAGTCCAAAGGCAAAGCTTCATTCCATGATTTAGGCATGAAAAATAATTACATCTAACAATTTTGAATAGTATCCTTTCAAAACAATGCACTAGTTACCAAAATGACTAAAAGAATCACAAAATAGGTTCAAAAAACTATATTCAATAGTTTCATCATCCCGTTGATGCTCACTAAGGAAAGAATCCGCAGGATTGCAACAAGGAACCCTAACAAAAAACCTTAAACAAACAAAAGTATTACCTGAGACCAAGGATCAAAACGAAGATGAAAACCATGATCTGGAAAGCTAATGACAAGATCCAGTTTCAGCGGCTCCTGCATAAAACAACCACCATAAGAGGTACTTACAAGATCAAGACCGCATAAGACTCGTATGTACAAATATATAAGACACCTCCAACTGAATTCACGGCATAAATGTGTAACAAAAAATCAAATATAGCATCAATTGAATTTCTGAAAAATCACAAAGTACGCGTGCAATTCTCTAAACCAAACCTCATCAAAGTACTTCACGTGAACAACGTCGTAGATATTAGGCTGCTGCTCTATCTGAGCAAATGCTTCACATATTGGCATCCCTATAACAACAACAACAACTATTTTCAGCACCAAATATTTGAAACATTTATTAACCACTAAAATGCCTAAAATTCTTCTAATTAGCTTAAGCTTTTAAAGCACAAAGTTACCGGTAACCTAACCTAACACTCAATTTGGTAGTTGAGTGAATTGTACTTCATCCATTACAGCTTCAACAAAACGTTATTTCATTAAAACTAGCAAACAATTAATTTAATTTCTCGCATTTTCTCGGGAACCAAACAGGTGAATAACTAAAAAATCAAGCTGATTAGGATATAATCCAAATCTGAAACTAATTGGGAAAACGATCGGACCAGATATACTACGATAAAACGAACTGTCGTTTAATCAAATCATCCAAAAATCGAAACGGTTAGAGATGAGTTGAGAAATACCGAGAGAGAAAGGTCCGATACCAAGACCGGGTCGGAGATCGAGAACGATGGCACCCATGGCCGTGCCCTCGCAGCGTCGTCTAGCTCTCTGCGACATAACCAAATTGGGTCTTTTTGGGGTTTGGTTTTCGTTTTTTTTTCTTTTTCTTTTTCTTTTGTTTTAGGAAACCTCCGTTACTTTCGCAAAAGAACTGAACAGGTGTTGATTGCTTAAATACGAATAGCAGTGTTAGTTCGGAATGGGATTCGTTTTTTATTTTTGATTGCTTCGCAGTGCACGGAATATCAAATATGTCAACATTTCGGATTCCGGGTTGCTTGGGACCACCTTATTGGGCCCCGTGGTTTCTAAAATTAAGCCGAGTTTTCGAAAATTAAAAAAATGTATGGATATTTCGGATTTTTTTTTCTCATAGTATATTTCAAGAATTTAAAATAATATACACTAAAAATTTATTTAAGAAATTATAAAAAAGGAAAAATAAAAAATATATATTATTTTTTCTGTATTCTTGAAGTGTTGCTAACTGAAGAGGCTAGCATAAGCGAGACCAAGGGGGTGTTTAGTGAGTGTTTCTAAATAACAATTTTCAATTTTTAAACAACATTTTATACATTTCCATACACTTTTTCACCCACACGTATTTTCACAAAAGTTTTTAAACAACAATTTTTAGTTTTTAAACATATCTACCAAACAGGCCCCAAATCTCAATCAAGCAAGATGAAAAAAGCTATCAATCATGGGGAAGATTGGTTAATTTTCCTTAGGAGTATTAGAACACTTAGGCCTCGTTTAGAATGAGGAAATAAAATGAAATGGAAAGGAATTAAAAGAATCATTTTAGAATATTCTTTCATTCCTTTATTTGGGAGTTTTAATGAAGGGAATGGAAAACACATTCCCTTATTTGGGAGTTTAAGTGAGAGGAAATGGAATGGGTAGGAGGGAACACTTATTCTTCTCTATTCCCTTAAAATCTCAAATTTTCATTCCCCTTGAAATTGAAAGGAATGGAAGGGAATAGAATTAGATTTAACAATTTTTTTACTAAAACTCCAAAAATACCCCTATATATTCAACTCTTTATTTTAAAATAGGGGTCTAATAGTAATATTGTCATAAAATGATTTCATTCTATTCCCTCCATGTTGTTCCAAAACAAAACTACTTACACTGCATTCATTTCCATTCCTTTATTTTAAAATATCCAATCAAGGTTACTTAAATCCATTCATTTCCCTTACTTAAATACATTCCATTCTCCTTGTAATGCTTGTCTCTCAACCCGTGCCAACTCCGATTAGTGACTATCAAAAATGAAATTAACTCATTGATGGACAAGGAGGAGCGAATGTGGAGACAGAGGAGTAGATCTTTGTATCTGAAGGAAGGGGATAGGAATACACGTTTTTTGCACTGCCGAGCCACCTTAAGAAAGCGCCGAAACACTATTTCAGGAATTAGAAATCGGGTTGAGGAGTGGTGTACGCAACCTGAACAGATTGCTGAGGTCTTTATTAATTATTATAAAGACTTGTTTACTTCAACAAATCTCCAAAGCATTTCGACAATACTTAACTCCATTCCACAGCTTGTGACTGAAGAAATGAATGCCTCCCTCACAGATAATTTCCAAGCATGGGAAGTGGAAGCTGCTCTTAAACAAATGGCGACCCTCAAAGCACAAGGTCCAGATGGAATGCCACCATTGTTCTTTCAAAATTATTGGAACTTCGTCAAAGGTGATATCACAACCACTGTTTTGAATTATTTAAACTCTGGTTTGTTACCCTCAACTCTAAATCATACCTTTGTTACTTTAATCCCAAAAGTTAAAAATCCGAAAAAAGTCACTGAGTTCCGACCTATTAGCCTCTGTAATGTGCTTTACAAGATTTTTTCAAAAGTCTTAGCTAATAGGTTAAAAAGAGTTTTACCTCTTCTTATCTTGGAACATCAGAGTGCTTTCCTTAAGGGGAGACTGATTACAGATAACATCCTGGTTGCTTTTGAAACCCTACATTATATGAAAAATCATAATTCAGGATCAACAAGTTTATGGCCCTTAAGCTTGACATGAGTAAAGCGTACGATAGGGTGGAATGGTCTTTTCTGGAAGATGTTATGAGACAAATGGGCTTTAATGACAAATGGGTGATTCTTGTTATGCCTTGTATCAAATCTGTTTCCTATTCTTTGCTTATAAATGGTGAACCACAGGGACACATTGTACCAACCAGGGGTATCTGTCAAGGAGATCCTCTCTCCCCATACCTTTTTCTGTTATACTTAGAGGGCCTTCACAGGCTCATTCAGACCACAGCAAATAATGGGGAAATAAAAGGGGTGTCCCTATGTAGAAATGGCCCGAAATTAACACATTTACTTTTTACAGATGATAGCCTCCTCTTCTGTAGGGCTACTAGAAGTGAATGTCAAAAGGTTCTTGAAATATTATCCACCTATGAGAAGCTTTCGGTCCAAAAGCTGAATAAGGAGAAAATGATGCTCTTTTTTAGCAAATCCACCCCCTTGGAAATACAATCTGAGATCATGGCTGAATTTGGAGTAACTGAGTTGAAGCAATATGAGGCCTATTTGGGCTTACTAGCTTTGGTTGGAAGAAATAAGAGAGCTAGCTTTGATCAATTAAAACATAGAGTGTGGAGGAGACTGCAAGGTTGGGTAGGAAAGTTGTTATCACAAGCAGGAAGGGAGGTCCTCGTTAAATCAGTTATCCAGGCCATACCCACGTTTGCTATGAGCTGCTTTAAGTTGCCAATTACTTTGTATCATGAGATTGAAGCCCTTGTTCGAAAATTTTGGTGGGGACAAATGGGTGACCGAAGGAAAGTTCAATGGGTGAGATGGGATGAGATGTATAGGCACAAAGATCAAGGAGGAATGGGTTTTAAGGATCTTACTATGTTCAATGATGCAATGTTGGCCAAACTCTCTTGGAGATTGCTTCATGGTGATAACTCACTTTTTTATAGAGTGTTTAAGGCTAGATTATTTCCCAATGGTACAATTTTGGATGCTAAAGATTCTACCTCTGCCTCTTATGCTTGGAAGAGCATTTTAAAAGGTAGAGAGCTGATTTTGAAGGGGGCCTTATGGAGAGTAGGTGATGGAAAACAAATAAAGATTTGGGGAGACAATTGGCTGCCAACAAAAAATCAGCCAAAAGTCACTTCCCCAATGATATTTGGACAACAGAACTCAGCTGTGGAAGTCTTGATAAACCAAGCTACCTGATGTTGGAGAGAATAAGTTATTGTCCATTGTTTCAATGCAACAGAGGCGGATATTATCAAAACTATACCACTGAGTTCCCATGCACAATGGGACACCTTGGTTTGGCCTTTTACTCCAAATGGCTAATACACTGTGAATTCGGGCTATAGGTTCCTATCTGAAGAGCACAGCACAGTTCAACCTCCTCATCAATCCGTATCACATTCCCCTGTTTGCTAGAAAAAATTATGGAAGATGAGTATTCCAAACAAAATTAAAAACTTTGTTTGGCACTCATGCAGAGAAGCTCTCCCAACCAAAGCAAACCTACACAGACGGAAAATCGCAGTAGATGTAGTGTGTGATCGGTGCAAGGAGAGAATGGAGGATTGCTCACATGCTTTATTTTTTTGTTCTAATGTGCAGGGTGTTTGGGTAGCGGACCAACAATGGCTATGGTTATCACCAATGGCGGGGAAGACAGCCAGGGAGATTTTTAATCACGCTTTGGAGGAAGACAAGGATCTTTTGCTGCTGGCTTACACGGCTTGGGCACTTTGGAACTGTAGAAATAAGTGTCGAACAAACGAGCCACAATACCTAATGAATCAGATTCTGCAGTTTGCAAAGGATCGAAGAAAGGAATTTCAAATAGCCCAATCAACTTTCCCGAAGCAGATGCACAGGAAACACACTTTGGAAGCCACCTGACTTCGGACAATTCAAAGTTAATTACGACGGCGCAGTCTTCAGAGAATAGGGCAGAGCTGGAACTGGCGTGGTCATCCGCAACTCTAATGGAGCAGTGCTGGCCTCCCTTTTACAGCAAATACCTCTGCCAACCACAGTAGCACAGGTGGAAGCTTTGGCAGCGCGGAGAGCAGCAGAATTCGCCTTGGAGATTGGCATCGATCAAGTCATCATCGAGGGAGATTCCGAAGTTATTTACAAAGATCTAGTCGACCTAAGACCTTCTCTTGCCCTACACGGACACCTTGTTTGTGATGTTTTGCATTTAGCTAGAGTCTTTTCTCTCTGTAGTTTTAATAATGTTGATCGAATAGGAAATAATGTTGCCCACAATTTGGCTAGAAGGGCTATTTCGACACATGATTTAAATGTCTGGATGGAAGAAGTGCCACCAGATATTCTCTAGTTTGTACAGGCTGATTTAACAGCCTTTGTTAATTGAAATGAATGTCTTGTTTCTCAAAAAAAAAAAAAAAATTTCATTCATTTCCATTCCCTTATGATCATTCAATTCTATTCTCTTATGAACTCCTAAACGGAGCCTTAGAGCATTCGCATCTGGAATGCTAAATGCCATATGTAAGGTTTATTTAGTATTTTTTTTCTCAAAAACCTCCCACGTTCATAATTGCAAATGCTCATAATTGTAAATTTTTTTACAATCTTGCTATAGTGCCATTCTACATGGAGAATGGCACTGTAGACTATTGGATATGTTTTTTAATCTAATTTATTCTTTCTCTCTTCTCTCAGACTTCTCAACTCTCTCTCTTTCCTCACATTTTGTCTCCCTCTCTCTCTGTGAATTGCTCTCAACTCTCACTCTGTCTCTTTGTGCCAGTGGTTAGGCCTCCACGCTGGTGGATCGGCGGGTTCTGTGGTTTTGTTTTTTTTTTTTTTTTTTTTTTTTTTTTTTTTTTTTTTTTTTTCCGCTGTGATCGGTGTTTGAAGGAAGAGGGTGGGTATGGCTGAAATGGGTTATGGGTCATGGTTCTCTCAAGTCCGGTGTTGCTGGGTTTTGTTGGTTGTCGGAGATCGCCAGTGTTTGGGTCCGGTGTTGCTAGGTTTCTGGGTTGCTTAGATTGGTGATGGGTTTGGTGGAGATCGGCATGGGTCACGGTGAGGTCATAGTAAGGTCGTGTGTGGTGGAGATGGGGGTGGATTCCGATGGGTTTTGTTATGGATTTCTGATGGGGTAAATCCGATTGGTTGGACTTTGGTTGGATTTTGGATTCCGCACGGTTGGACTCTGGTTCTTCTAGGTTTTGCGTTTTTTTCCTTCTGTTGTGACACTAGGTTTTTTTTTTTTTTTTTTTTTTTAATATGGGTTTTTGTTTCGGTGGGATTTTGGTGGGCAGTGGGCAGTGGTAGCATTGTGGGCATAGTGGAGGTGCGGTGGTGGTGACTAACCAATGGAGGCGCGGTGATAGAGGTTAAGGGAAGGTGGAGGAGAAAAATGGGAAAAAACAAAAAAGGAAAAAATATATTTTATTATGTAAATATATTATTTTAATGAGTAGAATAGGAAAATAAAAGTTGAGATGCTGGGAGTATTGTGAAATAGTATGGTATAGTTGATAAAGCAACTTTTTGGGATGGTAAAATCGGATGGGATAGAATTCCCAGATGCGAATGCTCACAATAAGGTTGCTAAAATAACTATTTAGTCATTTTAGCAACCAAAAAACACACTACAGTAAAAAAGGTAAAGCTAAAATTTTTTGAGTGATTGTTACAGTGGGCTACTAGCTCTAACAGCTCATGGTAGATGGATGGTATAACAAAAACTATTTTTTTTATTCCCCACACACTCACAAATCACTTCACATGCATAAGGTTTGTTTTCTCTTTTTAATTTTCTTTCTCCTCTCTCACTTCTCCTCTACTCTCTCCTTTCAGCTCCAAACCCAGCCCATATGAAATCGAATTGTGGACATTGGTGTTGAGGTGAGATTGGATTCGTGGGCATCGACGTGGAGATCGGATTCGTGGGCATCTTTTTAGCTATTCATCTATTTCTGCAACTTTCTAGGTCTTGTCGACGATTCCATACCAAAAGTAATTTTCTTAATATCAGTCTATGACTACGATCGCAATTTCAATTCTTTTGATTCTTTTAATTTCTCATCGATTTCCTTCATTTTTCTAACTTATTTGATTTCACCTAATCAATTTCTCTAACTTTTGTGACAGTGTTTGGGACTATTTGGTTCTCTATCTATCTATTTAAGTCGTTTGCCTACAACCAATACAAACCAAAAAAATAAACTGTAAGAACTGCACTTTTTTGTTGTTGTTATTACTTTGGCGTGGAGATCGGATTCGTGGGTTTGGGTTGCCAATTTTGTGATTTGTGAGGTGTTGTTGTGCTCGGATTCGTGGGTTTGAGTTGGTCGTGCTCCAATGGCTCTATTGTGGCTTGATTGTGGATTTGATTTGGTGGGTCTTGGTGCTAGTGGGTTTTGGTTGTGTTTGTATCGGTGATGCTGGTTTTAATTGTGGATTTTGACTCGATGGTGTTTCTTGGTGGCAATGGGTTGCTGGGTTTCTCGGAGGAAGTGGGTTGCTAGGTTTTGCTAGGTTTTTTGTGGTGGGTTGTTGATAACAGTGGTTGTTGTTGTGGTTGTGGCGGTGGTTTTGTTTTGCGGTGGATTGTGGCTGCCATGATGGTGATGAGAAGGTTGTGGTGGCGGGTTGAATTGAGTTTTTGTGGGGAAGTTTTATTTTATTTTAATGAGATGAATGTTAATATAGATTCTTTGATTTTATTATTATTATTTTTTTATGTCAAAGATTCTTTGATGTTGGGTGTGAGTTGTTAAAATAGATAAAATTACTTTTTAAGTTGCTAAAAATAATATTTTATAGCTTTCTTAATGTGAATGCTCAAAGGTGATATCGTCTACACTTTTTAGCCTTTAGCCTTTAAAGAAGGTTGTTGTCATGCTCTTGTATTTCTTTTGTCTCGTAATAATGTACCTAGCGTGTTTTGTCACACAAGGTTTCTTGCAAGGAATTAATATTAATTATGAAGAGACATATTGTCATGTAATGAATACAACTACATTTAGATTATTAGATTTGTAGTTACGAAGAACTTAGATATGCATTTAATGGATATGATTTCACCATATCTATAGGAATGTGTGTGTGTATATATATATATATATATATTAATAAGCAAAACATAGAAAAAAATTCAATTAAATTTTAAATTATAATTTAATTAGAGTATAATTTTGCACCATATATTCCATATAATCTAAACTTTTAAATTTTTGTGCTAAGTGAGTTAATTCAATACAAAAATTGGATTTCAATTAGAGTTTAATTTTGTGCCATATGTCCTATCTAATTTAAATTTTTAAATTTTTGTGCCAAGTGAGTTAATTCAGTGTAGAAAACAAGAAGTCCAATATAAATAAACCATAAAAAAAAAAAAAAAAAAAAAAAAAAAAAAAAAAAAAAAACCTAATCATATATCTAACTCTATACATAAAATTATAGACAAATAGAGTTTGAATTATTTTATATTTATGAGCCATTTTTTTTGTGTAACTAAAAATAATTTAAATTTATGAGTTATTTATATAATATGTATGATCTATTACTAACTAGGCAATATATATATATATATATATTAAATCAAAAGCTTAAAGGGAAATCAATTAGAATCAAAATTGGATTTTGCTTTTGTTAACTTTCCATAAAAATTAAATTGTTTAGATTTTTGTTGTTATTTTTTTTCTCAAAACTAACGAGCATATTTTTTTTAAACTGTTTCTCTTAAGATATTTTGTATGCGAAAATCTTGAACCTAAAAAATTGTAATTGAACTAAACAATCTCATGCACCTATCCCCATTCAATTTAGGAAATATTATTGGACTAATCTATTATTTTTATTTTGTGATTGTACATTGATATTGTATATGTAGTATGTAATAGTGATTTTCAAAATTATATACATAATAACAATGTAATGAGAAACTTTTTTTAAGAATAATGTAATGAGAAACTTGGCGTAACTAATATCATGAAAATTGCAAGGAAAAACCATTTTAATACCTCTAATTGTCCTGGTCGAATTAATGTCCTATATGTTTAATAACCCAAACTAACATCAATAACACTACTTGAATTTATTATTCCCATGCGTAAGCACTGCACGGGTTACATACTAGTATTTAGATAATGATATATACATGAATACTCTCAAATGATATACAATGCATGAAGCATATACAAAAATCCTTATATGAATTAAAAAAAAAAAAACATAAAATTGTACAATTGTCTTAGCTAAAATATAATGAAATAATGATTTGAAATTAATTCAATTTGTCTATTGCGATTTTATTAAAAATTTTGAATAATGATTTATCATTGTTGCAGTATATATTGAAGATTTACATGTTATGGGGATGCCATAGGAGCTAACAAAAATTTCCAATTATATTATTTAAATAACAGGTTTGATATGAAATATCTTGGTGAAATAAAACTTTGTCTTGGTTTGGAGATTGCAAGTCTTCAAGTGGAATTTTTATCAGTGGTGGCTCCAGGAAGGTTTTTGAGGGTGGTCATTAAGAAATTTAAATTATATAAAATCTAATAAAAAGAGAATTTCATATTTTGAAAACACACACGCACATGCGAACACATAAAACCTTACAATTTTCTTCTATGAATTTTCTTATTTTGAAATCATTACATATTAGTCTCATTATCAATGTTGCAAGCTACTTCTCTTCAAAAGTTTAGTTAAATAAATTTTTTTTGGACCTTTTATTTTTATTTGTAAGGACCTAATATATTGTTAAGGGACCAAAGTTTAAGATCAAAGTTTGGTTACAAACTTAATTAGGCTACAATTCTTACTAAAAAAATTAACATTACTATATATTTTGAAAATCTAACAGCTGAATTGATTGTTCTCTATGTTCTTAAAACACGTGTCAAATTTCATGTCAATTGGACGTTATTTATTATTTGGTCCCTAAACTTATTTTTTATATATAATTTTAAACTATAAAAACTCGAAATTTAAACATTTGATTGACAACATAGCAATATCTTTTCTCTTCTTGAAATTTTACAAGTATGAAAGATATAATAAGAAAATGTAATTAAATGGTGGATTTGTTAAAATTCAAATTTAATAAAAAAATATTAATTGAAGTTGTAGTCTTAGTCTACGACCAAGCTTGTTGCCAAATTTTGTCTAAAATTTAATTATGTTGAACCTAAAAAAAACTTAGGGTGGTCACAAAGTTTTTTTAAGGATAAACAAATCATAATTTTTAATTTTAAAATTTATACATAATAATTATTATTTTTTCCAAGTCAGGATGGTCTTGTGACCACTCTGGACTTTATATAGAGCCACCCCTGATTTTTATCAATCACCATACACAACACAAAAAAAAAGGGTCGTGAAGCACATTCATATGGATAAAGCTCATCATTTGAGCACCATAATGGTAGTTTGGTCACCTGATGTATGAAATGATATTTTTCGCCCTAAAAAAATGATGAACTCTTGAGCCTGAAGTACTACACATTATAGTTTTGCATGCAACCAAACATAACTTTTTCAATCACTTTTCACCAAAAAAAAAAAACTTTTTCAATCACTAACTACCACAATATAGTTTTGCACCAACTCAAAGCGTTAGAATAGGGTCAAGCATGTGCTATGTTTAATGAGACGACTGCCATGAGATTATTTTTATCAAAATTGATTAAATCCCAAATTGGTTGGATACGTAAACTCAAGTTATTAATTTTCACAATCCCTACAAAGACTGGATCACAAACATGATATTTTCACGTGTGGCAACACAGCTATTCCATAGAGATCAAGCAAACAATACCCGTCACTTATTCAAACCAATTAGAGGTTATTGTAATTCATGAAGCATGTTGTAAATGCATTTGATTTAGATCGTATATTATATATTTAAGGAAAATGTGGATAACCCTCAATCATATACAACCTAGCGATATTATATAACGACGATACTGTTTATCATTTAAATTAAAGGAGGATAAATCAAAGGTGATAGAACTAAGCACATTTCACCAAAATTCTTTAATGGTCTGTTTGGATGACATGAATTTGGATTTGGATTTGGATTTGAGGAGGCTCAAATCCAAATCCTTTGTTTGGGTAAGTTAAAAGAAATGGATTTGGATTTAGTCCCAAATCCAATCAGAATTTGATATGCTTAAATCCATGGATTTCAAATACCCACAGACACGGTGGAATTTGAAATCTCTCCCATACTGTGTTCTATTTCTCTCTCAGAGCAAAGCCCTCCTCCGACTGCATCTCCAACGGCGAAGGCAAGATCGGGCCGTCCGATCCGCCAAAACCTCCATCAAAGTCCTTTCCGTTCTGCCCCAGCAAGAAATTAGAGAATCCTCTGCTATAGATCGACGGCGGAGACGGAGTCTCCGACATCGTTTGTGTAGAGAACACATCGTCTACGTCGCTGGCGAGGAAAGACTGGCTGGCGAAGATCGAGGGCGAGGGCGAGTCTCTGGCCGAGTCCTTGACCGAGTCGGCGTCGAAGTTCAAGAATGATTCCAATCACTGCGACTCAAGGTGTGGATCATAGCCTGTGGATCCATCGTCGTCAAATGGCTGGGTCGGAGCGAGTGAACTCGCCGCTACAACCTCACCTCCGGTGACTCAGACGTATACGTCCACCCCTTGTGAGGGATCGAGCTTTAGAGGCATTTTCAGGTCTCTGGTGGTGGAGCTTCGTGAAATGACCAAACTGTCCTTGGTTTTTGTAGGATGAATGAAATTCTATTGACTGGAGTTGGTGTACATCCAATGATATATTGACACGTGTGATGTAACTATGATGTTGAAGGATTAAGAAAGATAATAATTAAAAAATATATTTTATTGATCTTAAATTCAAATCTAAATCCAAATTCAAATTTAGGTATCCAAACAATGGAATTTCAAATGATGAATTTCAAATCCTTCATTTTTTAAAAATATCCAAACAAAAAATTTTAAAATCAATGGATTTTAAATCAAGGCATTTCAAATCAATAGATTTCAAATCTAAATCTAAATCCAAATCCAAATATTGCCATCCAAACACAACCTAATAAAAATGAGCCGTAGAAGAGTGGTGATATTGATGTCTAGCACATATATACGATCAATTGACGATTTGGTCGATCTATTCACTAAATCACTGCCAAGTGCAACATTTTAGGAGATGTGTGTTGGCTTACAAATGTTTTCATATACAACTGAAGTTCTATGTACTCACAAGAAAAAGTAAAAAGTTTGAAGGATGTATGATATTTGTAATTTTTGTAATGTTTTTCTTCGTAATATTTCCACCTCCCGCCCCCTCCTCCACCCCCCACAAGTAAGATTTTAATGAGGCAAGATTTTAATGAGGCATGTATTTAGTGAGAGATCATCTAAGAGAGAATATTGTGAATTTTGGAAGAGGAAATATTTGTCTTATTCTCCACCTCTTATGGCCAATCATATATTGGCCTTAGGGACGGAACCAGGATTTGAACCTGGGGGTGTCAAAGCTTAAAACAATTTTTTTTAATGAAAATAAAAACTAACACCTGTTTCATATTCAATAAAATACTACATATAAAATAAGTGTTTCTTAAACATTTGATATTATAAAAATGTCGACAAAGTATAACATACAAAATAAGTGTTTTTTAAACATTTCAACACATTTATCAAAATAGAACTCGACGCTCTTTTAAGTCTCGAAAGTCATCTATGATTGAACAAAATAATAATAATGAACAAAAGTAATGAACAAAAAAAAGTTGGAAAAGAAATAAATTTAAAGGATGGATTTAAAATCTTACCGAAGCGCAGAAGAAGAAGTTCTGTTGGGGACATTATTCAGGAAATGAAATACAGACTTAAAACTACCCCCATAAACTCTATAGTCTATGGCATGTGAAAGAGATGAAGTTACGAGTAAAAAACAGCGAGTAGATGATTGGTACAACATCAAGTTCGTAACAAAAGAGAGAATAACTCACCTTGAATTCAATGAAACTTCCAAAATGAGAGCCATGTTTTGACCAATATTCCTAGCTTTTTTTCTTTTTTTGGGGGGGGGGGGGGGGGGGCTTGAGGTGGGGGGGGGGGGGGCAATGGCTGCCCCTCCCCCCCTGCCCTATGTAGGTCCGTCCCTGATTGGCCTTAATCATTTATTTTTTATTTTTTATACAAGATAGAATTTATACTCTAGCCTAGTCTAAGTGTATATATGTGTGAAACTTCCTCTAAGATATTTGAACCCCGACCCTTACCCCCACACCCCACAAGCATTTATACTTGTGGAGTGACCATCGCACTAAGGGTATGCGGTGGTGGCCTTAATCATCAATGGCAAATAGTTCGTGTTTTAATTTTTGTATTTTTCGAAACTTGTTTTCAAGTGTGTTTGGTTTGTGTTTTCAAGTGTGTTTGGTTTGTGTTTTCAAATAATAATTTTCAGTTTTTAAATAACATTAGACGTATTTCCACAAATGTTTTCAAACAACAATTTTCAATTTTTAAACACATGTACCAAACAAACCCATATCCCAAAACAGGGCTATATAGTACTAGATTTTTAACAACAATTTTTAACTCAAACGTATTTCTACAACACTTAAATAACAATACTAAAAATCTCTAACCAAATGGGCTTGATCTTCTAATAAACATTTTTTGTAGTGTTTTTCTATCCCAAAACTTGTTTAGCAATATTTGTTAGGTTTTTGTTTTCCGCCATATACCCAACCCCCAAAATCATAAAAAACAAACATGCAACTCTAGACTTTCCTAATAATGTAGATCGAAATTGCAAGAAACAATACAAATCGTACAAATAAATGGATATGAAACAACAACAACAATACACTACATGGAGCCTGATGTTAAAGTGTTTGGAGAGAGAGAGAGAGAGAGAAAAATTTTGACATTCACCATGAGCCACTTGTTACTAACCATTCATCATCACAACCCACTTATTTTTTTATTTATTTTTATTTTTTTATAAGAAGATCATAATTTTTTAAAAAGAAAATAAAAACATTACATCTTAAGCCAAAGCGATCTCAATGATACTAGGATTTTCCTCTATCCATATTACATAAGAATCAACATGCTTGGCATGCTGAGCCAAGAACCCATTTATTGTTAGTCGTTCACCATTGTGATAAATAAATTGTTGAGATTCAATCATGAAAGAGAGTTAGAGACATTGAGAAAGAATGAGAGAGGGTTTGATATTTGTAACGAGAGAGAAAAAAAAAAAAAAATATATATATATATATATATATATTAGAGATAGTTTCAACTTGTAACATTTGTTTTTAATGATTGTTTTTTTATCATCAGACCAAGACACTGATTAGTTTATGGTGAAGACAGAGATTGAAACTTAGATTTCTTATTTAAAAATAAAAATAAAAGTAAAAACAATTTTTAGAAAACAAATGCCCAAACAAACAGATTTTGGTGGTTCCGAGTCCTTTATTTCCAAAATCATAACATTTGTATTATTAAACGAGTCCAAATCTTCTATCCCACTCTTCATACACCACTATATACTCCACAAATAAAAACATGCCACATGTCCATCTATTTTATTAAATGCTAAATTTATGCCTTCTATTATTTCAATTACTTAAATATGATGGGTTATTTATTTATTTATTTTAGGAAATTGAAATAATAGAGGCATAAATTTAGCATTTAAAAAAGTAGATAGACATGTGACATATTTTTATTTGTAGAGTATATAGTAAAGTAAGAAGAGTGGAATAAAATATTTGAACTTTTATTAAACATGTTCAAAGTTACAGCTTCTTTCTACAAACTCTTAAACTGTATACATGTGCTCCTTTATAAAACTTGAACAATTGACTAGATGTGCTCACAGGACATATCGTATTTATTTATAAATTATGTATATAACTACTCAACTCTTTAAGGTCCATTTATATGATCTCCTCCTTAGATTTCTTTCTTTGCTCCTCCTTGATATTTTACATCAAAATGAAGAATGATCTCTCAGGGTCTCAACTCCCCACCACGTGGAGTCATTGATTGTTAGGATTGTTTGGTAATCCATTATTAAAGGCACCAGCTAAGTCACAGAGAGATGGTACTTTGTCCAAAAGTATGTATCGTACGCATGAATCGAAATTATCGACTGTAGAGGCGCATAACTCGGCACAGTCCTCACCACATAATATACCCGATTGATGATATTTACGTGTATAATCTGAAGTCCTTTTTGTTTTTCTAAAGTAGGTACACCGTACAATTACAATCCAGGTTTTTAATTTTTTTAAATATATTTTTTATAAAATAAAAATTACACTTTAATTTAATCTAAGTATATATATATATATATATATATATATGTAAAGTTTCTTTTTGAAAATTTGAATTTTGGCTCTTGTCTCTCACATCTCGCAAACATTTATTATACTTATAAAGTGACTATCATGCTAATGGTGCGCCGTGGTACAATCCATATTTTTTTTGCCTAAAGAAATAATAATAATAATAATAATAGTAATAATGAAATAAAAAAAGTATAATCCTAGTAATTGGAGAATGAGAGATTATTTGAGGGCATTTTAGTATCATCTAAACGATATGAACGCATGCCAAGCTTGCTACTCTATCTTCTTATGGTGTTTTGTTTTGTTATGCTTTTGATAATAAATAACAGAATTTGTTATCACTATAGGAAAGATCATAAAAAAAGCGTTGCCATAACATAACCACATGCACGATTACCTGTCAAGAACTAAAACCTTTTAATATTATGAGAAGTTTAAGTTAGCCCAAAGGAAAAAAAGAAAGAAAGAAAATAAATAGAGCTATGCTAATGACACTGAATTATAAATATAAAATTTCACACCACATTACACTAGACTAGGAGACTTGGAGTCCACCACAAGACAACATTGGAAGAAAATGTCAAATTTTTTTCATTGGTTCTGGTCTTCTAGAGTTTCTCAAAAATGAAAAAGAGAGAAGTTTAATTATTGAAAAAATCTAGAGACAAATAATAAACCATCAAAAAAGGGGAAAATTTTAACATATGTATTAAGGACATTAATTTAAGAAATACTTTTAGAAAATTTTTATGAGAAAAGAAAAAAATAATTATTTTTTAATAGCTTTTTATATTTCCCATAAAAATGATGGTGAGTTATATGAAAAATTTATGTCTAGCATGACTCTTAATTATTTTGAGAAATAATGATTGACATGTTTATTAAAAGCTCTTAATTGTTTTGAGAAGTAATTATTGTCATATTTATTAAAAGCTCACTAAAAAATACCAAGAAAAAAAAAAGCTTCTTCACCAAATTGATGAAAGATCAAACAAAATTAATGAAAAGCTAAAACAAGTTTTTGATTAAGATAGCTTATGAGTTTTGAAAAACATAACCACCCTTTAAAAATTATCCCACCAAGCAAACCCAAAGACCTATCATAGATGAAACAGTGTTACGAGTATATAGATTGAAATGTTTTAGTGACATGAGATTTTGTGTGCGTTTGATATTGACTTATTTAATTTTTTTTATTGCTTTTAGTTGAAAGTGTACTAAAAATACTTGTACTTTAAAAATGTAAGGAAAAAAAAAAAAAAGAGATTTTAAAAATATGTACAAAAAAAAAGCTCCTTCACCAAATTGATGAAAGATCAAACAAAATTGACGAAAAGCTAAAACAAGTTTTTGATTAAGATAGCTTATGAGTTTTAAAAAGATATCAACCTTTTAAAAAATATCCCACCAAACAAACCCAATAGCCTATCATAGATAAAACAGTCTTATAAGTATATAGATTAAATTTTTTTTAGTGACAAAGGATTTTACCAGTTATATTAATTGAAGTCTGGAACTCGCATGTTTGTCGGACGTAATTTATATAGATAAAAAACTTGATGCATATATTAAAAAAGAGTAATATGGCAAGTTGTTACCAGTGAGTAAATAAGTAATTTAAGTAGTGAACTTAGATTGTAATCAATAAAAGCTTAGTAGTTAAGATTTGTTGTAAAAATATTATAAATATATTGTTTGCTTAGTATTATTCTTTAAAAAATTATACCTTAAAACTCATATTTTCTTTATATTTTTTTTGCTAGTCGTTTAGCAGTCAGCACAATTGTCAGTATTGTGTCACATAGCTAAATATTTTCAGCAATACGTAATTCTTTTCCGGCTCTCTAATATAGTTTGGATAAACCAAAGATATATCTTATCTTGAAGCACAATATAATCTTATTACAGCAATTCTAGGGATATTCTAAGGATACACTTTAATTTCACATCTTGCTAACTAATGCAAAGTTGTAAAAATTATGACAAAAAGTAAAAACCAACTTCACTCTCAAATTTGGTATGTCAGTAAACGTATTGATTTTAGTAATTCTTAATATTAGTTGTCTGGCCAAACCCACCACCTATAAATATCCAACCAAGTTCTGACATATATGCTTTTTGTTTTTTGGAAAGGCATTCTGACATATGCTAACGAAAAAGACAATAATGGAATCTTAGACTTATTTGTTTTTTCAATTTTTTAATTTAAACTTTTATTTATAGCAGTCTAGCGTGGAACTTTTGGTCCCGTTTTCCTTTGTTGCGTGTTGGGAGTAGAGTATCAATCAATAAAATAAAATAAAATATTTTTTGAAGGCCCATAAACACCCCGCACTCTCATATTATTTTTTTTATTGTGAAAAAATAATATATTTTTTCATAACAATTTCATATATTTTGATTTATATACCATCTCATTATTGGCACACCTCTTCAAAAAAAAAAAAAAAAAAAATCTCATTATTGGCACACTATAATCTATTATAATTAATATTTTTAATTACTTGCATGTGACTTAGTAGACAAATTAGGTATTGTGAAAATGTTATTAATTTTGTTATAAAACTAGTTTTATTGTTTTTTCACTACATTCCATTTAGGTTTGTTTTGTTGTAAATTCTTTTTTGATGTACAATGTTTTTTTTTTTTTTTTCAGAAAAATAAAAAAAAGAGTTAATTAAGATTTTACTGTAAAACAAACATTGCAAAATATTGGCAATATATTCAAAAAAAATTTATAATAAAACAAATAAAAAATATTTTCATAACAAACTGAGACATCTGAATTAAATAAGAAAAAAAATCCAAAATGCCAACTCATGATAAACTTCTTGTGCAAATGGAATGAAATTTACTGTGTGCTTGACTTTGAAAACTAGTCTCATTTCCTTGTAAATCCTAACTAGGCAAAATGGAAAAGGGGGCTGAACCTAAAAATGTAGGAAAAATATATTAAAAAAAAAAAACAAAAAGGAGAGAGGGAGAAGAGTAGTTTTTTGTTTTGATCATGTTTTAGGCGTTGAACCAAAACATGTCTAAAGTGGACCCCAGTGGACAATCTCCTGCCTTTTCTAGGTGCCCACTGACCACGTGGTGCTCGAGATTGGAGAATGAGGTCTCACAAGAGCCGCGTTTGACGCTTCAAGGCAGAAAGTTATGGAAAAAAAAAAAAAAAAAAACTACTGAAAAACGGAAACCACTAAAAAATTAACTAATATTCTTAAAATACTGATTCAGAAAGTATTTTTTAAATTTTGGATGGCAAAATACAAGCAATTGACTTTTTTTTTTATAATTTTTTATTTTTATTATAAAAATAATATTAAAACTTTCTTAAAATAGTTTATTAATAAATATCTTAACTGCATTTACTCCTTTATTAAGTAAAGGCTGTTATATTATTATACTATTAAAAATTTATGGTAACATTCATCAATATATCCACTATCTTACAATTATAATTAAAAGCAATAATAAAATTTTCTTAAAATAGTTTATTACTAAATACTTATCTTAACGGCATTAACCGAAAACCATTATATTATACTGTTAAAGAGTGAAGATAACACACGCCTGAAATTATGTTTTCACTATTCTACTATTATAGTTAAAACAATGCTTACAGATTTCAAAAGATGGTGTTTAAAATTGTAAATTCGTGTTTTCACTATTCTATAATTATAATTAAAACAATACTTACAGATTTCAAAACACAAATGTAAAAGAAACAGTGCTTTTACGAAATTCAAAACATAATATATAATTCCAACTGGAGCCAAAGAAGACAGTGTGTAACTCGTGTGCTATGCCACAATATTAAGCGACTATTAAGTGCCAGCACAAACAATTCGAGCCAATCCGAATTGACCGTCTTTGGGTGTCGTTCTGCACTCAGCTTCCTTCTATTTCCATTTCACACTCTCTCTCTATAAATAATAAAAAAAAGAAGAAAAGAAGTAATAATTAAAAAAACAATGCCCTGTCACATCCACACTGAGTCCATTTCCATGTGCCCACTACTCCCCAATCGACCCAAGGTCTAGGGTTTTCGAAGACCACCCCTAACCTCTAACCTCCAATCTCCGATTTTAGATTTAACAATTCAATCTCTCTCTTTCTCTCTCTCTCTCCCCCGAATTCGGGCATGGAAGAGCAACACCAGCATCAGCTAAATCAAAATCAAAATCAACAAGCTTTGGTTCTTTACAAACCGCGTATTCAAGATGGAGGAGGGCAATCACAGCCTTGCTTTGACAATTCGACGGAGCAGAGCAAAGACGTGGACCTCATGAGCGTCGATCAATGTCATATCGATGATTCCCAACTCGTCGGAGCTACACCGGCGGCGACGGAGGACGCTTCCAAGGCGGCGGTGGAGTTGATGATGATGATGACGAAAACAACGACGCAGAACAAGGTGGAGCCTTCTCCCCTTCCGGTGGTGCCGGATACTACTACTCCTACGACTACTATGACGACGACGACGACGACGACGGTGGTGGTGGCGAAGAGAAAGCGAGGTCGACCGCCGAGAGGTCAGCCGAAGATGACCATAGCGTCGCCACCACCGAGAAAGAAGAAGGACGAAGAGGACGTGTGTTTCATTTGCTTCGATGGTGGTAGCCTTGTGCTCTGTGATCGCCGGTCAGTATATTCTTCTTCGCTTATTTTTCTCTTTTGCCTTGTTTTCGTTGTTGCTAATTTATTTAGGGCTTGAGAAATGAGAACAGTGAAACTGAAAGTTGCTCAATTAAGAGTAAAAATGAGCTGATTTTGGCTTTTGAAAAAAGTTTACGGGCGACGAAAGCGTGGGTTAGGGTTTAAGTTTTTGTTTATTTATTCATTTCTTCATTTCCATTACCCAAAAGGAGAAAAAAGAGAGAAAGAAATAAAGCTTATTAATTTACTTTATTTGTTTTTGTTTATTACTTGTTAGGGGCTGCCCTAAAGCATACCATCCTTCATGCATTAAGCGGGACGAGGCGTTCTTTAAATCGCGGGCTAAATGGAATTGCGGTATGTTGTTGGTTGTAGCATCTAATTCTCTTTTAAAATTTATCTGTTTATAGAATGCAGTTGCTGTGTTATCCTGTAGGCATATGAAAGGAAAGCAATCTGATAGTTTTTAACTGTTTCATTTACTGTTGTGTCCGAATTTCGCGCTACTAGAAGCATAAGATCACTCCCATTGATTTATCCAATTCCCTTCAATTTTTGTTTAGCTCTAAGGCATGTGGTATTTAAAAATTAAATAAGTACCACCTGTCACACATATAACTAAAAATGGGAGGATTCAATTGGAGGGGCTCCTTTCCCGCAGCTGGGGCATGTTTGTTATATAAGCATTATATGGTAGTTTTAATGTGTATATTGTTATTATTATAGATTACCATCTTGATGTAAATATTATTGATCAACAAAATGACATGATTGCTATTAAATGTTTGATGCCATTGGTTTCCATTTGTGTAATATCATTTGTATTCCAATACACGTCTAATCAACATTATTGGAAAAAGCGTTACGAAATAAAAAAGCGTGTTCGGGTTAGCAGTTTTAGAATATACTGTGGTGCGAAAACTTGATTTGGGTTTTAAAAGTGGTGCGTTAATGAAAAAGCTACCTACTATATGTGAATTGCAAACATGATCTTTGGTGTTTTAAAAAAAAGGCAATTCCTTTATTAAAATGATGCCAAACAAATGAATTTTGCTGGGCCAAACAGACTCAAAAGTTTTTTTTGTGAAGTTATCAATGAGTTATGACTTAAATGAAAATGACACTTTTCTCATCCTATGCGAATGGGCGGAGGATGAGGTCCCGGGTCAAAACCTACTATTGCATGCCCATATAAATTATCTTAAAAAATGGAACTCTATTTCTGTTATTTGGGTTTTTAAATATTTTTTTTTTGGAGTTTTCAGTAGTTGGTGCTATTTTAACCCTATGCTTAGATGAAGGAGAGGAGAGGAGAGGATCGGGGAAGGTGGCCAGAATATACTAAAATTCCTGCTACTGTCCCCTCTTCTCCTATCGTCTCCCACCTTTTCCCTCCATTTCAAACATACACTAAATGAAGTTATCATTTCTTTTAATCTCCATTAGTAATTTGACTTATGATCTTTAGGTTGTATGACTTTTTGTTCTTTACTGTATTCATGCATTTCAGGTTGGCATATATGCAGTAGTTGTCAGAAGGCTGCACATTATATGTGCTATACTTGTACATATTCTTTGTGCAAGGGTTGTATCAAAGATGCTGATTATCTGTGCGTAAGAGGAAACAATGGATTTTGTGGCCCATGCATGAGAACTGTGAAGCTGATCGAGAATTTGCAAGGAAATAAGGACATGGTACGCATTTTAATTATTGTTGATCCAAAAAAAAAGAAAGATAAAGGAATTGATATGCTGAACACTCCTTCTGTCTTCTTCTTTTTCTTTCTTTTGGTCACTTTCTGCTGTGAGCAAAGCTCTCTTAGCTTGGACTTGTTAAAAAAAAAAATATCTCTCTCAGCTTGGTTGAATTTGGATAGGGCAGGCAAAAAATTCCAGAGCTGATAATATGGAATAATTTATTATGTTGTGCAGGCTCAAGTGGATTTTGATGACAAAAGCAGCTGGGAGTATCTCTTCAAGATGTATTGGATATTTTTGAAGGGGAAACTGTCTTTGACTTTAGATGAGCTTACTCGAGCTAAAAATCCATGGAAAGAAGCTGATACTATAGTTTGTAAGACGGAATCTTCAGGTGAAGTTTATGATGGTAATAATGACAAAGGTTCTAGTTTCAACCATTCTTGTACAGGCATAGAAACAAATAATTCCAGAAAGAGAAAGACTAGGAAGCAGCCTCTGCTTAATAAAGACTCTCTATCTATGGAGAAATCAGTTAGTAATAATGGGATGCATCTGCCTGAAGGCACAATATGGGCATCAAAGGAACTCTTAGAGTTTGTTGCGCATATGAAAAATGGTGATACATCCCCGATACCTCAGTTTGATGTCCAGGCTCTTTTGCTAGAGTATATAACAAAAAACAATCTCCGTGATCCTCAGCAAAAATGCCAAATTGTTTGTGATTCAAGGCTTATAAATCTATTCGGAAAAGCACGTGTTGGTCACTTTGAAATGCTCAAGCTTCTTGAATCTCACTTTCTTATAAAAGAAAACTCTCAAGCAGATGATATTTTAAGAGTGGGAGTTGTCGATGCTGTTGCACGTCAGTTGGAGACTGATGGGAATTATGATAACCAACTTCCAACAGGTAGTGATAAGAGGCGTAGAACACGTAAAAGACCTGATGAGAGAGGGTCACACATTAATTTAGATGCATTTGCAGCAATTGATGTTCACAACATTAACTTGATTTACTTGCGGCGTAATTTGATGGAGAGTCTTATGGATGATGCTGACAAATTTCATGACAAAGTTATTGGCTCATTTGTGCGAATAAGAATTCCCAATAATGACCAAAAGCAAGAAATGTATAGGCTTGTACAAGTTGTAGGTATTGACTTTATAACACCTATCCTCTAAATGTACGCAGTAAAACACATATTATGCAAAATTGTGACATTGTTGAGGTTTTTGTGTATTAGGTACAAGCAAGGTGACTGAACCATATAAAATTGGAGAAAGAACTACAGATGTGATGCTTGAAATCCTAAATTTAGACAAGAAAGAGGTCATATCAATCGAGGGGATTTCAAACCAGGAGTTCTCTGAGGTGATATTTTTCTCAACTCCTACATTTTGTAGAAATGAAAGTTGCTACCTTTTTATCTTTTAATAATAGGACAATATGGTTTCCATCACAAACAACTATGATGATTTTTTTCTCATTTGTGTTAACTACTTTGGCCAAGAGCCTTATAGCTCAATGGCATTGCCTGTTCACATTTAGAGGAGAATCAAAGTTCAAATTGCCCCTCCCCCACTTGTTGTAACAATTGAATTTTAAAAAAAAAAAATTCCTACTCAGGTTTAAGTATTTGTTAGTGCATAATACAGTTTTTATGGTCTACTTGAGTATTTTTTTAACTTAAAAACGTGATTTGTGTATTTTAGTCTACTGTTAGGTAGTGTATGGAACCACTACAAAAACACATTCCCGTGGATTTCTAGGTGTAAAATGCATTCTGTAAAAAATTAAGGTGTTTGGTTGGACATTTTAAGATTTGCAGAATGCATTTTGTGTAGAATGCATTTTTCAAATTTGCATTTCTAGAGCAGAAGTCAAAAGTTAAAAAAAAAGTGACTTTTTATTCTCATTCTACTTCTCATTTTCACTAAAGCAATTGGGCCCACTAATAATGCATTAAAACCCATGCCCAACGACTCTTTTCTCCTTCCTTTTCTTTTCTTTCAGTATCTTCCTCTTCTGTTCACATCTTTTTTCTCTCACAGAACCGTTTTTCTCATGATCAATCTATCTATCATCCCAAAATCACAACAAAAACTTCTCAAAATCATAACGATAATCAACAGATATCCCAATGTATTTTCCCAAAACAATAAAAAGAATCATAGATGGGGCCTTTTTGGTTGAACCATGGCTTAGAAGACTAAGAGGAAGCGGAGGAGGAGGAGGATCGCCCATGGCTATGCAGCTGAAGGTGAGGGCATAGGCCCAGAGGCAATGGGTTTGGATTTGGTGGGCATTTTGGGTGTCGTTGTTGATGGGTTTGAGTTTTGATAGTTGGCAAAGGGAGGTGGACGAAGCGGGGGAGGAGGAGGTGGGGTTGAACTTTGAAGGCGAGAGAGATGGGGGGTTAGGGTTGTGGTAGTGGTAGTGGCAGTGGTGCAGAGGAGGAGGAGGTGGGTTTGGGTTTGAGTTTGATGGGTTTGAAGGGAGGCAGAGAGGATTGGATGATCCCAAGTGTGAACCAAAGCTGCAGAGACCTATATATCGATACATACAAACATGTGTCAGTACATATGTACAGACACAAAATTACTTTGCATGGTTGGTTCAGACTGCTTGTTCCTGAGATAAAAGGAACATATCAAATCAGATATATCAGGGTAACTCACAAGCCAGTGAATAAATCCATCCACTGAAGCAGTAGTATATCCATCTACAACTTGCCTACTAACATCCGACATTCTTTTAGCCTTTACCACCAAGTGTGTACTGTGTACACATCAGTTGCCTGAATTTCAAATGTAAACCACCTTGCAGAACTGTGAACCCAAACTGCAGAGATCTATAGTCCTTCTCAGGGGGATGATCACATACTCAACCGTGGTTGGATTTCATAAATACAAAGTCTGAATTGATATCCAAATTGCATAACAGGATCAAGCCATTGCAAGAAACGCTGGTAGAATCCTTACCTTTACCACCTTTAGCATGAATGAATGAACTGAAAGAGTATTTGTGTTATTTGTGCTATTTCAATTTCGTATTATTTTTGGATTGTATGAACATGCACAACTTAAACACACTAGCATCGTCATATATAATTTTATTCTGTGAGCAAGAGACTATCTAGGTGAGGTGTAGCATTTTGGAGCATCATGAATGGAGTTTACTAGTTGGCTTCTGTAGTTGATATTTTATGTTATGTTTTCAGGATGAGTGCAAACGTTTACGCCAGAGTATAAAGTGTGGGCTCATCAAACAGTTGAATGTGGTAAGTCTTGATTCTTATGTTCCCCTAGGTCTCAACCTAGGAATTTACATCCCTTTTGTAAAGGAAACTTGTTCTTGGTTGTAGGGTGAGATTCAGACAAAGGCAATGACGCTTAAAGCAGTGAGAGTGAATGATGTGAGTTCCTTTCCTTTTGATCCTGGGGTAATGAGGCAGTATTGTATGCAGGATGCTTGTGTAGTAAATATTCTTTTAGTCTGTTACAATTGCATTAAGTGAACGTTGTGGCCTATAAATGGTTTTTTACCCTGGAAAATCATTGCTGAACGTTGTGGTCTTATTTGGCAATCCAGGTGCTGGAAGCAGAGATATTGAGACTTAATCATCTACGTGATCGAGCAAGTGAAAAGGGACATAAGAAGGAATATCCTTTGTTGTTTCAGATTGTTTCATTCTATTTGATATTTGAATTTTCCCCTGCAATTTAAACTCTTGGTGCTTGAAAACAAATGCCTTCTCTGTTTCTTTTTTAACCTTAGTTATGCCAAATATCTGTATACGGAAATTCATTTGAGTAAGAATATTCCCATACAAGTTACCTATCAAAAATAAAATAAAGAGTATTCCCATTCAAGTTGCTTAGATTATGTGTTCCTGGATGTTTATATGGATTGCTGGTTACATATTTGAGAACCCAAAGGAATGATATGTGGCATGATTGATGAACGACCGCATTTTCAATATTTTAAAGGCTCATTTTTTATTATAAATTTTTTCTGCCTCATCCATCTCAAGAACCTCATGTTGGTTACACTCATTTGTCAGCATTGATCTTTTGACTGCTTGTAGAAATAGAGTGTAGCTAGCCTTGTAGCCATCTCTTGATGTTTCACTTTATGTTATATCTGATAGTTGAGAGGTAATGGGGGAAGTAAAGAGAAGTTTTAATCTTTGAATTTATTTCATTTTGTTTTTGAAGTTAACCTATTGGGTGCATGTGTGACTTACCAATTATTATTATTTTAATGGCAATTGAAAATAGAGCATGAGTTAAAATATTTACACCACACTGCTAAAGAATTACCTTGTAACCATTGATTGGTAGCATTTTCTATTCTTAATATTTGTGATGTTGCAAAGAAATTGGTACAAATTTATCAAGCATTCCTTAACTATGTTGCACGTTAAGAGAATGCGTGGAGAAATTACAACTTCTGAAGTCACCCGAGGAGCATCAGCGTAGACTGTATGAGATTCCTGAAGTCCACACCGATCCAAAAATGGATCCAAGTTATGACTCTGAGGATAATGCTGGAGAATTAGATGAGAAGAGACAAGGTCCGTACTTTTGATTTATGGACATGGAACGCATACAATTGATATTATATTATCTTTAAGTTTTAATTTGAATTTTTAATTTGGTAGTAATAGTGCTGGTGTGTGTGCAGATGTTAGTTTGAGACCAAAACCTTCTGGCTATGGTAGAAAGGGGAGGGAGCCTATCTCTGTACAAAGATCAGGTGATATATCAGACGATGTTGGAAGCAGAAAAAACTTTACTAAGTCTTGTGAGCAGAGTAGTAAAGTTGGTATGACTAGTAATTCTGATGAAGGTGGTGCTTCCCAGCTTCATGATACAGTGAACAAATCCTCTTGGAATCAGGAAAGAGAAGCACCTGGAATAAATAGTTGGAATCCACCAGCAAACCAGGTTAATACTTCTAGTTCATTGGACATTGCTTGGAGTAGTCTAGCAGTGGTGGTTGCATCAGAAATTTCACCACTGGCTCTTTCTTCAGTGTCAGAGCAATCTGCTAATGATTCTGACACTGACAAAATTTGGCACTACGAGGACCCAGCTGGCAAAACTCAAGGGCCATTCTCTATGCTGCAGCTGCGTAAATGGAGTGAGCACTTCCCTTCTGATCAGAGAATATGGAGGATAAATGAAAAGCAAGATAAATCTGTACTTTTGACTGATGCATTTAGTGGACAATACCATGAAGTGCCACCTTTTCCGGATAATGGTAATTTACTGTCTCAGGGAGTTGGAGTTGCCTCAGATGTTGGAGATAATATCCGTGATGGTGGGTGGAGTGAGAGTATGAATGCCGCTCAGACAGACAATAAAGAAGTTGAGGGGAGCTCAAAGCCAAAGCAGGAAGACTCAAGTGTTTATAGTAATAATAATGATGAAGTTTTTAGGGGCAATGAATGGGGCTCTAATTCTTCTAGTTGGACTACACCTGCAGATGTTGCTAATTCCGATGAGAGAAGGAATGGAGTTTCTCTACCAGGCTGGGACTCATCCCAGGGAAATAATTCCTGGCTTGACCAGCCTCAATTGTGTAATAGTTCATTAACCCCACCTGCATTTTCTGGGAAGTCTGATGAAACTCTGTCACATCAAGTGAGGAAAGATCATGGGGGTGAAAGTAATTCTGGTCAGGAAAATGGAAATTGCAATTCAAACAGTACTGCTGACGGTCAAACTAAAAATGAACAGGGTTATGAGAACCGATCTGATAGTGAGGGCCATTCAGGCCAATCTTCTGGACACAGCCAGAGGCCTCCACCCATAAATGGTTCATTGAACAGCTGGGATTCCAATTCTGGTTTTACCTCTGTAGTTAATTCACTTGAAACAACAGTGAAAAATCAGGAAATTGTTATTCCAGATCTGCCCAGTCCCCCTCTAAAGCAAAACAATGAAGACTCAAAATGTCAGGCTGGTGAAAACAAGCAAGCTGTTTCTTCAAGTGTTGCTGTACAAAATGCAGACCCTTCCTGGAGCACTGCTTCTAGTTTAGTGGGTGGTGGGACTCAAATTCATGACGTAGCTGCTAAATGGGGTGGGTACTCCCCTACTCCAGCCAAACCTTCGGTTGAGGAATGGGACTCCAGTCTTGTCTCTGCATCTTCTCTGAAACCCACTGAAATGATCAGTGATCATGCTGCTACCCCAACTTCAATAAATGACCAACTGACACATTCTTCCCCGTCCCATCCTCCATCAAATACATCTAATTGGCAGGCAATAGTTACTGAACCTGCTGACTTCTGCTCTTTAGCTGACGAATCAGTTTCAGATCTGTTGGCTGAAGTTGAAGCGATGGAGTCTCTTGATGGCTTGCCTTCCCCTACTTCAATTATGAAGTGTGGAGATGCATTGATAGATGATTCTAAAAATGATTGTATGAGTCCTTTAGATGGGTTTAGCCCAGCACTTGATCCAGGAAAAGGTGACGCCTTAAGCTCCACTGGTGATTTACAAGTACCTTCTCAATCTACGGTGACTGATGAACCACATGGTGTATCTGGGGCCGATGTTCTTGATCCTCAAAAGAGGTCCAGTGGGCATTCCTCCACAAGTTTTGAAGTGGAGGGAGATGCAAAGCCCAGCGATATTTCAGTTAACCAATGGGAATCTGGTTCTGACATCCAACCAACACCGCCATCTACAGCAAGTTGGGACATGGGTACCACAGATTGGAGAGTGGGGTCAGAAAGTACAGCCACTAGTTATGGAGCAGTGCAGGGAGGTGCAAACTTGGGCTGGGGAGGATTAGATCAAAGAACTACAAATATGGGTTATGGAACTGGTCAAGTAGCAGCAGAGAACAGTGTAAGCATGAATATGAGTGCTTCTGCTGGGAATGCTGGCATTTGGGGAACCCAACCGAGATATGGTGGTGACAGATTTTCTGGTCCTAGAGATCGGGGTTTTCAGAGCAGGGATTTAGGATATGGTAGAGGTAGGGGTATGTGGAACAACAGACAGTCCATGTATGGTGGTGGAAACGGAGGAGGTTCCTTCAGGCCTCCTCCCAAAGGGCAGCGAGTTTGTAAGTTTTATGAAAGTGGCTACTGCAAGAAGGGGGCAGCATGTGGTTATTTGCACCCATGATTATGGGGTTCTATGCAATTAGGCACATTTAATTCTGTAATCATTATTCATGTTAGGGAAGTCTGGTTCTTGCCAATGTTGCAATTTAACCTGTAAAAGTATCAGTCAACAAGCAGCGTAAAACATTATTTTTTGAATATCTGGGTAGCTCTAGAGTTGCAAAGTTGTGGACAATTTAGGAAGAGTGATTTAATTTGCCTGCCACAACGCTTTCCTCATGATTTTTGCTTTGACGCATCTGGAATCTTGGTTGGATACACATACTACCCCAAATTGTGGGGTGGGGGGTATTATTTGTGGACTATGCAGATGTCCGCTCAAACGCTATTATATATAAAATAGTTGTTTTTGCCTACACTGATTAGTCTCTCTTACGACCACCACCGTCAGGGTTGTGTTGAATGAGAATTGAAATTTCTCGTTTGGATATTCTTAGATTCCTTAGCGGGCCCAGGGCATGTGGATTGATTGAGAGGAGAGCTGGTAAATTTGAGGATTAGCAATTCAAATTTACTTTGTAACTTACCAATAAAAATATAATAAAATTATTATTATTATTGTTATAAACTCTCAATTACATCATCCAACTTTGTTTAAAATTCAGTTCATTCCTAAACCACCTTTAATTTTGTTCATTTCACCGCTCTTAGTCTTGGCTTTGATATGCATTCAATCAATGTAGTCATTCTATCAAATACCATTAGATGATAGATATGTTGTTATAATATGAAAACGGAATGGATCCGAAACCTAAAAAAGGAAGAAGTTAAAAAGAAGAGTATTTAAAAGGGCTGTACCAAGCAGGCTTTTTGTGACTACTTAGACTGAAGATGGGTAATGGGCGTCACTGCTTTGTATCAGCCAATATATGTCCAACCTTATTTATGGCCGTACTGTAGGCGGTGTATAAAGGGGACATGTAATGTTACATAGAAACATTGCTCATGAACTTGAGTTTGATGCCGAAGACTGTTGTTTATTTATTTGTTAATTACCAATTATCTGCCTCCTCTGTATTTTTGGTTTATCTCTCTTTGTTTTTGTTGATTGCAGGGATCTTCTATGATCTAGAAAAAGGATTGATTACATTAATTTTAGTCAGTCGTGTTCAAGGAAGCTAAATCAATGTGTTGATCAGCTGGTGTCAAAGGTTGAACTTGAAAGCAAGTTTATCTTTTGCTTTTTTGTACCTTATATTTTTATGGAACGTGATGTCTCACATCACATGCATGCCCTTTCGTTGCACTTAAGCGTTATGTTGAGTTATAAATGTGCTCTATTTAAAGAAAGAAAAAGGCTGTATATATAACACTATTTCTCAATCACCTTCAGGTCTAAATCAACCACTTGTGTGGAATACAGAAGAGTAAAAGGGTTCATTAAAAAAGAAGAAGAGTAAAAGGGTTTTTTTTAGGCTGATTCTTGCTTTGTAATGTTGTTCTAATAACGTTGTTTTAAGTATTGTGAAAATATGTGTGGGTGAAAAAGTGTTGTGAAAATATGTATTGTGTTGTTTAAATAACAAAAACTATTGTTTAAACAACACAACTAAACAGACCAGTTGAGGGTTTAAAACACGTCTATTGCATGTAAATTTTCTTTTTTTGTTTAGATAAAAACATCTATTGCATGTAATAGTTAGTCATGTACCACGCTTAAGAGCATTCTTATCAAGGTTTGCAAAAAATTTAGCATTTACCATCTCAAAACCCAATTTTATAACATATAACACCCCACTTTTCAATACAACCAATATCAAAACTTCTAGTTTTTTTACCATTTCATTTAAATAATGTTTCTTTATTATTTTTCAATAATTTATTATTTTTCCTCTCTCTCCTCTGTCTCTCTCTTTCTCACAGCACCGCTGGCACCACACTACCAACCACCCACCAAAAACTCACCACCCATACCACAACCACCACTAACAAAAAAAGAAAAAAAAAATCATAGCAGAAACCTCCACATCCACCCACAACCACCAAATCCACTCACCACCACCAACCACAGCAGAAAAAAAAAAGAAAAAAAAAGAAAAAAGAAAAAAAAGAAACCTCCACCATCACCGCCACCAGCAAACCCACTAGCAGTGAAAGCTTCTCCTTTCTCTCAAGATCGGCTTGTAGGCTTCAGATTGGTGTGGAATTCAGATTGCCGTGGGCTAGTGGTGGTCGTGGCTCGCTGTGGGTGGGGTTCAGATCGTAGTGGGTGGCTGTGGGTGGGTTCAGATCACCGTGGATTTTCGTGGGTGGCTTCAGATTGCGTGTGTGGCTGTGGGTTGGTTCAGATCGCGAGTGGCCATGGGGCCGTTGCTCACCGTGGGTCGCCACGGTTTGCTCGCCTTGGGCCGTCACGGTGATGGTCGGTGGCTGATTTGGGGTCAGTCACAAATCAACCATGGGTTTGTGATTTGGACGGTCATTAACTGTCAACCATGGGTTTAGAGAGAGAGAGAGAAAGAGAGAGAAATGAGAAAAAAAAAGTGAGCTCCACTTGAATAAAAAAACAATATAAATTTTACAATGGGTGAACAGTGCGGTCTCAAATATAAGACCGCACTGTTCACCAATGCAAAAAATTATAGTATTTAAAACCCTTGATGGAGCAAGCTTTTGGGTCAAAAATGTAAAAAAAAGCATCTTTCGACATATAGAACCCTTAATGAGAATGCTCTATCGCCAAGAGAAGAGACACACATATGAATTCTGTTGTAGAGCCGGCAATTCAATTCCTTTTGTTGTTGTTGTTGTTTTTTTTTTTTTTCCTAATAATAATAGTAATAATAATATAGAGTCATGTAGTTTGATTTGTTGATACTTTTTTATGTTTCCAAATAAAATATTCAAAATTCAAATATTTTCTCTCTAAAAAAAAATTTCAGATCTTTCATTTTAAAATTATTGAATTATTTAAAAAGAGAAAAAAAAAAGTTGCAAATACAACAATTCTGGCAAGAAGTTTTTTTTTACCGGTTCTTGTGATTTAATATTAACAATTTAACATTACCTTAAAAAATTATTGTGTCTAATCAGTAAAACTTACAAACAATTGATCCCACTCCTCAGGACCAATTTACATAGTAATCAAGAGGTATTTACCCTGACGAATTAAACATAAAAACTTAATTAAATATAAACTATTTATCACTTTTTTAATCTATAATTTTTATCTATATATATATATATATATATAACCGAAATATCTGAACTCTCGTAATTTTTCACGTTAGCATTACTTAAATAAATAAATAAATAAATTATAATTTTACTATAAAACCGGGAAAAAAAATTCTCTACCACTTAAAACAAAACCCGATAATAACACTATCGCAGTAGCCACTAGCCAGTAGCGATTTGAACATCATGACCGCATGACTTTATTTTGTTTGACACAAACAGGCGCTTTGAACTCTTGGCATTTCCACACTGGTGGTGCAGCCCCAATTGGCATCATCACACCATCAGCTGAAGATTCCATTGAAAATAAGGGCTTACTGCTAGCAGTAGGGCCGTCCACGTTCTTTTCAGTCAATGGGGAACTCACATTCATCTTGCCATTGGGGTTTGCCCGATCCCTAAAGTTAAATATGCTTAAGGGCAACTTTTTTAGCTTCACTCTTCCCTTCTTTTTACCAGTGGCATACACATCTTCCAAAGTTTTATCCCTTGGCTGACTTGATTCTGCTTCCCCGTTATTATTTTTGTATGGATAAGAGAACAGGTACTTAATTTAGAGTCAAATCCCTCTAATAATAAATTTTTTTGAGTACATGAACTAAACCATGCCTTCCTATAGCCTCTACATACTGTTTGCTTTTGCCTTTATGTATTGAAGTCAATATGTGGTGATAGGCTACTTGAGGTGTTGGACATAGATTTGCCTTATAGTAATTGAGTGATCAAATTTTACCATATCAAAACTACCCTGAGATTCATTTGGGAGGAGAAATTGAAAAAAAAAGTTGTGCTAAGTGTGCTTCTTTCAATTTTATTTTAGAGTTCTCACATGTCCAATTAAACATTTTGTTGACTTTGGTACGATTTTTTCATGTTTACGCAAAGTGAGAGAAAATTTTATATTTGAAAATGGTTGAGATTGGCTCTATTTGTTTCGGGTGAAAACCACTTCCGGAAATGCTTTTCTATAAATGCGGGTGTTTGGTTGCGCATGGAAAATAAATTTTCCAGAAATGCTTTTCAGTTGACCGTGAGTCAAGGTGAAAATCACTTCCATTTTTATTTTACCTTCAAATATCATTTTCCGGAAAATAGAGAGAGAGAGAGAGAGAGAGCTCGAAGAGAGAGAGAGAGAGAGAGAGAGAGAGAGAGAGAGAGAGAGAGAGAGAGCACGAGCCGCGAGCTCGAATCGCGGCCCTAAGCTCAGAGCAACCGCACGAGCACCCCTCCACGCGACGGTGAAAGAGAGCCCATCGCCGGTGACCCACGAGCCTTCGACTTCGCCAGCGACCCAGAGCCTTCGACCTTCGACCCAGACCCATCGCTTTCGACCCACCGATCTTCAGCCCAAAGCCTTCGACTTTGCCGGCGACCTAGAGCCTTCGACTTCACCGGAAACCCACGAACCGATCTCTTTCTGTGTGTGATTTTGATTTCTGTGTGATTTTGATTTTTGTTGTTGTTGTGGTGGTGTGGGTGGTGGTGTTTTGGTGGTTTTTCTGATGTGTGGTGGTGGGTTTTGTGTGGGTGGTGGTGGTGGAAAATAGCATTCTCAGAATGTTACAAAACACATGAAAATATTTTCTAGAACAATTTTCATAATGCAACCAAACACTTGAAAATATTTTCCTTTCCCGAAAATAGCATTTCCGGAAAATAAATATTTTCCCGAAAATATTTTACGGGAACCAAACACAGCCTTAAGGAATTTTTGTTACCGTTGATATCAGTGACGATCTCTACTAATTCTTGCTACATCAATATTGGTAATATATTTTTAGGAAGAATCTGAAACTTGACCAGTTTGTGTTTTTAAATTAACCTTACCTCCCATAGAAAAAGATGGTTTTTAATCTATTATATATATATATATATATATATATTTAATTTGTTGAAGTGTTTAATTTAAACATTTTCCTTCTATTTTTCTATGTCTAACAGCAAAGGTGTAATGAGAGTTAAAGATGTGTGTATCGTTTTTAGAATTACTTGCGATGCGCAAAACATAAAAGAGTGAGCTTATCTTCATTCTCATTAAGTTCTCTTTTCTCTTCCATTTGATGTTAATAGTTTTAGAATTAATCCCATTTAAATTTGATGATTTGTCTACACAAATCTGATGGACTATTATGTGCATTGTTACAGATCTTGACTTAATATTGTTCAAAATCCTAAATTCTTTAATGTGTGCTCTAGCAAATTTTCATTTGAAAGTCAAATTACTTTGAATTTTTCATAGGATTTATCAAGATGTTCAAATTTATTATCTATGTCACTTCCCATTTCGCATTTTTTTATTTTTCTTTTTTTTTGGGTGAATGATCTTAATCTATGTAGCAGATTGCATTGCATTGTTATTGACTACAAGTATTTTTTACATTGGCTGCTAGTGGACTCTGATTATCACAACTGGGTATTATCTGAGTTTGCTTATAAACACTTTCGTTTTGTATCATTATGTGCATGTTTGTATTTTTTGTTTTAATAATAATTTTGGTTTGGTTATTAAGAAAGTGTAGGGATAAGTTTTGGATTTTTATTTAGTATGTTTGGGATTCAAGCATCTTTATATAATTGTTTGGGATAGAGTTTAACAGGGATGGTGAAGGCTCAGCGTGCTAGGATAATGCCTTTGAGAAGAGGTGATGGACTTCAAAAAAGATGAGAAGCTGACAATTTACAACTTTACATTAAGCGACATGACATTTAGAATTGGAGTCAGAATCCAAAACCTTATGGTAGGTGTAGGGACAAGGGGCCCGAATATATATTGGGCCTTGAGTCTTGTCCGAGGAGGCTCAGTAGTCCGAGGGTAGATTAGTAGTAAGGAAGATGCAAAATTGTAAGCTTCACGAGCAAGTTATGACTATAAAGGCTAGGGAAGGTGGTCTGAGGAGGAGTGTCCCATCGGCTAAACGAAGCAAAGATCAAAATGTGTGTCTTATCATCCAGGACGACGTACCAGGAAGTTCTATTGATAAGGATATGTATTGTGAACGTACAGGACAGATGGGAGCTAAGAAATATATAAGAGAAAGTTGCTACCACCGCATTGAATGCTCTGTAGCTAACTCCCTGGTAGCATTTATGTGGAGAAGACTCCTGAACAGTGCTGCCTTGGTTACCCCAACTCACAAAAAGCCTGAGGGGGTGTCCGATGGGACAAGCACTTAAGTGGTGGCCTGGACGGTCAACAAATGGAGGGCTAAGATCATCTAAAGGGGGATATATAATGTAAGAGACCCTCCCTGGAGAAGAGATCGAGAAATGAAGAGAAAAACATTGTAGTAACCAAGAACTGAATCTGTAATCTAACTTAAGAAAAATATATAAGAACTGATCTCCTCGAACTTTGTCGATGACGATTTTCTTTAGTTTAAATCAATCTATCTTTCTTTTCTTGTCATCTGAATCCATTTTACTTGTTGTCCAACTCATTAAAGCTCAGTTTTCCAACCCACTCTTTACAAATTCATTGTATTAGGCTTTTTAGGCCTAAGTTCATCCATCATTTGGGCTAGGGACCCAAATTGCGTCCTTACAATTGGCGCCATTTGTGGGAAATTCTGGAGTTGCAATGAGTCTAATGTTCAACTATGGTAGGTTCAGGTCCGAATCAAGCAGAATCTATGAGGTCTCAGTGTCAAGATCACTTCCGTAATCTTGAACGGACAAGGGACCGGGAGGGGTGTGTGCATACTATCCATACCAGTAGGAGCCAGTCTCGGGGTGGCAGCCACATCTCTCACGAAGAGAATGCTAGAAACATGTAGCTGAAAATTGATCATCTGCGGAGGAATTTTCGTCGTGAATGACGAAGAAAAACTCCCTCAAGGTCTATTTCTTCTGCCAGTGAGGAAGAAGATGGCAATTACAGGCCCAGATTAAGGACTCCCCTTAGTGAGTCTTTCTCGTATGATGAGGATTACCACCACGAGCGCAAAAACATGAGCTTATCTTCCAAAGGATTGGGGAATGATGAAATGAGCAAAGCGCTCAACCAAATTTCTAAATCACCTCTCACACGCAAGATTGAGGGAGGGAGACTTCCTCGGCGGTTCACTTAGCCTACATTCACCATGTACAATGGTCGTACAGACCCTATGGAGCACGTCAGTTACTTCAACCAGAGAATGATTGTACACTCCAAGAATAAGACCTTGATGTGTAAGGTATTCCCATCCAGTTTGGGGCCTGTGGCAATGAGGTGGTTTGATGGTTTAGGTGCAGGTTCTATTGACTCCTTCAAGGAGCTTACCCGAGCGTTTGGGTCTCGTTTTATTATGTGCAGTAGGGTTTCTAGGCATTTAGATTCTCTATTGTCCATGTCCATGCGAGAAGGTGAGACCCTGAAAATGTACTCGGACAGATACTAGGAGATGTTTAATGAGATTGATGGGGATTTTGATGATGTGGCCGTAAGGACCTTTAAGGTCGGCCTGCCCACTTAGCATGATTTGAGAAAATCCTTAACCAAGAAGCCAGTAAGGAGCGTGTGTCAGCTTATGGATTGCATTGTTGAATACAAGCAGGTCGAAGAAGACCAACAACAAGGCAAGGGGAAGGGTAAGGTTATCTCTCAGGAGAGGAGGGATTTCGGGTCGGACAGATACAACAATAGTAGGCCCCAAAGGGATTTTATTGGGCAATTTGGATCTACGGCTCCTCAAGTGGTAAACACAGTGTTCCGGGAGCCAGTACATCAAGTTCTAGAGAAGATCAAGAATGAGTCATACTTCAAATGACCAAACAAAATGGGAGGAAACCCCATGAGGCGCAACCAAAGTCTTCATTGCAAATACCACCAGGAGCGAGGGCATACCACCGAGGACTGTAGAACTCTATGGAACCATCTGGAGCAATTGGTCAGAGAGGGAAGGTTACAGTAGTTTTTGTATCAGCCCAACAAGTAAGGAGACTAAGTAAGGTCAGGGGCTCAAGGGAATGCTTCTTCAAGGCCCCCTTTGGGCATAATTAATGTCATCTTTGCTGCTCTTGGGAGAACCGACTCTCATTCCTCTAGGGTGATGTCTGTAGCTCAGCTACACGCTGAGGACCCTAGTTCTGAGCTGAAGAGAGCTAGAGTGGAGCTCTGACCGGCATTGAGCTTTTCGGCTAAGGACAAGATCGGAACCATACAGCTGTATGACGATGCCTTGGTGGTCATACTCAGGATAGGGGGATATGATGTTATGAGAGTGATGGTGGATCAAGACAGTGGAGTAGAGATTATGTACCTTGACTTATACAACAGGATGGGCCTGAAACTTGAGGACTTGACAGCCTATGATTCGCTTCTGGTAAGCTTTGACGGGAAAGTTGTCATTCTTAAGGGCCAGATTCGACTGCCCATACAAGCAGGATCAGAAGTAGTGGAGGTGAATTTTATTGTAGTGGATGCCTATTCTCCCTACATGGCCATTGTGGCAAGACCCTGGCTTCACGCCTTGGGAGCCGTTCCTTCCACTCTGCATTTAAAGGTAAAATATCTGTCTGGGGACCGAATTGAGGAGCTGGTTGGGAGCCAGTCTGTAGCAAGGCAGTGTCTGATCGCTGCAATAGTGCATTAGCCAAGAATGGAGTCCCCGGCCTCTGCTGGGAAGAACTTATAGCAATCAAGGACTCTGGTATTAACTGTGGAGGGGGTAGCCGAGGAGGTGAAATGTGAGGATTTAAAGAAAATTATTGTAGATGATGATTCGAAAAAGTTTTTTCAGGTCGAAAGTCAGTTGTCTCCTCAGGAGAAGGAAGAGCTGGTAGAATTCCTCAGGAAGAACATTTACGTATTTGCGTGGAGTGCTTACGAAGCTCCTAGGGTGGATCCAGACCTCATTTGCCGTCATCTAAATGTCAACCCATCTGTCCTCCTGAAGAAGCAACCACCTCGGCGTTCATCGAAAGAGCATTCTGATGTTGTCAAGGAGGTCTTCCTCAGGAGAAGGAAGAGCTGATAGAATTCCTTAGGAGGAACATTGACGTATTTGCGTGGAGTGCTTATGAAGCTCCTGGGCTGGATCCAGACCTTATTTGCCATCATCTAAATGTTAACTCTTTTGTCCTCTTGAAAAAGCAGCCACATTGGCGCTCATCAAAAGAGCATTCTGATGCTGTCAAGGAGGAGGTGAACAAGTTTAAGCAAGCTTGGGCTATTAAGGAAGTGTTCTACCATGAATGGCTGGCCAATACGGTGGTAGTGAAATAGAAGAATGGGAAGTGACGGGTGTGTGTAGACTTCACAGATCTGAATAAAGTTTGCCTTAAGGATCTTTTCCCTATGCCTCGAATAGATCAATTGGTGGATGCCACTGTGGGCCATTCTCGGATGAGTTTTCTGGACGTCTTTCAAGGATACCACCAGATATCTTTGGCTTTGGATGATCAAGAAAAGACAGCTTTTGTCACTCCTATTAGAAATTACAGCTACAAGGTGATGCTTTTTGGTTTGAAGAATGTGGGGTCTACCTATCAGAAAATGATGACTAGGATGTTTGAATCACAATTAGGCAAGAATATTAAGGTTTATATAGATGATATGGTGCTAAAGAGTAAGGTGGTGTCTGAGTATGTGGGAGACCTCGAGGATATTTTTGAAATACTGAGGTAACACAAACTGTGCCTTAATGCTTCCAAGTGCTCCTTTGGCATGGGATTCGACAAATTTCTGGGCTATATGGTCACCCATTGCGGAATTGAGGCCAACGCTGATCAGGTTAAAGCAATTAACAGTCTACAACCATCTCGGAATCCCAAAGAGGTCCAGAAGCTAATAGGAATGACTGTTGCCTTGAATCGGTTCATTTCTCGGTCAGCGGATAGATGCAGACCCTTCTTCCAGCTATTGAATAAGTGGAAGAGATTTAAGTGGACCTAGGAGTGTGCCTCGGCCTTCTAACAAATTAAGGAGTACCTTTCTCGGCCACATATCATGTCCAGGCCTAAGGTGGACGAAGTCTTATTTACCTACATTACTCTGGCTTCTCATACTGTAAGCTCAATGCTGGTACGAATTGACAATGATGTGCAGAGACCAGTTTACTATGTAAGCAAGTCGTTGCATGAAGCAGAGGTTCGTTATCTACCATTAGAGAAGGTCATTTTGGCAGTGGTACATACTACACGCAAGTTCCCTCATTACTTCCAATCCCACATAGTTGTTGTTTTAACTCAACTTCCACTTCGATCACTACTTCGGAGCGCTGATTTCACAGGGAGGATTGCCAAATGGGGTATAATACTAGAGGCTTTTGACATCAAGTATATGCCTCGTACCTTTGTTAAGGGCCAGGTTCTTACAGATTTAATGGCCGAGTTCACTGTATCCCTATAGAAGAAGAGGTAGAGAGGCAGGGTATGGATGGAAAATCAGTTGGTATGGTCTCCTTGTAGGAGCTTTTACTTTGGAGGGTATATGTTGAAGGTACAGCAAATCAAAGGGGATTCGGAGTGGGGTTAGTTCTAGTATCTTTTGAGAAGATCACTATTGAGAAATCTTTAAGACTAGGCTTCTTGGCCACAAACAATGAGGCTGAGTATGAGGCTCTATTGGTGGGGATGGCCATGATTCAAAAAATGGGCGGAAAGATAGTGGAGATATTCTCGGATTCAAGACTGGTTGTAGGCCAGGTGGGAGGGGAGTTAGAGGCCAGGGATGTGAGAATGCAAGAATATTTGAATCAAGTGAAGCACTTTTGAGTTTTTCAGCTTGCTGCATATCCCTAGGAGTGGAAACACACATGTTGACTCTCTGGCCACTCTTGTAACCTTCTCAGCACAGAGATTACCTTGGATCATCCTTGTTGAAGACTTGTACAAGCCTACTGAAATGAAAGGGAAGACGGTCTATATCCATCAAATTAGGGTGGAGCCTAATTGGTTGGACCCTATAGTGCTATTCCTTAAGGAGGACATTTTGCTCGAGGAGAAATCAGAAGTTGACAAGGTGTGGAGAAAGGCTCCTCGGTTTTAGCTGTCTGAGGACCAAAAATTGTACAAGCACTCATTTTCTGGGCTATACCTGCTATGTATACACCCTGAAGTGTCATAGCTACTCCTTAAGGAGTTACATGAAGGAATTTGTGGGAGTCATACAAGAGGCAGATCTTTATCTCACAAAGCCCTCACTCAGGGATATTGGTGGCCGAACATGTAGAAGGAAGCACAAGAGTTTATGAAGAAGTGCGATCAATGCCAAAGATTTGCACCAAACATTCACCAACAGGGAGGAGTCCTTAATCCTTTGTCTAGCTCTTAGCCATTTGCTCAATTGGGCTTGGAGATTGTAGGTCCTTTCCCTAAGGCAGCGGTGAATAAAAGATATTTACTAGTCGGCACGGATTACTTCACCAAGTGGGTTGAAGCCGAACTATTGGTGAATATCAGGGATGTAGATGCCAAGAAGTTTATTTGGAAAAATATTGTCACTCGGTTTGGGGTCTCTCATACCCTTATCTCAGACAGCGGCCTTTAGTTTGATAGTAAGGTCTTTAGGAGGTATTGTTGTGACTTGGGAATTGCGAATAGGTATTCTACCCCAGCCTATCCACAAGGGAATGGACAGACTGAAGCTGTCAATAAGGTTATAGTGAATGGACTCAAGAAAATGTTGGATGATGCGAAGGAAAAATGGGTGGAAGAGTTGTCACATGTCATTTGGACATATCGGACTACACCTCGTAGATCAACAGGAGAGACACCCTTCTCAATGACCTATGGAATTAATACTGTTATTCCTCTAGAGATTGGATTCTCAACCCTGAGAACGGGTTCTTTCACTTCGAGCAGCAATGATAGGCTGTTAGGGAAGAGTTTAGACTTGATTGAGGAGCGAAGAGAAAATGCCATGGTTCAATTGGCGTATTATCAACATAAGCTCAAGTAAGGGTATGATGCCAATGTAAAACTTAGGCCATTAGCACCTGGAGATCTGGTATTGAGAAAGGTTTTGGGTCCTACAAAGAACCCGGCATGGGAAAAGTTATGGCCCAACTGAGAAGGGCCATATCGCATCACCTCAGTGGCTGGAATAGGTGCATACTATCTTGAAGATCTAGATGAACATGTTATCCCACGTCCTTATAATGTAAATAACCTACGAAGGTACTATTATTAATGAAAATTTTTTTTTGCCATACTTTTGTTAATGACATTATGCGCTACATACTATTTCACTGAGTATTTAATGACATTATGCGCTACATACTATTTCACTGAGTATTAAACAAAATCTTAGTCATGCCTGATCTCTCGGACCACATACTTTGGGTAAACTAATATTTTAGTTCATTTCACTAAGTATTAAACAAAACCTTAGTCATGCCTAGTCTCTCGGACCACATACTTTGGGTAAATTAATATTTCAGTTCATTTCACTAAATATTAAACAGAACTTTAGTCATGCCTGGTCTCTCGAACCACATACTTTGGGTGAATTAATACTTCAGTTCATTTCACTAAGTATTAAACAGAACCTTAGTCATGCCTGGTCTCTCGGACCACATACTTTGAGTGAATTAATACTTTAGTTCATTTCACTAAGTATTAAACAGAACCTTAGTCATGCCTGGTCTCTCGAACCGCATACTCTGAATAAATTAATACTTCAGTTCAGTTTACTAATTATTGAACAGAACCTTAGTCATGCCTGGTCTTTCAGACCACATGACGGAGAAAAGTTAACACTTGAAAAGCTCCCCCTGGGTCTTAATCAAAATATTCCAAGGGTACATTAATAGGATACTCTTAAAATGAGATACCTCGGACACCCTCTTTTCCTACTGAGTATCTCATTTGCCCCTAAGGACTTAGCCATTTTTCTCACTATGCACACAAGTATGATTTGTTTGAATTAATGGCAAATTATTACTACAAGCTTTTATTAAAGTGGGGGTATTCACCCTTAAGGACATCATCAATCCCAAGTCTCATCATAAGGCAACAAGATCACCACACCAACCATAGGTAAATATTGCAAAGGATACAAAGAATCATGAAGTAAAAACTGTTATCTTTTCATTAAGCAACAGAAAAGGGATACATTATAAACAGTGGCAAATTGCCACAACCAAAAAAAAAAAAAAAAAGAAAAAAAAAAGAAAGAAAGAAAGAAGAAGAATGGTACAAAAAAGAGTAAAGTAAAAAGGCCCTATAACTACGCCTTTGCTTGGGGAGGGTCCTCCTTGGGATCAGTTTTGGACTTGGACTCAGCATTTTTGGCCTTGGAGACCACATCCCTAATCGTAAGAGCATCCTCGGTATCCTTGGCCTTGGTCAGGGGCTGGACCTCCTTACCCTTGGCCGTCTCAGCCGTTGTTGAGACTTCAGTAGGAGAAAGAGGGCCTTGGGTGATGAAGAGCTGCTCAGGAGGAGGGAGAGGAAGAGCAACGGGAGGAGGGAGCATCGCTGGAACTTCTCGAATGTCCTCTGGATAGAAAATGTTCTCAGCGCTCCTCCACTTTGAGGCAGCAAGGACTCCTGCCTGGTTGAATGCTTCTACCCATACCTCCCTGCAGTATTCCCTACATACCTCCGCTAGCTCATGTGCCAATCGTTTCTCCGTTTCTTCCACCTCACGTTCATAGGATGCGGTCTCTACAGCCTCAAAAAATTCCTTGGCCACCCGAGCTGCTTCCTTGGCCTTCTGTAGCTCGTCTTTAAGATCCAGGACCAGTTGTCTTTGGGTGGCCAACTTTATCTCAGTAAGATAAAGCTTTTTATGCTGGTCCTCGGCTTGGTCCTCAGCATTCCTCAAGCCCGCCTCGGCATTTAGGTGCGCCCTTTCCTTAGCAATTCTTTATTCTTTTGTTCAGAGGCGCCTAAGGCCCTGTTGGCCTCAGCACGGAGGTTGGCCTCAACCCTGGCTTCGTTTCGGGCTTCATTAACCCACTCATCGGCCACAAAAACCTCTTGGATAGCCTGCATGTAAACAATAAAGGAGTACATTAAAAACAAAACAAAAGAGTAGGAAAAGAAACAAGTAAGGTGTGCCTAGGGGCTTACCATGGCCAGGTCCCTCTTTAGGGAAAGGAAAAGCTCTGATTGCCTTACTTTCTTCAAGGCATCCATATCCTTGGGGAGCAAGAGAGGGCGCTTCAGAGCCTCGGCCACGTGATGGGCATGGCCTCTCTGGAATTCCTTGATAGAGGAGTTCCAGGGCAACGCCGCGCCTTCTAATTCTAACTTGGGGTTCCAAGTTAAATGGCACACATTGGCCGAGTGCTCGGCCTCCCTGCTCTCCACTGAAGATTCCCGCACTCTATCTTTGGTTATTTTCTGCTGTTTTGGGTCCTTTGGTGGGACAATCTCTCCCTCCTCGGCCTCCTTCTCTTTCCTCTTCTTCTTTTGCAAATTCGGGCCTTAGGCCTTGGGCCTTGTCCGAGGAGGTTTAGTAGTCCGAGAGTAGATCAGTAATAAGAAAGACGCAAGATTGTAAGCTTCACAAGTAAATTATGACTGTAAAGGCTGGAGAAGGTGGTCTGAGGAGAAGTGTCCCCTCGGCTAAATGAAGCAAAGATCAAAATGTGTATCGTATCATCTAGGATAACATACCAAGAAGTTCTATTGATAAGGACATGCACTGTGAATGTATAGGACAAATGGGAGCTAAGAAATATATAAGAGAAAGCTGCTACCACCGCATTGAATGTTCTGTAGCTAACTCCCTGGCCACATTTATGTGGAGAAGACCCCTGAACAGTGCTGTCTTGGTTATCCCAACTCACAGAAGGCTAGGGGGGTGTCCGATGGGACAAGCATTCAAGTAGTGGCCTGGACGGTCAACAAATAGAGGGCCAGGATCATCTAAAGGGGGATATATAATGTAAGAGACCCTCCCTGGAGAAGAGATCGAGAAATGAAGAGAAAAACATTGTAGTAACCAAGAACTGAATCTGTAATCTAACTTGAGAGAAATATATAAGAACTGATCTCCTCGAACTTTGCCGAGGATGATTTTCTTTAATTTAAATCAGTCTATCTTCATTTTCTTGTCATCTGAATCCATTTTACTTGTTGTCCAACTCATTAAAGCTCAGTTTTCCAACCCATTCTCTACAAATTCATCGTATTGGGCTTTTTGGGCCTAAGTTCATCCATCACTTGGGCTAGTACAGTAGGAAACATGTAAATGTTCCATTTCAATGAATAAAAACTCAAGTCATAAATTTTTCATGGTTGTTTGCAGTTGTTCCTTTGAATGATTATTTGATTAAAAGTTTTCTTTCATTCTTTTCTTCTAGGTTTGGTAAGGTCTAGGAAGAGTTGTTCACTTTTCCAAAAAAGGTCTGGGAAGAGTTGTAGACTTTGTTGGATGAATTATGTGGAAACTTTTGGAAATACGAGGAAACTATACTCAAGCTTTATAAAGCTTTATTCATATGAAAACCATTTTATCAAATTTAGTTTGTTAAATTCTGACTAAGATGAATGGATAATTCAAAACAATTACAGTTATTTTTTATTTTTTCATTTTAAATGTTGCTTCACACAATATATTTATATATTGATTGCTACATCATTATTATGTGATAAAAGTCTTTCCACGTATCATTTGGCTGCCACGTCTATAAAATCCTAAAACTGAATACCACATGCAGAACATGTATAAACTTTAACATCAATGATGTGCCAGTAGTGATTAAAGCTTACAAGGTGTTCCATAATTATTATGAAGTTGTCAAAAAACTTGGTAAAATTGTTGATGTTTGTTTAGGTTTTGTGCAAATGTGATTTTTACTTGATACCACTTGCTGAAAACTCACTTCAAATTGTTGATATATAGTATTAAAATAAAGGAGGAGCATACTTGGGTTGAAACTATCCAATGGAATGCCCTCATGATAGCTCTTACAGTTGCTATTGGCTTGCAAGAATGAATGGAAGGACTGCCTTTGTTATTGCAGTGATTCATCTTGAATTGGCTTGAGTTTTCACTTTTTATTTTATTTTTCAAATATTATTAAAACTATTATAGTTCATGTAAAATTAAAAAAGTTTTAATGTATAAACTATACTTTTACAAGATTTTTTTGTACATCATACGAGTTAACGACTAGTTATTATTCTTTTTAAAAAAAAAAAAAAAAACGACCAGTTATTATTATTATTATTTTTCCCACCTCTAGGCTTATTGTTTTCTTTTTCACTATTCTTTTCTGCCTGCACGGCTTTATGGCTAATAATCTTTTCTAAAAAGAAAAAAAAGGCTAATACTAATTAATAATAATAATAATAATAAGGTTACGTGTGAGTGGTTTCAAGTTTTTTGACATTGACTGGGCAAAAACAAAACGGCCTGGTTTTTCAATACAAGAAAGAATTGTTCTCTTCTCAATTACAGCTTCCACAAAATGCTGTAGTATATACTTAACGTCAGCTTCGAATTTCCGACTTTCAAACTTCAGAGTAATATGGCGACGACGTCGTATTTGACGCCGACGCAAAGCTACGCAGCGGGAGCGTTGTTCGGACTCGCTCTTCACCAAGCCCAGATCCACCAGACCAACCCACTGGGCTTGGTTGATCCAACCGATGACCGAACCGAAACCAGTGATAGCAGCAGTAGTAGTAACGACGCGGTCTCCGAGGACCCGGGGCTTTGGGTCCACCAAAACTCGGGCCTGCTCCGACCCGTTTTCAAGTGAGTTCAGTTTTTTTCTTTCTTCAATCTAATGTCAACTTTGGAATATAATGTTATGACTCTCTGTTGAAAAAACAATCGCAGTTTGGGGACATGTAATGTAAATCCTATATATGAGTCTATGACTATGTGGTAATTGGGTTGGGTTTTACTTTTGATTCTTACTATTAATTTATTTTGCAAGTAAATCAATGTCAATGGTATTAGTTTTTTTGTTTTGTTTTTGGAAGTGATAGTTGATTTTGTAATAGAGAGTATGAATTAAGATAGAATGGAAATGAGGAAAATGATGTGTTTATAAGCATTGCATTTTGGGGACATGTAATGTAAATCCTAGAATTTTTACTCTTGATAGAACAAGATAATGCAACCTTTACTTTTATGTTAATTTGGGAATTTTTTTTTGGGAGTGTTGATATTGTAACAGAGAGTATGACTTCAGATATAATAGAAAGGAGGAAAATGATACATGTGACCGACTTTAACTAATATATTGAGGATCCATAGCCGACCCAGGAAATTTGGGACTGAGGCTTTGTTGTTGTTGTTGTTGTTGTTGTAGAGTGATCATTGATTTTTGAATGTTGACCTTGGTATGAATAGGTTTTTAGAGATCAGCTCTAATGCATGGTATGGACTTGAGGAAACTGCTGGGACTTCTTCAGCTAACCATCATGTTGGAGCAGTATGTGGTTTGATTTCTTGCATCATGTTCCCCTCTCACAGGCATGCATGCATACATACATACACGAATGTAAAAAACTTGTTTGAGGTTTTTCTGTATGATGCTTGATGTTTAGAAAGCGGGTTTTTCCTATTTCAATTAAGAATTCCTTTGTGAGGCTATTTGTTGTGCATTTACATAGTTACGTTATTTGATTTGTTAGCTCTGTCTTCTTTGTACTTAAGATTTCATTTTGTCACAGTTCTTGAGGTTACTTGCAGAAGAAAGTGGTGAAAATTCTTCTCTAAGGGAAGATCAGGAACTTGCTTTGTCAACAGCTGTCGATGTTACTGCACGTAGCATGGAAGAAGATTATGAATCTTCAAAGTCTAAGAGGGAAAAGCTTCGTGAATATGAACATGAATGTCGTGAGAAATTTTCCACTGCTGAAGTGCAATCAAACTTGGAAGCAGAAGATGTGCACTTGTTGCAGGAGACAGATAGTAACATGTTTGAAATTAAGGATGCAGATCATGTGTTAATGAGTAAAATGATTGAGAAACCAATTGAGGAGGTAACAATGCTCAGTTATCGGAGGAAAATTACAGTTCTCTATGTGCTTCTTTCAGCTTGTCTGGCAGATACAAGTGATGACAACAAAAAGTGTAACCGACAAAGAAAAGGCTATGATGCTCGACATCGTGTGGCTTTACGCTTGCTGGCAACTTGGTTTGATATCAAATGGACAAAAATGGTTTGTGTACTCAAACTCTTGGTACTCTGTTGGTCATTGTAAATGTGGATGAGAATTTTGTTGGTATTAGGTCCTATGATGGATGAGGAAAAGATTTCTCAACTCCCCATTATGTTCTAGTGATATAAGTCAAAATATCTTCTAACATTCAGTGGAAATCACCATTGAGATGCATTGCCTTCTTTTTTCCTCTGCCATTTTATCACTTCTAATTGTACTTGTAGGTGTGTGATTAAGTGTGTGTATATATTAAACCTAATTGTAGTTTTTCTTCTTTTTAGTTAAAGATCATGTTTTATATTTTGACCTCGTTAAGGGAAGTTTTTGTGTTGCAGGAAGCAATTGAGATAATGGTTGCTTGCTCTGCAATGGCTTTAGCAAAAGAGGGAGAATCAAAGAGAGAAGAAGAAAAACAACCTTCAAAAAACAAATGGGCTAAATGGAAGCGAGGTGGTATCATTGGTGCGGCTGCAGTAACTGGAGGAGCCTTGATGGCAATTACTGGTGGTATGGAGCCTCAAATTTGTTTTTCATAAAAATTTCCACTTGAGAAACACTCTTCTTGTGGTTCTTGTGGTTGACTTCTCAGTTTCATTTTCAATATTAACAGGATTAGCTGCCCCAGCAATTGCTGCAGGACTTAGTGCCCTAGCTCCAACATTAGGGACTCTGATCCCTGTGATTGGGGCTGGTGGGTTTGCGGCAGCTGCAAGTGCTGCAGGAACTGTTGCTGGTTCAGTTGCTGTTGCTGCGTCATTTGGAGGTGAACACTTGATTACATTCCATAGTTTAATCTTCTCAAATGATCTTATAAATCTGTTTTCCCTCTTTAAAGGAAAAAATAGATGTTTTTGGTACGTCCAATGTGTTTGATCTGTGATTGTTTTATGCAGCAGTATATGATTGGGCTGTTCTTTTTATGTCTCGATATGTCTTATGAGGGTCTTTTGTTTAACTTGGATGTGGCTTCTCAGAAATGACCTTGCTAGTCTAATTAACTAACATTTCTATAGGATGAATGCTATCTTTTGATTGAGTTATGAGGGTGATCCTGTTATACCTTTCTTACTGCATGATAATTAAAGTGTTTTGAACTGAATGATCACATAGAATAGTTTAAAAAGCAGATTTCATAGAGAAGTCCACAATTGTGCTGGCAGTTAGGGTTATATAGCAAGTCCTTATGTGGTCTCTTAGTTGTTAAAAGGGGTTTTGACTAAAAGTGTCTGTCAGGTTTTCGAGTTTTCATTATAGTTAGCTTTCACTTACTTGAAAAAGAGTCATGCATACCCATTAACACCAACCAAATCCTCAAGATGATGGTGTAAAACTTTTTACACCAGGATGCTCTTTGCAATTTATGTTGCAAGTTAATGTCGAATTCCTTTATTCACTATCATGATACTTTAGTCAATAGTTCTATCAGTAAAACAGTTCTATTTTGTCCAGAAATATATACATAAGTGATATTTTGCTTATTTGACTGAGAACTCATCAATGTCTCCATTCAAAACAGCGGCCGGTGCTGGACTTACAGGGACCAAAATGGCTAGAAGAGTTGGAAGCGTTGATGAATTTGAATTCAAAGCTATAGGAGAAAACCATAATCAAGGCGTGAGTTTTTGTAGCTTCTATTTTATATTTCATGGAAGCATTTCATTATTCCTTGAGGAATACTTTCAGTAATTTATTTTATTTTGTAAAAAAACCTTTCAGTCTGAGGACTATCTTTATGGTTTTTGTATTTTATGATTTTCTCTGTTTCTCTCACCCTCTTCCCATCTTGTTAACATTACTTATGTCTAATTTATGGACTCAAAAAATTGAACTTTTATATCAGAGGCTAGCAGTTGAGATCTTGGTCTCGGGATTTGTTTTTGATGAGGAAGATTTTGTAAGGCCTTGGGAAGGACAAAATGATAACTTAGAAAGGTATTTATATCTTTGCTACCTTCCACTTCCTGATATTACATTGTGTTTACTTTATCACTGAAATGGTTAAAACTTAAAAGTAATGTTTTGAATTCTCTGCCATTCTGCCATTTGGTTCTTTAACAAGACAGAGAGAGGCCCGCCGAAATTTCATTCTCAAATAGGTGATTGTCGAGAGACAGTTGGACAACAATGGAAGGTGAATAAAGAAAATGAGAAAAGAACAGCAAATTTTTTTTTTTTTTTTTTTTTTTTTTTTGTGCATAATGAAACGGGGATATTATTTTACTTTACTTCTCTCTTTTATTTTCACTTCTGAGAAGAGAACCAAAGAGAAAGTAAATGCTTATTTGTATCCCAGTCAACCGTTTATAGGGTGATTCTAAATTTCTAATACATTTCAAGTGGTTGATGTATGTCTCTAAGAGCTCTTTCTCTTGACACTGTTTTCATTGTAGTTCAATGTTCCACCTATGTGAGATTTATCAGAAATTTGTTCTCTAATTTATTTGAGGATTTTTCATGAGTATTGGATAGGCTAAACTAAAAAAGAGATTTATAGAACGTTATTATTTTTTCTTCAGTTTTTCATGCTTCAGTTTTTATGAACTATGCTAGTATCATCTATGAACTATTATCATTCATGGTGTGATAGAACGTTATTATTTTTTCTTTTTTGGGAGTGGAAGATATGATGTCAATGTGATATGAATTTAATGGAACTGCTATACTTATTTTATCTACCTTCTGTATCTTATCTTTCTTCTGTTGATAATTTTCCATTAAAAAGTAATAATTTGGATGCTTGTCATAACAAAATTTACAAATTTGTTATTTCTTATGACCTTGGCAAATGCTTAGGTATGCGCTGCAGTGGGAGTCTAAGAATCTAATTGCAGTGAGCACTGCAATTCAGGATTGGCTTACTTCAAGTACTTGCTTTTGAACTCTTGGCTGCTGTTAAATTAAGTTATAATTGCAATCATAAGAAGCATGTATGATGTTGATGTTGCTGCTGCGTACTGTAGGCCTTGCATTGCAGATGATGAAGCAAGGTGCAATGCTGACTGTGTTAAGCACACTCGTAACAGCATTGGCTTGGCCAGCAGCGCTACTTGCTGCAACCGACTTTATAGATAGCAAGTGGACAATTGCTGTTGACAGGTATACTTTTCCACTCTTTACTATAAGTGGAACGGAACTCTTAGATGGGAAGAGGGGAAAACTTCTTCTGGTTCCATTTTCATTTGAATTGCAAGCATGTGGTTTTTGGGGTGAGCGTTTCCTATTTCTGCATCCTGAATAAGGTAGCGTAGGTAGAAGTTTGTAAAGGAGGATGCTTGCAGCTGTAGTGATAAATCTGGTTTTTGGACTTAATTTTGTAGGAATATACTGGAATTGATAGAGCTAGTCAGAAGACTAGGGGAATACTATAGGGAAACCTAGTACTGAGTGAGAGCATACAAAACGATGCATCTTAACAGCAAAAGATAAAACAATGTTTTTCAGAATTTTCACATATTGAACATGTTATTTCTTATGCGATTTTCTACATGTGGCTATATATTTTGTCATTTTCTAGATCCGACAAAGCAGGGAAGCTGCTTGCCGAAGTGTTATTAAGTGGATTGCAAGGCAACAGGTATGTCAAGTCATAACTAGGCAATACTATTCTTAAACCAATGTTGTCAAAAATTTTAGAGAGATCAATCTTCTTAATTCTATTGTTGGTTTTTCTATAAATCTTTCAGGCCTGTGACACTAGTAGGTTACTCACTTGGAGCACGAGTAATTTTCAAGTGTCTCCAGTTTTTGGCTGAGACTGAACGTGATGGTAAAAAGTACAAATTACTCTTCACATATTTTGTGACTTTGCTAGAGTGATCTTAATGCTCCTCTTCTGAATATTGGCAGCTGAACTTGTAGAGAGAGTTGTTCTTCTAGGAGCACCCATCTCCATTAATGATGAGAACTGGGAAGCTGCTAGAAAGGTGATTGGAATTCACTTGACTTTTTTTTTTTCAAGCAGATCTTTATTTAGTACGCACTCTTATTTGAGGAAGTCCTCTATCACCTCATGCTGTGTTGCAGATGGTGGCTGGAAGATTTGTGAATGCTTATTCCAAAAATGATTGGATGCTTGGAGTTGCTTTCCGTGCTAGGTATGTATGCATCATGGACAATGCACTATGGTATAGTGATATCTGGTGTGCAAAATGCACTATGGTATAATTATACCAGATTTACAAAATGCAGGTATATGCGATAGATGTACATGAGGTCATCTATGGGCCACAACTATTATAGTCCATATATCTCCCTGTTTGGTGATCCTATCTGCCAAGTTAGTGAACTTGGAACAACTTTATCTTAGCAAGCAAGTGCTCCAGTGGCTTTAATGAACCAACCCAATCCAAGCTTGTTCTATGCGTGCTTTTGAAGTTATACGTGTATTTTATATGAAATGCATGGAGTCATGTGCCCACCAAAGGAGATAATAGAATTCTAATTTTGAAAAATAACGTCATTTCTTCCCAATTGTTTAGGGGAGTCTCAGTGATTGTGACCTTTCTGTGTGTACTTCTTGTAATTTCAACCCCCTCCCAAAAAAAAAAAAAAAATGCACATGCACATGCACCCTGTGGTAGCATAGGGGCAAATACTTATCTTGTGTGTCTCATTGTAACTCTCTATGTCATGCCTCAGTCTTTTCTTCAAAATGGTCCAGCACTCTACTGCATGTTCCCCAATTTTGGAAAGTTGGTTTTGCTTTCTGTTCATTGCAGATTGACATACTCTAAATTTTGGACAATTCTCCCTGAGTAGTTTTAGTTCTGGAAAATAAAGGTGAAATTATACACTATTGTTTTTTTTTTTTTTTTGGAGAGATTTTCAACTTATGGCGTTCGCTCCTGATGATAGCTCTTTATCATCAGACCAAGATACCAATCAGTTTTTGGTGTAGGCGGGGATTGAACTCCAGATCTCTTATACAACTATCAGAGACTTTACCAATTAAGCTAACTGGAACCTACTTATACACTATTGCTTTGGAAATATAGACAATGAGAAGATACCCCCTTAAAATGTTTTGTCTCCAAAATGAACCAACCTATGTGAAGCAAACTACCAAACCTGAGTCAGCACCTCAAGCTGAAGCTAAATCTGTTTCAGCCTCTGCTTGAACTTCAATGTAACTGCTTGACAATGATTAGGATTATGATCCTAAGAGGATGTTGATTTTCCTAGAGCCTTGTGGCTCAGTGGTATTTCCCGGTCTCCTTTATGAAATAACTAGGTTTGAAATCCCCTTCCCCTCTTGTTTTAAGGGGAAATAAGGATGTTGATTTGACCAATGATTTTTGTGACTGTTTAGGACTGTTGTGTTTCATTCTCAGGAGATGGGTGATCATTGGATATTTTAAATAGGTGCTTCATTGGATGTATACTACATATGCCACATGTTTTGGAAAAACTTGAATTTGATTTAACTCCCTGTATGTTTTGATTGTAGTGCCCCATATTTTACTATACGTTTTTTTATATATGTCTAGTTAGCGCAATAAGGCATTACAAGAATTAGCCCTTAAAATAGAGCTGTTGTTAACTGCAGGCTGCAGCTTGATTATTATGTGGAGAGGTTACTATTGAGATCTTCCTTCCACATAAACTAACAATTATTTTTGGACAGTTTACTTACTCAAGGATTAGCAGGAATTCAACCAATCGATATTCCGGGGATTGAGAATGTAAGTTGTTTCATTTCTTGTGTTGGCCATCGCACTTTGTCATCTGGGGTTCAGTTTTTCACAATGTCAGCTTGTTTGGCTTTGCAGGTTGACGTAACCGATCTCATCGAAGGTCACTCTTCCTATTTATGGGCTACACAGCTAGTCCTGGACCAGCTTGAGCTGGATACATATTATCCTGTTTTCAGGAGCACTACTTGCAAACAATAGAGATTTTTTTGGGTTTGCATTTCAGATTCTACTTTTGTCCACTCCTGCAGCTGGTATTGTGATATCCCTATCATTTCCTTTCTAGCTGATGGAAGTGTAGCACTTGTACGGAGTACCTCAGGTGGATCAAAGCATATTAAATCGCTCAACTTAGAGCTTCTTGGCTAGTTGATATTTCACCCTTTTTTCCTTGCATTTGTATATACACCCGAGTGTAATTAATGTTTGATAGAAGGCTGAAAATGTATTGCAGTCTGGTTCATATTTATTTATATTACCATCTTGATCTGTTGATTAACTCCTCTTCGATTTGGAAAAATATATTGCTTACTATACAAGTCCAAACCAATTGATATAGACTTCCAATCCACTATACTTGGGGATGAAGAGATTTTTTATTATTATATTATATTATATTATTTAAATATATTGTTCTCTATCAGTGATAGATTCCCTAATTCTCTGATTACAGCAACACATGATTAATTCTTCTAAAATTTTTTTCTCAATGCAATTTTCACTTGTAGTCTTGGAAAGATATAGGGTCCGTTTGGTAAAAGATTTCCGGTAACGTTTAAGTTTTGTAGAAATATGTGTGGGTGAAAAAATGTGAAAATATGTGTTGCGGTATTTAAATAACAATTTTTGTTGTTTAAACACCATTGCCAAATGGGCCCATAATTTCTCATAGGGGCAAGGCAAGTGGATACTTACAGTGAAGATTGAGTGAAAATTATTCATTAATAATGAACCAGATGGAGGCAAAGAAAAATCATTATATGGAAAACACTTCACCTAATAAAAATTAATCAGTGTAATTGTAGCTGTTATCTATTTTAAGCTTTCATGAATGGAATCTAAATTGGTTTGGAAGAAAATTCTTCTGAACCGTTATGTGATTATTAATAAAATTATCCAAATGTCACATAACCTATTTAATAGGACGAAGAACCCTTCAAACTCCTCCTATATATTTTCATTAGATTTGAATTTTGAAAATGTAACCGTTGAATTTTATGTTTTATATATTTTTTACACGCATGTCAAAATTTGTTTAATTCGGATTATATTTACGATTCGATCAATAAAATAATTTTTTATGCATAATTTTAAATCACAAAAAACTTGAAATTTAAATATTTGATTGATGACATAGCAATCGATCTTTAGTTTTTTAAAAATTTTATAAGCATAAAGCATATAATAAAAACATACAATTTAATTGTTAGATTTTCAAAATTAATGTCCAATACAATGATATTTTGAAGGGAGCATTTTCTATTTAACGAGTTTTAACACAATACAAATGGGAGGAGAATGTTCAACTGATTTGTAGGAAACCTTGTCCGTTAATGAATTCTGATTTCAGCCATGCAATGTCGGTACGTGTGGTTAAAAAGACAGATGGCTCCCTGACAATACGACATCGTTTTAAATATCGATTCTGCTGAGACTGCGAGAGAAACAAAAAATGATCGATACAATCCCAAATTAGAGTAGAGAGAGAGGAAAGAGAGAGGAATGGATAGGAGTGAAACAGAGAGAGAAGAAGAGCCCACAAGCAGAAGCCAAAGGCAAGTGAAAGTAGCAAAAGGAAAGTCATGCAAGGGATATTTGTATTTCTCTTCCTCTCTCAAATCCAAAGCTCGCAACCCTCGCTGCATCGGCATCTCTCGCACCCTCCAACAAGGTCTTTTTTCCTTTCTTCATATTTCAAAATCCAATCTAATTTCATAACCAAACAGGTTTTTTTTTTTTTTTTTTTTTAATATTCTGTTTCAATACAATTTTGTCAATTATAGCTGAATTGTGTTTTTGTTAAGCTTTTAATAATATTTAAAATTGATAAGAGAATCGAATCAAAGCGCATTTTCACAATATAATTCTTTATCAACTGTTGCATCACTATAATTTTTTATTACATAAATTTTGTAAGTTGATGTTGATGCTGCACTGTATACAACGTAGTCAGGACAAGGACACAGTAAATACAACATCAGTTGAATTTTTAAGTTTCACTTTGTTTTGTAAGTTATCATAAACTCGATAGTTACAACGGGCGAGGGGGGATATGAACTCTGGAGGTCTCTGTTGGAAACGCCAGACCTAACAAAATCGTTGTTAGGTCTTAAATTCTTTACGATCCCTAAGTACTAACCGGAGTCTGAAACTTTGAGCTATATGTAGCATATTGATCTTGATCCGATTTGTACTGTTAGAACCATGTCAATTTTTGTAAATAGTGTTATTTTTTTATTTATTTTGATGATTGAAATTATTGTATGATAATAATTCATGATACTTACTGATATTAACTTTGATTAGCAGTACCTGGCTACATTGTTGGACAAACGGAGATGGAAGCCTCCAAAGAAGGAAGAGATCTTACCGATTTTAATTACGGTTGTGTTGGTTACTCTGTCTATTTGGATAGGATTGGAAAAGACCGTGTAGCTGATAACCAAGGGGCAAAAGCAGAATTGCCAGTCTGTGTTGGCCTTGAGGTTGAATTCTCTTGCTCTCGCTCTCTCTCCGCGTGTTTGTGTGTGCACCATTTCAGTATGCGAAAATTTGAAATGTTTGTGGTTATTTATAACCTTGAGTATAGAATTTTATCTGACATATGAGTTACTGCAGATTTTAGTGGACAGAAGACTGTCTGCTGATGAACCTGCTCCAGCTTCTGCTCCTGCTCACATTCATAATAGAGAAGGTAAGGAAAGATTTTGGGTTTACACTTTTTTGATTTGATTGAAATATCTTGGCTACAGTTTGGTCAAGGTCTCCAAGTAATTTCTGGGTGTTTGGATGCATCTGAGCAATGGTCTAGATGATGGTTGTGTAAAAGAATTATATCTTATTTCACTTATTTGATCGTACTGGTCAAATGAGTTGAGATTTCCTTAGTTTTTAAATGTGGGTTTCTTGAACTTTAGTATGTTTATCACTTAAATAATGCTTTTAAAACCCCAAAAAAAAAAAAAAAAAAACTGTGTATCAAGTGTGGAGCTAGTAAAGGCCTGGTTTTTTTTTTTTTTTTTGGGGGTTGGGGGGGGGGGGGGGGGGGTGATTTCAGTCTCTTTTTATGAATTGATTTTTTTGAAATCGGTGGTGGGGCAGGATTTGTTTTTAAAATTAAATCTCCCCTGTCAAAAGTGAAAATAAACTCCATTCACTTGTATGATCTTCTTTAGTTTTTACAACATCACAAGTTCAGTTTTAGTGTGCTGAAAATGCCGGGAGGTTTGTAGCTCAATTAGCACTTCCTGGCGTTTTCAACAACGATGTCTAAGGTTTAAAAAGATTATAGTGTGATGAAAATGTAAAACAACCAACAAAATATTTGGCTGACCATTTGCATATGGCTTTGTTGCCCATGCAACCTGCATAAGTCACCCTTTTTTTTTTTTTTTGTATTTTTTCATATTTAATTAATTATCCCGTGTTACATTATTCTTTCTGGTCGAGGTTGTCACCTCAGCAAATGGTAGGCAATGGCAGTCAATACTTGGCAACATTGCCTGCCAAGGGCCAAGAACACTGTTTGCCTTTTTCAAATTGGATTTCTGAAATTTGCATTTTCATTCACACTTTTTAAGGACTAAATGTGGAACTAAAATATAACATGCATTGTTTAGTCCAACCGTGGCATCGATCACAATTATTGGTTTTTATTTTTTGGGCTTATTCTCTTTGTTTCTTTAATGATTCATTAGTTAACTAGCAAGAAACATGGTTCATGATGGGTTTCCAGGCTTAACAGTCAGTATGGGGTTATAGATAATGCCATATAGGACAGAGGGGATGCTGGGAATTCTCTTGTTAAGGCATAATTGATAAATATTTCTTGTTTTACTAGTTTCTCTTTGTTATTTTTTGTCTGGTAGTTGCTGGGTATGATAAATAAGCTTTATCATCATCAAGGCTACAACTCTAATATTGTTGCAGAGAGTCTATAAACTAGAGCCTTCTGTTCTCTTTCTTTGCTTTAGAAAATTTCATTCATAGACATCTGCTCCTATTTGAGATATTTATGTGTTATATAATGCAACATGTTTACATTTTTGTTTATTATCATTGGGATTTGTTTTCTAGAAGATGGCCGTGAGTTACCTCAGCCTCGAAGACACAGACCAGCTCATTCTGTGGGGGACGATTTCCTTAGCAGGCAAGCATATAATTTAATTTGAGAAGTAATCAATATAAACTGAGACTCAATAATTTCCCGAAGATGTATAGATGGTTTAATGGACGTATTTGGTTTTTATGCAAAAATGCAGGTTTACAAGGAATGCAAATCTGGTTGCATCAGGGGTGGCTAGGAACGTGCGTAGAGTTGGGAACTCCATAAAGGAGACTCTTGATGATGTTTTATACCCCTACCGAAAGCGGCCAAAGTAAGATGGCTAGTCCTGGAGATATGATGAAAAAAGTAAATCTAGCAGGAATTATCTTTAAAAAAGAATTTGTTCTATGCACTTTCTAGTGCTAGAATTCGATTCCTTTTTAAAATGCCTTCGTCCCCTTTCGCAACACAAATAGTTTTGAGTGCTAGAGGGATTTGTATTACTGTTCCTGCACAACAGTTCCATAATCATGGATATTATTGCCTGTTACATTGATAATATTGAGCCCGGGTGGGGAGGAGGGGTGTCAATGTTCTCTCTTGTATGATACAATTAGTACTTGTTATCCATGTTGTGCCATACTGAAAATATTACTGTTCATTGTGTACTATTTTCTGATGAATAAATCAGTGGAATGCTATTGCTTTACAATAAAAAAAAGAAGCAATTATGTTATCCTCAGTTGTGTGATAATTACACCACCTATTCAAAACGAGATCCATTCATCCATTGTTTACTTGATGGATAATTTCTGACAGGATATAGATAAGATAATTTATTCTCCAGGGGAGTGGTTTGTAGATGAGGTCTTGGCTTGTAATCTGCACTCAGCAGCACCAGAACGTCAGTTATTCTTGATGGATGTTTTTATATGCTAGCTACAAACTTCGTCTTCTTGTATGGAAATTGAACCTCGGGACTCACAACATTTTGCCACAAGGGCCAAGAAGTTGGTATTGGTCGGTGGGTTGAAAGATGCTCAGCTCCGCTGCACCTGAAATCTGAGTCCACTATGTCAGCTAGGGTACCACTATGTTCTTCCTATGATATTATTATTATAATTCAATAATTATAATCCAGACTTAAATTCTGGACATCTTGATGCCGGAGCTGAAATCTCAGTCCACTATGTCAGCTAGGGTACCACTATGTTCTTCCTATGATATTATTATTATAATTCAATAATTATAATCCAGACTTAAATTCTGGACATCTTGAACTAGAATGCGCTAATCTCAGTTAGAAATACTTACTAAAAGGTGTTAGTTGAGCTATAAAAGTTTAGACTCCAATGTCATCATCTTAGGGATCGGTTTAATCTCTTCCTCCTCGAACCTACTTCCAATTTCCTTGTATTTAACAATGTCAATTGCTCAATGATTGTGGCAAATGACATGAACCATAAACTGTTTGAAAATAAAACTAAAACAACCAATATCATCAAATCATGGTTTGATAGGCACATTAGCTTTTTTTTTTTTTGATGTTGATAGGCACATTAACTTAATCATGATATTAAAGAATGAAATCTTATTTTCAAATTAAGTGGTATATCCATCCTGGCTAGCTTACCAAACTCGTTGGAATGTGCTTTCAGTACAAGCACATGGAAACTTAGGCCCGCATTTCTTCTATAATCCTCATAACAGAAAACAATTAGTTTAATCATACAGAACATAGGATTTCCCAAATATAACTCCAACTAACTCCATTTCAAGTATTTTCGTCTTTACTTTGTTTTTTAGTTTTATAGTTTGAACTGACATTTCAAAGACGTTAAAAGTCAAATTCTTGTTTTTTTTTTTTATTGTTGTAACTATGAAATTAAAAAAAAAAAAACAAAAAAACTGCTTTATAAAATTAAAAATTAGACCGCACATTTTATTATATAGCTTGGGCGGCTGAGAGAGAAAAGCTGGATGCACGCTGTTTGGGAGTTGGGACTTGGGACATTATAAAATAAAGGAAACGTGAAGATTGAGATCTTTTATTATCTTTTTATTTCATTTCTCTTTTTCGGTTGAGCGTCAAACATTTTCGTTGGAAAAAGAAATTCCCTTCGTAGAAGCAACCGCGAAATCTCTTGCCAATTCCCGAGAGAGAGAAAAAAAAAAAAAAAGACGAGCAAGCAATATTATATTAGCTGTTATGAAAATTACAACGAAAAAACGCTCATCAAAGTTCAAAACAAACAAGGACAAACCTTTTCCTGGAAAGTGAAAATTGAAATCTCTCTCTCGCGCAGTCTTGCTTGATCTTGAATTGGAAATACAGGTACTACACTATTACCTATCGCATTTAACATTTCACTTTATACGCTACTTTCTCTGTTTGGTTTCCAAGAAAATTGATATAAAAAAAGGATGAATAAAGTGAAAATTTTAGAATCTTACTTTTTTTTTTAAACAATTGTGTACATAAACCAAATTGAGATTGCGATTTCGATTTCTATGTCTTTGGGATTTGATTTTTCCTACAAAAACTCATTATTGTATTGTATGTGTGATTTGTTTGGTAGTGAAGAAGATTACCAGGACCGAATTTGGGAATTTGGTGGATTTTTCTAGGGCTTGAGAACTTGAATTGTACTGAAATCGAATGGCCGCTGCTGCGGCTTATAGGCGTTGGGGACAATTGGGAACCAATTCGGGGATAAGAGGGTTTGGAGCATCGGATTTGGTGTCTTCTTTGGATAAACCGATATACGATCCATCAAATATTTGCTTATCGGCTTCGGTGTCGGTTTCGCCAAATAGGCAATTGCATTGTAGACACATTTCTCAGCTTGTGAAATCCAACGGAAAGCGGTTGTTCCTCGTTGACACATTAGCCCTAGTAATTACATTTCATTTGTTCTATTGTTTATTTTATTAATCATTGTTTGGTTGCTGAGAAAATGCATTGAAGTGAATGAAAATTAATCATTGTTGAATATGGGCACCGTTGTGTACAGTTACGGTTTAGGAACTAATAGGAGATGGGATTGGATGGCAGCTTAGTGCTGCATAATGTATAATTGTTAGAAAATGACATGCGGCATTGTGTTTAGGTTAGGAGATTAGAAGGGCAAGGCGTGCCATCAAAGCAAGCCGAGGCTATAACGGCTGCTATAACCGAAGTTCTGAATGACAGCGTGGAAAATGTATCTCAGTCATTTGTTTCAAAGGCAGAAATGCAGAAGGTATTTCTTTTTTATTTTCCTATGTGGGTTGATTCTGAAGCTTGTCTGCGTTCATCAATTTAATTAACATCAGATGTTTTTAAATGAAGTATGTAAGAACTACTTTTACATGGTCATGATTGCAATCTTTTGTTCTCTTGAATTATAACTTTCTAATTGGTGTTTGTTTTTGTCTGTAGATTGAAATGATTCAAGAATCCAATCTATCCAAGTTTAAATCCGAAGTTCAAAGCTCACAGGTATTCACTAGTTTTAAATATTAGATGTGGACTTTATGCACTTTTAGGTTTCAGTATGGTAGTTACAGCTTTTTCTTTTTCTTCTCACTTATTTGGACAAAGCTAAATGTGAATTTGGTACTTAGTACTTAGTAGGGTTAGTAGGGTTTGGTGAAGTACTTCTAAGATGAATATGAAATGTATTGATTGTGGACAGCTAGAGATTTTGGTTGTTGCTACTTTATGCTAAATTATGTTTAGGATGACCATAAGTTCTTTGCATATAAACACTAATTGCTGTACACATTTTGTTCTTGAGATTGTGCTTATATATGCATACCCGTTGAATCCCCAATAGTTCTGTCCATCTACATTGTATTTGGGCTTTTGAGGAATGATGATTTCAAGTAAGAATCTGTTCTGTCTCTTGGCTCCTGTCAAGAATGGAACAGTATGATTCCAGAGGTTCTTCTGTCTGAGTTCTATGCAGGAGTAGGATAAACATACTACATTTATGTTCAAGATTCATGTAACATTTAATTGCCTCAACACTGAGGCTGAGGATTAGAGTTAAGCTGCAGGTTAGGTTGAATTCAGTGCCCTTGAAATAGGAATACTTTGATAAAATAATATGAAAAGGCTGTGTGTACAAGACTCTCACTTCTGTAGGGGTTCTGGGAAAGGTAGTTTTTAGGATTCCTTACCCCCAATTTTTGGAGGTGTTGATTCCCAGACATGAACCTGCAGCACTCACTTGGGCAAAGGACACTAGCCATCGCACCAATGATTTTTCTAACCCCCAATTATGGTTCTATAATCTGTGGTGATTTACTTCATTTCATATGTTTCAGCATGTAAGAAATGCATATAAGCTCCACTTTTTTTCTATCCAAGATGAATATGATAATAGTCAGAAGCTAAGAGATGTATATGTATGTAAAGTGTCCTCATTGTCCCTCTAAATTCCTTGAGGATAAGCAAAAATTTTTGGAAATTCAATTTTGACTGACTTGATTTTTTTTTTTTTTTGGATACTTAAAAGGATTGCATTTAATACAAGAAGAAAGATTTACTGTTATTGAAGTTCCCTGCATGATTCTGTGGGCAGTTACTTATCAAAAAAATATACAATGCAGGGACACCACTTTTCTTTGTTGCAACATGAGACCGAGAAACTTCGTAATGATATAGAGAAGATGCGCAGTGAATTGAGGTGTGGTTATATAGTTATTAAGCAATTGATTTTGGTCTGCTGCCATGTGAGTATTTTGTTTGTTCTTGATCTTTATCGTGCAAAGACATTAATTGTGGTCCAGGTATGAGATCGACAAAGTCACTGCTGGGCAGCGGTTGGATTTGAATCTTGAAAGGGGGTAAATAAAGAGACATACTTATATTTATTTTGTTCTGAGCATAAATAACATTTATTCTCTCTTAAATCTTTGTCACTGTCAGTGATAATTTTTTTTAATTTTTAATCTATACTGGTGCAGGAGGATACGGGATGAGCTTGCAAACCAGAATGCTGAAACAAATAACCTCACTAATAAACTTGACAGGGTAAGTGCTACAAGTATTTAAAAATGGATTGGTCTTGGTTGATTTTCACCGAGTTATTTATTTATTTTTTAATACATACATTTCATATAATATCAGGAAATTCATGCTTTAAGGGCCCAGTTGGAAGCCGCAAAATATGATGTGATAAAATACTGCATTGGTACTCTTGTTTCCATCTCTGCCGTTGGCCTTGCTGTACTCCGTATTTTGATGTAAACATGATGTATTGTATTGTGTTGTATTGTATTGCAAATCAATGGTGACATATTCAAAACAAGAAAATAATAGTTCATTCTTTTAAAGCTGCTGTTTGTTTGGAAAGTAGGAAAAGAAATAAATAATCAAAAAAATTGGGAACTAGAAGTGGGGCTAAATCATGTACCGATATAGCTCAGCTGACCCCTTATCGTTAGTTCCATTCTTTTTGTGTTCTTCCATGGAAGTTTTTGCTTGACTTGTTTGTGCCAGAAACAAGAACTTGACTATAGACGAATTCTGATCAATGGAATGCTTTTGCGAATTCAAGAAATGCACTAGGCCTAATACGTTTGCTAAAATGAAAATGAGAGTTTCAGCGAATCCTAAATCTGTCAAGGCCCAACTTTTTATCATGTGATGAGAAAATTTTTTTTTTGGGGGTTTGAACTTGCATGCTTATTCGCCAATTAACTGCAGTAAGTAGCAGAGTTGTCAGCCTTCAATTTTTTATCTGTATATAATTGTTATAAACTCCTTGTAAGTTTGATTTATCATTTGTTAATTCTATCATTACTATTTTTAGCTTGGCGTGATTGTTACCGGCTCAAGTGAAAAAAGTGTGTGACAAAGTCTAAATAGTGTTTGTTACCAACTGAAATGGCTTCTTTTTTGTGGGTTCCAGTTAGTTTAACTGGCAAAGTTTCTGATGGTTATATAAGAGATCCGGGATTCAATTTTCGCCTATACCAAAAATTGATTGTGTCTTAGTTTAATAATAAAGAGTTACTATCATAAATAGACGCCATAAGTTGAAATTTTCTTTAAAAAAAAGAAAAAAAAGAAAAAGAAGAAATGACTTGCTTTTTTTAATACCAAAACCGGTATGAAGGAACTAGGTTCCGTACTCGGTAGAACACCCGGTAGAACACCAGATATGTCATCGAATTTCGGCTCAACGTTCTGTTGTTGGCTCGACATCTTCACTATCACTAACCTTGAAGCTCATCACCAATACAACCATGCAAGCCCCATCATTGTCCACACCGCCTGGCTCTACGCTTGCTGCACTGCGTTTGCCATTGACAAGAATCCCTCTCCTTACTGGTTGAGTTGAGCAACATAATCATTGGTACCCTCGAAATACATTCTAATGGATGATAACATTGGGCTTAATTGGTGGGTTATTTATGTATAGTTTGACTTATTAATGGACATGTATGTGGCTAACTAAAGTATTCCTTGGGTTAGGATCTTTATGATATAATATATTTTGATTCCGACAAATTTGTGTCCTAGATCAGGTATCTTCTCCCATCCATTACTGTTTTTAGTTGAAGGATATACATGAAATATTATGATTTATTTACAAAATACTAATTATGAATCAATGTCACTTGTATAATCAATTTATCATTTCTACAAGCACGCCAAAGAAAATTTCTCACTCTGTTCGGAATCTTTGCTGACTAGATTAGCTTTCAAAAAACACCATGAGGTCTTGGATTACTAATGTTCTGATTAGGAGAAAAATTTTCTTTTGCAAGAAAATTATAACCAGACTTAACAGAGTAAACACCCGAAGATACAAAGGGTCAAAACAGCGTATGTTCAAAAGAGGTTTAGCTAAGGGGTAAGCTCAACACCAACTCAACTTCTTAGGGAGAAAAGAGGCCATAAACTAGATCACGGTCCTGAAACAAAAGCTAAGTAAATGGTATTGGCTTAATTACCAATCCTTAAGAGGCATTAGGAAATATATATATATATATACACACACAACACAGGTAGTGTTTGGTCACAATAGAAATTCCTAGATAGAGGCAGAGGAGCTAAGGATAAAATACAACAAAACAGATTATGTGATAACTATAGGAACAGTTGAATTTTGAGCAGCAACGTGATCTTTAGAAAGTGGCTTGACATTATCTTTAGCCATATCTGAATCCATATCAGTATTTGAATTTTGAGCAGAAATGTGATCTTTAGAAAGTGGCTTGACATTATCTTTAGCCATATCTGAATCCATATCAGTTATCCTAACAGCCCCCTGCAAGCTAATGGGGGGAGGAATCACCATGAGCTTGGAAGTGAGATGTGCAAAATGAGTAGAGGATAGTGCATTTGTGAAAATGTCTGCAACCTGATCAATAGTGGAAATAAACTTGACTGAAATATCACAATTATGCACTTTTTCTCGAACAAAATGATAATCAACCTCAATGTGTTTTGTTCGAGCATGGAATACAGGGTTGGAAGCCAAAGCAAGTGCACTGACATTATCACACCATAAGATAGGAATTGAAGGAAGTGGGACTTGAAGTTCCTTGAACAACATGCGCAGCCAAAATAACGTTGCAATAGTAAGAGTAAGAGCAAGAGACCGATACTCAGCCTCAGTGCTTGAGTGGGAAATAACTACTTGCTTCTTTGCACTCCAAGAGACCAAACTCTTGCCAAGAAAAACTGCAAATCCAGAAGTAGAGTGTCTATCATCGGGATCGCTTGCCTAGTTAGAATCACAGAAGGCAGACAATTGTAGATCACTCTTAGTGTAGAGTAAACCATAGTCAGCAGTGCCTTTTAAATACCGAAGAACTTGTTTGGCACAGGTCCAATGTGTGGATGTAGGTGAATGCAAGTGTTGACAAAGTTGAGTGACTGCAAAGGAAATCTTAGGCCTTGTTAGTGTACAATAATGTAAAGAGCCAACCACATGACGATATTCTGTAGGATCAAGTAGACTTTCACCATCATACTGTGAGAGTTTGGAACCAGAGGGACAAGGAGATTTATCTGCTTTGGCCCTAATAATATGAACACGAGTGAGCAAATCAGCAATATATTTAGCTTGACAAAGATGTAAACCATGCTCAGTTCTTGTGGCTTGAATACCAAGAAAAAAACTGAGAGGACCAAGATCCTTAAGGGGAAATTCAAGCTGCAACCTAGAAACTAGAGAGTTGATGAATTCAAGATGTGTCCATGTAACAATTATGTCATCAACATTAATAAGCATAAAAATCTTGATGTCACCATAGTGATATATAAACAGGGAAGTGTCCATAAGAGAAATAATCAAGCCAAGATCCAAAAGACAGGATGAGAGCCGATTGTACCAAGGTCTAGGAGACTGTTTTAAACCATAAATAGCTTTATGTAATTGACATACATAGTCAGGATGTCTTGTATCAAAAAAGCCTTGAGGCTGTTCCATAAACACTTGTTCAATTAATGAACCATGGAGAAAAGCATTGGAAATATCCAACTGTTTGATAGGCCAATTAAAATTCCCTGCTAATATCAAAATAATACGAATAATCGATGGCTTAATGATAGGACTAAAAGTCTCAGTATAGTCTATCCCACATTGTTGCTTAAATCCTTTTGCAACCAATCTTGCTTTGAAACGATCCATAAAACCATTAGGTTTTTACTTAATTTTGTAAACCCACTTGTTTCTAATCACATTGTGATTATTGGGTCGGGGACAAAGTGTCCAAGTCCCATTACTTATCCAAGCGAATTTTTTTTCCATTTAACAATAAATATAAAAAAATTTAGTTAGTTGTCATTTCTGAGAAGAATGTTGAAAGGTAGCATCTCGAGTGTCTAAAACTCGAGTTCCAAGATAAAACTCGAGTTTTTAAGTCTCGATTTGTAAGCGGATGGGTCCGATTTGGAAAAAAATCCATGTGAAAATCGAGTTTTAAACACTTGAGTTCCTAAAAACGCCGCTATAGGGCTTAAAAACGCCACTATAGGGCTCATGTATGACACTTACGAAAATTTTTTGCAGAAAACGCCGCTATAGAGCTTTAAAACGTCACTGTAGAGCTTAAAAACGCCACTATAGAGCTCCCTGAACCTGGTATGGGCACTTATAAAAAAAATTTTGCAGGAAAACGCCGCTATAGGGCTTTAAAACGTCACTATAGGACTTAAAAACGCCACTATAGGGGCGATCACACAAAATTTTTTTTGCATAGAACTCGAGTTTCTAAAACTCGAGATTTGTGTGGCATTTTTTGTAGCAAAATTCTAGCAAAGCGAGTCTTTGGGACTCGATTTTTAATATGGATCTCGAGTTTCTAAAACTTGAGATGCTATTTTTCTTAATTCTTACCAACGTTGTCTAACTTACTACTTTCTTCCCCCACCCACCGCTACTCTGCCCATTCCCCCTATCCAAGCATCAAACTCCAATTTCATTGCATCTCTCCACCATGCATTAGAGGCAGCCTTGCTATAGCAACTGGGATCAGTCTCACGAAGAATTGTATGAAAAAGATGGAAAGGATGTTTGGTGGAGGTGAATAATTTATAATCTGGGAAGGTCTTAGGTTTAAGAGATCTAGTTTGGGATCTAGTGGTCATATGGTGGGATGGATTAGAAGAAGGAATGTTAACAGGAAGAGCACTTGGCAAGGAAGGTGCTAGTATGGCCAAATCAACTAAATTGAAATGAGATGGTAAAATATTAGGTAGAGATGTAGATGAGGTTAGGCATTGGGACGAAGTAGGGGATGGATTTGTAGGCGAGGATAAGAAAGGTGGTGCAAGTGGGGACATAGTAATATCATGTGAGACTAAAGAAGAAGATGGAGAAGAAGGACTTACAGTAATAACAAAAGGAGCATCAGACTGGGCAGTAATTTTAGAAGGCATGTTGACAACAGCTTTCTCCATGGCTGGAAAAGAATTCTCATCAAATACAACATGGTGGGACAAGTAAAGTTTATCGAAGTCAAGATCAAGACACTTGTAACCTGCATGACTATAACCTAAGAAAATTCATGGTTTAGAACGATACTCCAACTTATTTAAACCATAAGGTCGAAGAAGAGGATAACATTTACAACCAAAAACTCTAAGAACATGGTAATCTAGTTCTTTATTGTAAAGTTTGGCAGAGGGAGACTTGTGAAAGCTTGAGCTAAAACACACGAGCTTTTTTAGACCCCAATTTTTAAATTACGGATAGATTGCTTTTACTCTTACATAGACTAAGTGCAGAATAAGAGTAAATGTGTGCAATGGATCGATTACTACTTTAGTACATAAACATGAACAAAAAACAATAAATGTAAAGCACAAGAGTAAGGGAAGAGAGATGCAAACGCAAGATAACACCAAGACGTGTTATCAAAGAGGAAACCGAAGAACTCGGCAAAAAACCTCTCTGCGACCCTCTAAGTCGAAATCGATTCACTAGAGAATAAAGTTAGAGTACATGAATAACAAAATACCTTCCCAGCCTAGTCTATCTAATGTACTTGAGCCCTCCAAGCTCCTGCTACCAACGGACTTCTCGAAGTCATGTCTTCTCTAGCTTTTCGAATCCTGCAATATGCCCAATTGCATTTGCCAAGCCTCACCGGCTTCTTTTGGAAAATCTTCAAAGCTTCCCAAGCTCCAAAACACTCTCTACACTTTGAATAAGTGTGGGTTGTGTTTGGGTAAAAATCTGCTCTTAAGGTATGACAATAGGAGAGGGAAGGAGAAGAGGCTACAATGATTTCTCATTAAGGATAAGTAGCTCTCTCCCTCTAAAAGATGGGTGTATTGTGTTGTAAAAAAATATCTAGAGTTTTTCTCTCTGAATAGCCTCTTTTACTTTTGTGGGTAATGAGGGTATATATAGTATGGGTGAAGGGTAAGAAAGTCACACTTAAAAACCTCAATGCAAAGAGTTTCGCAGGTACCACGCGAGATGGCCTGTCTTGTGAAACACTTGCGAAATGCAGCCTGGCACTTGACTCTTTAGCTTTCAGCATGTGCTTCTTACGTGGCCTTTTTGCGGGTTACTCTTCTTGCGAGCTAGTTGCAAAACTGTACTGATTCTTCATTTCATGCTCGATTCTTCACTAACTTAATACTAAACCTAATACAATAAAATCTCACAAAATACAGGGAAATAATTTAATGCAATTACAACACTTTTTGTCAAGGAATAAAGCCAACATAAAACATAATTGTAAATCACAACTTTACAATCTCCCCCTTTGGCTATTCCATGACAAAACACCATATGACAGACTTTAGACTTAAACGTGAGTTTGAGAACGATGGCAAAACTCACTCACACCTAAATCTAAAACTTGTGATGAACTTGAAACATAATATATGTAGCCTGAAACACTTGCACAAAACACATTAGACCCTCAAGGTAAAGCAAGTAATAAGAGGACAAGTATAATGTGAAACATATGAGCAACTTGATCAAACACTGAGCAGTCATATGGAAATGACTACAATGAACATATAGCAAAGCAAATGATCATTCAAACATGCAACCCATAAAGCACAATAGCATAAGGATGTATGTATGTCAAACACATAAACGTGATGCGATGAGAGCAGCAAAGCATAGATACTAAACATAACTCAAAGCATTATAAAGCAAAACAAGAAAACAAACAAAGCAAAGTTTTCTTGAAAAGAAATGTCTTCTCCCCCTTGGTATATGCATCTCCCCTATGGCTTTCTCTCCCTACGAATGTGCACGAGATAGAATTTCTCCTCTTGAGAATCTGCACATGAGTTATATAGAAATGATGAAACACTTCGGTATAACTTGTAAGTAAGAACCGGAGTAGGTAATCTATTAATGATATACATAGCTGTAAGAAAAGCATCCACCCAATATTTGTTAGAAAGTTTAGAATGTGCAAGAAGAGTGAGACCAATTTCTAAGATGTGGCGCAATTTGCGCTTTGCTAAGCCATTTTGTTGGGATGTATATGGGCAAGATTTTTTGTGAATGATCCCATTCTTTTGAAGAAATAATTGGAATTGATAGGAATTATATTCAGCCCCTCCATCTGATTGAAGTTGTTTAATAGTGGAAGAAAATTTATTTTCGACTAACAACTTAAATTTTACAAATGACTGGAAAACATCAGATTTATTATAAAGAGGATAAATCCAAGTGCAGCGAGAGTAATCATCTACAAACACTACATAATATTTGCATCCACTTATTGATAAAATTGGAGAAGTCCAAACATCTATATGAAATAATTCCAAGGTGTAAGGTTTTTAGACCCCTTAAACAACAATTGGATTAACTTAGTAAATTAGCCAAGTGATTAACTTATTCAAATTATGCAATTCTAGGTTATCACAATCATATAATCATATCAAGCATATAGCAGCAGAAATATAAATAACATAATGATATGATGACCTAGGAAACCACACCGGTAAAAACCTGGGGAGGATTTAACTTAGCTATCCTCAAGGTAAACTTGAATCCACTATATGAAAGAATTGAAGTTCATACAATAGGACTTAGACCACTAACATCCTATTGCTACACACTAGTAAAATTTACTGACACGGCCATGTGCAAACTCCGAATCTACGGACTCTTTATTTCTTAGATTCTCCAGTAAGTACAAGCACTCTCGCTTGTGTATCTTTAAGCTCTTATGGCAGCAACTGAATGATCATCAAATTCTTGAAGAAATCTACTCCCTGATAATCCTAAGCTTGTGTAAAGGAAAGCTTCTCAAAGATCTCACAAGAGATTCACACAAACAGCAATATGAGTGACATAAAAACGTGGTTAGGGTTTGCCTTATATACCTAGAGTAAAAACATAAAACCTTAAACGTTTTAAGTAAACTAGGGCTGAGTTGGAATTTTGCAGAAAACGCATTCTACCCGAGGTTTGATTGATCGAGCCTAAGCTTCGATCGATCGAGCTAGGCTGAAATGCACTATTAACTCTGCATTAGCTCAAATCCAACTTTACATAAAAAATACAACTTTGAGCAAGTCTAAACAAGATTAAACAACTTGTTTTGATCATGGTTTGCCAACATTACACATTAGAGTTCTAAATACATAAATTCCTAAGTCTTTAGAGCCTAACACAAGGGTTGAGACCAACGATCTCTCTCTCATAGACGAGAAAGCCATATAGCTGCGTCAATATACTCACGTCACTGATGAAGGTAGGAAAGCTATTCAATGCAGTCAATGATGACTCAAAAGGTTACAAAACTAGTTGTACAGACCGTTGGAAGCCCATCAAAGCCCACATTATTGAATATAAGGCGTTACCAATAAAGGCATTAAAATCACAATAACAACCATAACGGCTAGGAGCTGTGGAAACATATATAAAGACCTCACAGCACCAACACAAGGTACATAGACATACCTAAAATCACTCATAGTTATTCTGATATTCTTCTTAAAAGGCTTCCTTATACTGACTTTGGCATTAGAGACGTTGTGGCAGACACCACACCGGTGACCACCTTAAGGGAGCCATCTTTTCATATTTGTAAGGATACAGATGAGGACTCAACTCCATTTGGACGCACTTACAAAGACTAATGATTTTCACTTCATCACACACGATTTGAAGAAGAAAACAGATGCCTCTTAGCTTTTCCCAATTGACAAGAAACGCAAACTACTTCTTTATTAAAATTGCTACATGAGACTAGTAATTGAAATTGATTGAGAACAAGAGAAATAACATCAAGAGACGAGTGCCCTAATCTAAAATGCCATTCTAAAGATGAAGTTTTGACGCCAAGAAATGCTGTGAAAGAAGCTTGTTTGCATTTAAGAGAACCCCTTGGAAGCCGAATAGGATAAAGTCCGTTTTCACTTTTGCCTTCCAAAAGTATTGCCTTGGTCTTGTTGTCCTTAACAAAAAAATGAGTAGAGCTTAGTTTAAAGTAACAATCATTATCATTGCAAAATTTTTGAATTGACAATAAATTGGCAGAAGCATTAGGACAATGAAGCACATTTTTCAAATGAAATTTAGAAAGAGATGAAGTTAAGACTGTTGAACTAGTGTTTTTTATGACAAGACTAGCTCCATTCCCGACTACAACAGTGTCATCATTCTGAAAGGGCTGCTTGAAACTTAAATTTTCCAACTCATTTGTAATATGAGCATTGGCACCATTGTTTGCATACCACTACTGATCATCATAAGCAATGTTGGTGTGAGCAACTATGGCAGCAAGTTGAGAAAGAGGATGACGTCTCTGATATGAATAATCCATGCGGTGGAAGCAATCAAGTGCTTGGTGGTTTGTTTTACCATAAATTTGATAAGGCACCCTCTGATTTGATGGAGAAGATGTAGATTGTTGTTTAGAGGAAGGAGCAGTAGGTTTGTAATTATGGTTGAATGATCCTGGATGAGGTAAATTTTGGGAATTAAATGGAGGTTTGTGTTTTGGGTTAAATGGACGAGAATTAGGATGTTGTGCCATGAAAGCAATGTCACTAGCATCAGGTGAAATTACTTGTCAATTTAATAACGTTTCATGATTTAGCAATTCATCACGAAACACATTAAAAGACAACGATCTTTCACGAGTGGCAAAAGAGGAGGTGATAAATGAGTTAAATGAGAGATTGAGACCACTGATGACGTATGAAATTAACTCATCATCTTCAATCATCTTACCAGCAACAGCCAATTGATCAGCATACAGTTTGGCGGTTTGAAGAAACACAGAGCATGTCTTAGAGCTATGCTTTAGAGTTTGCAGTTGCCTTTTCAAATGTGCAACATGCGAATGGGAGTGACTAGCAAATCAATTTGCTAGTGCAAACTAAACATTGTTTGACGAATTTAAACCATACACAGTCAAGAGAACACTCTCAGAGAGAGAAACATTCATGCAGCTAAGCAAAAGCTGATCTTTCTTAGTCCAAATAGTGAATGCTGGATTAAGAGTCTTCTTTCCTTCTACATCAATAAGGAATTGTTGAGGGCACGACTCAGAACTGTCAACAATACCCTCTAGATCATTACTAATCAAAATGGGATGAACCATAGATAACCACATAAGATAGTTGTTATTGTCAAGCCGAACATGTTGGTTAATAGTAGGAGGATTTAAGGTAATGGATGGGCTGACAACATGAGAGCTTGAGGAAGCCATGAATAACATGATAAAAAAGAGAAAAGTGTTAGCTTAGTAATTCTCTGATACCATGAAACAAAAGCTGAGTAAATGGTATAGGCTTAGTTACCAATCCTTAAGATGCATTAGGAAATATATATATGTACACAACACAAGTAGTTTTTTGTTACAATAGAAATTCCTAGATAGAGGCTGAGAAGCTAAGGATAAAATACAACAAAATGGATTATGTGATAACTATAGGAACATTTGAGCAGCAACATGATCTTTCTTTGAATTTTGAGCAGCAATGTGATCTTTAGAAAGTGGCTTGGCATTATCTTTAGCCATATCATTCCAAATACTAGTGGAGTCCCCACAACCTATGCTTCATCTTGCTCCTCGTTTTAGCACAACCAACCTTTTAAGATACTTTGCTAGGCGTATGAACCAAGCATAGGACCAGCTTCCATGATTGAGTAATCTAGAAAAAATTTAAGCTTGAAGACTCGGTAAAAAAGAGAGTGCTTGTTATGTAAGAGACACCAAACCTGTTTAACAAGGAGTGCATTATTAAAAAATGCTAGATCTTTTAAACCCATACGTCCCTCCTTTTTAGTTTGACAGAGAGCTTCCCATCTAACCCAATGGATTTTTCTACGATCTCATCTTTGGCCTTACCAAAATTTTCTAATGAGACTTTCGATATCATTACAAAGTCCCAAGGGAATTTTGAAGCAACTCATTGTATATGTGGAGATAGCTTGCACCACAGCCTTGATTAAAGCTTTCCTTCCAGCCTGAGACAATAACTTTACTTCCCATCCTTGTAGCTTCTGCCAAACTACCTTTCTTCCTTCTTCCCACAAATAATGGCAAACCCAGATATTTCTCATATTGCTTAATCTCCGGAACCCTTAATGCTTCCTTGATATGATCTCTGATAGCTTTTGGGGTAGATTTACTAAAGAAGATGGTTGTTTTGTTTTTGTTGATATGTTGACCCGAACAATGCCTATAAACCTCTAGAATGTCTAAAATATTTTGGCACTCCTATTCAGTTTCTTTGCAAAAAAGAAAAGAAAAAAAAGATTATCATCTACAAACAAAAGGTGAGTGAGCCGTGGACTGTTCCTGCAAAGAGAGTACCCTCGAATGTCCCCCGTAGTAGCAACTTAGGATATTAGGCCATGCAAACCTTTAGTGCATAAGAGAAATAGAAAAGGAGAAAGAGGACACCTTGCTGAATATCTCTAGAAGGGTGGATCAAACCCCTGGGTTTGCCATTAATTAAAATGGAGTAAGACACTATAGTAACATAGACCATCATCAATCTTATCCATTGATCATAGAATCCTAACTTCCTTATCACAACTTCTAAATAAACCCAGTTTACTTTGTCATAAGCTTTACTCATGTCAAGATTAATAGCCATGTAGTCATCCTAACAGAGATCTAGATCACGTGTAATGTCCAGCCCTAGGTATTGTAAGGGATGAAATACTTATGGATGGCCAAAATAAAAAGTTACTCAATAATTAATCAAAGAAAAAAAGTATTTTTTTATTTAATTTTTCACCTTTTATCTTCTTTGATAGGATGGTTGAGACTCGAGATAAAATTTTAGTTTTTAACTTTTCATCTTAGACTTCCACAGAGAATTTCATGGGATGCAATACAGAATATGAATTGGGCAACTTAAAGACTAAATGACATGGGTTGATTATGGACATGGAAGCCCTTCCCAAAACCCATGCTTATGCACTTTGTGAGATGGATAAAATTTGGCTACAACTCTACTCAATATCTTTTTATTAAATGTGAATTTTGACAAATCCATCATTAGATTAAATTTTCTTTTATATTATCTATATTTGCAAAATTTTCAGAAAATCAAAGATTAATAATTATGTCATCAATCAAATATTTAAATTTCAAGTTTTTAAGTATAAAATTATGCATAAAAAATAAATTTATGGATCGAATAGTAAATAACATCCAATTGGCACAAAATTTGACATGCGCGTTAAGAACATGAAGAATATGCAATTCAACAATTAAATTTTCAAAATATATAGTCATGTTACCTTTTTTTTTTTAAATGTAATTTGTATCCAAACTTTGTCCTTCTTTGTAGAAGGGCCTGATATGCCAAATTCTCATTTTCATAGCCCTGTTTGTTATTGTAATTTGGCTAATTTATCCTTTTTTTCCTCCTTCTTTTCTGGGTAACATAACTTGGCATTAACAACATGGCAGAAATACATCACCTGCTAGGGCATTGACACCGCTTTGTAGAAGCTTAAGAGCAGGGACGAAGGTAGCCTTCAGTAGAATATCTACTAGGTATTAATTTTAACAGTTTTGTTCTATAAAATTACAATTTGCCCCCTTAATAATATCATTAATTCTTTTAAGAGTGATGTTATAGCCACAAATTTTTCTACAATATTTTTACAAACTCTTGAGGTAGCAAGCTCTTATTGGTTCGCATCTAGGCCAACCACTTACACTGTTGGGTTAAGATAGATTGACCTCGGTTAATTAATTCAATTACCCAAGTTGATTAATTAGGTCAAATTATATGCAAATTGTGGAGGCACCAACAAATCACCCAATAACTAAAATGCAGTAGAAAATGAATTAATATGGTGATTTGTTGACAAATGGGGAAAACTTCTTGCGAGGCAAAAACTCCACTGGGTGAATTTAAGGTCATCATTCCCAAGAATCCACTAATAAAAATTAAGCAGTTACAAGTATAAGAAATCTTACCATTATCCTGGCCTATCCTAAAATACCAACCTACAGTTGAACCTTTACTCTAATACCTAATTGAACTTGATTTTGTAGCAGTCTTCTTTCCTTTGTTGCACAAATATCCAATCTAACTAATTCCTTTGCACGGATCCCAATATGTGACTACGTCCAGGAACTTGAATGATTGTTGTTGGCTGCAAATTTATTCACTTCATAAATGATGAAGATTAGGAAGCACTTGGTTACAATACCCTAAGCCGTACAAACGCAGTAGCTTCACATAGAGTATATGAGTTTTGGGTCTCTGTATCTGTGTATGACGGCTTTTAAAATATGCCTTATATATGACTAGGGTTGTGAGAAAAAAAACCCTAATAAAATAATATAGCATTGGCCGGATTTCAGATTTGAAATTTCTGAAATCATAATTCTCGATAGATAGAGCTTGTGTCGAGCTTCTTCATTTAACCTTGATAGCAGTCTCTGTTGAGCTTCTGTCGAGATTTCATAAATAAGCTTTTCTTCACTTATTTCTTGGATCAATTTTCATGACTTTAAAGATACCACTTGATATGTTTGAGCAACATACTTCTTGATATGTTAAATCCACCTTAGATCTACCCAATTATAATTAAAGTGCATTTTGTCAAATTATTAGCCAATTACATAGAAAATATGACCCTAACATACACCACTTTTTTACTTACCAATAACCACTTACCACATCAGTAATTTGTAAACAAATTTATAGCTCTACCATTTTCTTCTTTTTAAAGACCACAAAAAATCTATAAATTTAAAATTTAAAACAAAATATACAAGCCAAAAAAAAATTATACCAACAACAAAAATAACCAATAGTGAAACTAAAAAAAAAATTAAATCTAACCAAACAATTTTATCAAAAACAAACAACCCAACCTTTTAAAAAATTTCAAACAAAATAATTGTTCTTATCAAACAATATGCATCAAAGTCACAAAAAAAAAAAAAAAAAAAAAAAAAACACCTCAATGGCTAAGCCATCGCACACAATCAGCAGCAAAGTCGTTCACTCCAAACTACGAGTCCTGGCTCTGTCCTTGCTTAAGAGGAAGAAGATACTGTTTGTTGAGGTATAATTTTTTCACTCATACCATATGCCCCAATCCTATTTAATCATATTTATTTATTCACCAAAAAATACAAAAATAGCACCCATAAATTATTTTGGACCTTTATGAATATTTCTCATCCCATTGGCCCATAAATATTTCCTATCTCATCATCTAAATTGGGCCACAATATAAACTATCACAAAAGTCCAAGAACTCATATCTTATCCAATTTCATTATCATTATTTAACTATGCCTAAAACTAGCCCTATGAGCCCAATGCATACATCCTATCCTTTTTAAAACCCAAGGCTACTTATGCTTGACAATATTTCAAAAGTCCAATTCTCATTGACAATATCAAAAGCCCAATTTATGTTGGCACTATTAAAAGCCCAAGCTAGCTATTTGACACTATTTAGTAAAAAGCCCAATGTTATCAATACTTGGCAAAATACTATATCATAAGTATTTCACTTAAAGTCCAATGATGGAAAAAATATAGGGATGTTTATCCCACATCGGTTGTGTGTGTTAGAGTTTCAATCCTTATAACCCTAGGCTACTACTACAAAAGTTATGTCATTTTGTAGTGGTATTTTGGTTATGTAATGTATTATAAGCTTGTTTAAAAAACTCTATTTATTACTTTCATGTTTGTGTGTTCTAGTAAGTATTATTATTTCCTCAAAAAAAAAAAAAAAAAAAAAAGTCAAATGATGAACAATGCTTTAAGTTCTTAAACCTATTACTATAATATGCAAGCCCATGGAATCTATCTTATAAAACCCATGGTAGCCATTTATGTTACATAACACTATTCATTTTTCCAAGACTCATGGCAAACATATATCAACCTCATGGAGAATTATAAATTTGTGTTACTAATATAAAAGCCCATGAAAAGTTATGATTATTTATCTTAAACCCATAACATTTATTTATTTCATATCATATTATAAACCCATGATAACTATTTAAATTACGTAACACTATTCATTTTTCCAAAACCCATGGCAAACATATATCAAGCCCATGGAGAATTATGAATTTGTGTTACTAATTTAAAAACTCATGAAAAGTTATGATTATTTATCTTAAATTCATGACATTTATTTATTTCATACCATATTATAAACCCATGGATATTACCTCTATTAAAACCCATGGTAAATATTATTCACAAGAAACATTTGAGGTTACTATTTAAAAGCCCCAAAGAAAATATCATTTACAAAATAATCCATGGTAAAAATTATGAGAAACTATACAAGTAGTCGTTTAAAGCCCATGGAAAATAATACCTAAAACCTATCAAAAATATTTATTAAAGCTCATGAATACATTTCATTTTTACTAACAACTAAAGCCCATGTGGAATAAAAATCCATGGCAACATATGGTAGTTTTGTCTATTTTGTGGGGCTCACAATGAGAAAGCAAAAGAATAGGCCCAATTAGAGAGAACCCCCAAGTCAGAGCTCCACCAAAATACTCAGCCCTCATGGACGAGCCCAACATGAAATCTTAGCCAAAACAGTCCATGTGTGCAAATTGACCCAGTTGGAGAACTCCCTTCAGTTTTGCCTTCCACTGGAGAGCACCTCAAGAAACAACCAAGCTCCCAAACCAAATTAGGAGTTGGCCACCTGTCCCATCAGCCTCTCTGCCACTGCCAACTCTGACGTGAACAGTACCAGAGGTTGGCCTGACATATAAGAGTTGAGGTCATCTCATTGTCTACTTCCTCTCCAAGTTTTGGTTAAAGGGGAAGGGAAGCCACAACCAAGATCTCCAAGCTCATGAAATCCTTAACCAAATAGTTTATTTTCTTACTAAAAATGTATGTAATTGATTCATGAACCAAGCCCATGAATCCTAAAAGGGGAAAATTAGGGAAAAGTGGTTTGGAGGGCATAAGGGGGTGTCCAGTAGAAGCTTCCAGTAGAGGCATCAATAGTTGACATTTGGCTTGGAGTGTTAACCAACCCTCTTGAGCTTTGATCCTAGTTGCAGCAAGCAAGATCTCTAGTCCTCATACTTGCTCTAATCCTATTGGACGAAATTAATCTCCAAATCCCAGCATTTAATGCCTAGATTAGGAGCATCTTAGTCTCTAGCTTCATTACCCAAATAAACAAAACACTTTAAAAGCAAGTCTCACCATTTTGGGCCAAATCTTAGAGGAGATATTATGAGATTTTGCTACTGGCAGACCTGGTTCTTTCTAAATTTTGCTAATCAATCCCTTAAGCTTCACTATAAAAGGAACTACCATCAACTCATCAAAGGAACAATATCTTATCATAAATTCCTCACCTATCATGCTATTTTCAGTTTATAAATCAGTTATTTAGTTCATAAAATAGCTTTTGATCCATAAATACTCATGCACACTTACCCATAAACATCTCATTCCATCTCCTCATAAAATCTCAGCACCTTAAAATAATCATAAATAACCCATTTTTACACTATACCCGAAAATGGGTAAACACCAATCTATCTCTCTTCCCTACTTCCATATATTCACTCATACTTTCCATAAATTCACTCCTATCACTTACTATATATATTCATCATTGTGGGCATAATATGACACATAGAGATCTTGTTTAAAGATTTGCTGCACTAGATGGACGCTTTTTCTCTCCCTTCATTCTATCCTAATTTTTCCTCTTTTACTTGTAATTATGAAGCTTTTTTTTTATTGTTTATTGCTATTATAACGAAGGTCATAATGTCTTCGATACTATGGAAGTTTTCCCTCATGTTGACTTAATAATAATGAGGAAAGTATATTATTTTTATCTTGTAAACACATTTATTGACTAATCAGACGTTACTATTGGAGGTCTGTCATATTCACTACTGGACCATTTTTCCTTGTGTACTTATTATAACGGGTCCACTTTTATATTAACCAACTATGGAGGAAATGCATAATTTTTACTATGTAAATACAATTATTAATTTTTTAGGCATCTACTGTGGACGTTTCTTTGGTTTACCGTTGGACTATTATTTAAGCACTATGGGCCATCCTTTGTGCTAGCTTATCTTTGAAGAAGGTATTTTTGGGACCTTATTATAATCTTTAATGGATGCAACTTGGACCTTGAGCAAAATGGGCCTATCACACTTCACCGATAGCATTTGGGCCATATTTCAAGCCTAAAGTCAAGTTTCGATATTGGCTTCCCAAATATCATATTGTTAATGAAAAAACTGCCCCGACGTTGTTAAAGAAAAAGATAGGGCCACTCAACGAGCTCATGGTCCACCTCATTAGTCTTTTTAATCCATTAAAGTTTGTAATGACTTTTCATTACTCCAGAGGGTGTCCACTTTAGAGCACTTACACATGCATTCTGCACTTGGCTAAAGACTAAAGTTGTCACTTTCAATAATTACTTTGTCAATCCCTTCCTCCCTTGCCTTTACTATTGATGATGCTGAAAAATCACCAGTGAGCTACACGATCCTTGTACGCTTGAAATAGCACCTGCACAACAAAAAAGAGAAGACCTAACAGAGATCACTGGTGTGGTGCTGGCCAAATACCCTTTGAAGGTCAAGTTAGAATTTCTCTCACAACTCTAGAGTGCTAGAGCTGGGGTGAATTATGCGTACCTTGGTTTGTGAAGGTATTGGGGCTTTTATAGTAGTAGAGGGTGGACATTTCTTCCTTGGATTAGAAGTTTTTTCCTTATAGGAATTCTTATAAGCGTATATTGCGGAATCCTTTCCTTGTAGGAGACTAACACTAAGCGTGGGGTACAAGACATTTCCTTATTTACTCATGCGTGGCAATCAAGTCAGGATTATGTCAAACCCGTCGGCTTTAGTGGTGTTAGCTTTCCATCCTCCCTTCTTTGACCTCACCAGCTCAAAGCTGTAGACTTCCTTGTTGATGGACATAAGCAAAGCCGACGGTTTTGTTTGGAACGTCACTCTATGGCTTCCCTTTGGTGAGTATATATTTATAATTTTATCCTTATTAGCTGCCCCCTACTCCATATCCTTGTCAGCTAAAACTGATGGGTTATAGAGTTATACTTTTATTGCTAATTTTCTATTTGGCCAAGAAGGAGGGAAAATTATTTATCGGTGACTCCTCGAGTAGCCATCATTAAATGCTCAGACACGTGGCGCATTCTGGTTGGCTTCGCTTCTAAACGAGGGCGTCGCTTATTCTTCTGTGCATTTTCCCCCTTATATATAACTCACCTCTCCTCCTCATTTCTCCTATTTCATCCTTGCTGGTTTCTTGAGAGAAGACTCGTCTCCTTGACTACGTCAACTTACTCACTTCGTCACTTGTGCTGCTACCGTTGCTTTAGAAACCGTCACTCACTCAAGAGACTTGTAAGTTTTCTCCACTTTTCCTTATATGTATGCATTTTATTCTAATTGATTAACTCCATAGCGAAGCTGTCATCTTAGGTTCTTAGAATGACTCTGTCACTTGTAGGTAGTCAGATGACAAGTGATGCGTCGAGTGATCAGTCGTCAGTTTGCGATGGAGTGGGCTACGATGAGGTATTCGGTTCAGGTCTTGAGTCCGAGGGCTCTTCTTGGTCTTCAGAGAGGGAAATGTCAGCCTAATATCCTGACGAGGAAGTTGGCAGTTATGGAGAGGGAGGTGAGGAAGGAATATTAAGTGAGGAGGGTGAAGAGAAGAGGGATAGTGACGGAGAAGGAGGTGAAGGTGACGAGGAGTCTTGTGAGGAAGCTTCAGGAAGTCCTGGAGTTAACCGTCCCTTCATTCTTCCCGAGGAATGGGTCGTCAATAAATTTTTACCAAAGATGAGCGAAAGGGTTTTTAAGGAATTACGTACCCATTACCAAATCCCAGATCACATCCCCATCCGTCTTCCTAGAAAAAATGAAAAGTGCTATATAGGAAGGACGGCAGACGTCGATATGTATGACGTTATGTTTGCTGTGGGGCTTAGACTACCACTGACGGCTTTGCATCGTCAGTTGGCTGATTTCCTGGGGTTGTTCGTCAGCCAGATCGCTTCGAATGCCTGGAGGATCTTTATAGATGCTGAGATCCTATGGGGTCGTCTGAGCGAAGGGAACTGTCAGCTTTCGTTGGACGAGTTCTTTTATTGCTACAGACCTCAGCACATTGCTTCTTCTAAGGGGCCATATCATTTTGCCGCCTGGGAGAAGGGTTTGAAACTAGTGTCTGATATGCCAGATTTTAACAGAAACTGGAAAAGTAGATACTTTTTTGTTGAGGGGACGGATTGGGTGTGTCATCAGGAGGAATGGGAGACGATGCCTTGTGGCTATTTTGACAATACTTAGGCTTTGGTCCAGGATTCAGGTTGATCTTGTTTGCTTTTTTTATATTTTATTTATTCGTTCTAGGCTTTTAACACCATCTACTTTTCTTATTTTTAGCTATTTCGTCCCCATATTACAGAAGAGCAGGAAGAGTTTATTTGCAAGGTAACAGAAATCTCGTTGGGTGAACGGAAGTGTCGGGATCTCATTACACTCGACACTCTGTACGCTTATTGTAGGGGCCCTGAGACAACATTAGAAGCTCATAGACTAGACAAATACTCTCGTCGTCGTAAGGATATTTTCTACCATCCCCATCATTTTTGCTTTTATCATCGGCTTTTCTAATGCACATTTGTTGTCTTTGCAGAAATGGAGGCAACGAAGCAAAGGGTGAGGGCTGCTGCTGCCCGTCAAAAGGAAGAAAAGAAGGCCAAGGGAGAGTTGGCATCTTTATCAGCCCCCAAGGCCATCACTAAGGGTTCAGCTAAGAGGAAACCTGACGGGAAGGACGATCCTCCTCTTAAAAAGGTAGCCATCACTCCTGGAGATGAGCCCCTAAAGAAGTCACCCCAAGTCAGGCTGTGGGGTAGGGAAGGGGATGATGACTTCTTTTGGTCCTGTCACTGAGGGACCCCATTGCCTGCTGACCCACAAAGACTATGCTATCAAGGAAGTAGAGTCTTTCATAAAACCGATGGATATAGACCCCTATGCTCAACTGGGGATGGAGGACTTGGGGGCTTCAGCTCTTTTTGATCTAACATGGGCAAGCTGTCTTCCTTGGCTAATTTTTATCTTATCTTTTTCTTGTTTATTGGCTAATGATCGTGTCTTTTTCAGGCCTTGGTACGTGTAAAAGCACTCCAGGACCGGTGTGTAGCCAATGAGGGTGTCGTCGCCTGGGTTAGGAAGCATAATGCCAACTTGTTGGACCAGTAGGGGCAGTATAAGGAGGTCGTCCGTCTTCTGAACATCGACTTGAAAGAGACGAGGGAGAAGTTGGAAGAGGCAGGTCGTCAGAAGGAGAAGCTAGAGGAAGAGTTGTTGACCCTACGCAAGTAGGTGGAGAAGGCAGGGACTGACGTGGTTCAAAATTTCAAGGCGTCGCAGTCATTCGTCGATTCCTATGCTGAGTTTTACGGTACTGGGTTTGATGATTGTCTGAAGCAAGTGGCGTCAGCCTTCCCAGAGTTGGACCTATCCGGGATTACTTTGGATGATCCATTGCCAACGACTCCTGTTGGCGACACCGTTGTTGAGGAAGGCGACGAGCCCACCGACTCAGACCTTCCTGCTAAAGGCGACAGTGTCGTTTTAGCTCAGCCTGCTGCAAATCCTCCTGTTCCTGCTTCCAACCCGTTTGTTGAGCTTTTAGATGTAGAAGATCTTCCTGCTCGGGATAAAGATGCCGAGATCTCCAAGGATGCTCCTGCTGCTTAATTCTGGCTTTGTTTTTGTAACTTTCATATTCTATTTAATTTGCAAACAATGTTTTTAAGTGCCCCTTTTGTTTTGGGCTTTCATTTGTAGGTGATTTACTCTTATTTATGGTACTTGGTATCTGTCGCTTTTAACATGTATGCATTGCTCTTTGTCTATATGCTTCTTTTTCCTGTGCTTGTATGCTATGCTTTCATAAATCAGAGACAAACTCGTCTGGTTTTTACAATAGACTTCTCTTTCCTAAGGGCATCTACTTTGTAGACTTTAATGGCTATTTCCTGGCCGTTTGTTGAGCTCGTCAGCTTAGCCATGGATCAAGACTTAATAGTATTGATTCATCCATTTTTGTACATGATTATGGACCCGTCTCTTTAGTTATAGGTCCATCTACCATTTTGTAGACTTTATAATCATAATTTTGTTCTTCTGGAAAGAACATGCCCATTTTAAGGACTGATAAATTCGTCTACGTTATAATCTCATCAACTTTAATGGACGTTTGACTTGTGGACTTGGGAAACTCATCCATTGTTAAATAATGACATTTTCATGAGGCCGTCAGCTTTTAATGACTACTTAAGCAAATAGCAATTTAGTGAAGCCGTTAGCTCCAATGACCTCATCTACTTTATTAAGTGATAGGTTCGTCCACTTCATTAAGTAATGGGTTCGTCCACTTTATTGACCAACGAACCCGTCTACTTTATGGACTTTTAGTTTGTCCCTTCTAGGGACTATGACATCGTTTCATCCTCTTGGGATGAAGTTGCCCATGTCATGGGTTTGAATGATAAAGTCGTCCACTTTTGGACTTAACAATGTCGTCTGCTTTATGGATTTTAACAATGTCGTCCACTTTATGGACATTAATAAGTCTATCCACTTTTTGGACTTAATAATTTTTTATCTTCTTGAGATGAAGTCGTCTGTTTTATGGACTGCGTATTAGGGTTGTCTACTTTGTCGACTCGTCTGCATTGTGGACTTGTTTATTTTATGGGTTTAACACTATTTCACCTTTTTGGGGTGAAGTTGTCCACTTTATGGACTTAACAATAGAGTCGTCTACTTTGTAGATGATAATATGAGTAGACGGTAATGTTTCATCCTTTTGAGATGAAGTCATCTTCTTTATGGACATTGATAATAAGCTTGTCCATTTTATAGACATGATGAATTTTCATCCTTCTGGGATGAAGTTGCCCACTTTATGGACTTGAATTTTCTGTAGATAAACACCCTAGCCATATCTGAATAAACTCCTCTTATTACGATTAACCATGCATTCGTAGAAAAAGTAGTTCTTTAAAAGAAGAAAACCTGCCCTTTGGGTCTAAAAAAAGTTATTGTAGCAAAGACTAAAGAAAATAGAAAAACTAAGGAATGTAGCTAAAATTAACTAAGGTAAACTAGAAATAAAGGGGTGTCGCTCTTCATGCCATCCTCTCTACTGGTAGTACTTCCATAGGTGCTCGATGTTCCATGGATGGTGCAGCTTTTGTCCGTCCAGTGTCTCCAGGTGGTAAGTGCCTTTTCTTTGCCATGATGCGATTCGGTAAGGTCCTTTCCAGTTGGGGCTGAGCTTCCCTTGGGTAGGATCTCTGGCAGCGCCTATGACCTTCCTTAAAACGAGATCTCCAACCTGAAAGTCTCTGTGTCAGACCCGAGAGTTGTAGTGTTTAGCCATGTTGTCCTGGTACCGTGCGAGCCTTTGTTCTTCTGTCGCCCTAACTTCATCAACTAGATCAAGCTGTAGACCTATAGCCTCGTCATTTCTGCTTTCATCATGATTGTCCACCCTGTAGCTTGTGAGTCTGACCTCGGCTGGGATGATTGCTTCACTCCCATATGTTAGCCGAAATGGTGTCTCTCCTGTAGGAGTTCGTGTTGTTGTCCTGTATGCCTACAATATGCTCGGCAGCTCTTCGGGCCATATGCCCTTTACCCCCTTGAGCCGAGTCTTGATAATTTTGAGCAAGGATTGATTCGTAACTTCGACTTGTCTGTTAGTTTGAGGGTGGGCGGGGGAGGAGTAGTGATTTCTGATTCCTAGTTGTGAGCAAAAGTCCCGGAAGGAGTCGTTGTCAAATTGTTTCCTGTTGTCTGAGACTAAGACTTTAGGGATTTCAAACCGGCATATGATGAACCTCCAAATGAAGCTTTGCACGTTCCTTTCTATGATGGTGGCTAAGGCTTCAGCTTCCACCCATTTTGTGAAGTAGTCTATGCCCACTATCAGGAACTTTAGCTGTCGTACCGCTATTGGAAACAGCCCCATGATGTCTAACCCCCACTGGGCGAATGGCCATGGGGCTGTCATTGGGGTCAATTCTTCAGAAGGATGTCTAATGACATTGTCGAACCTTTGACATTTGTCATAGGCTTTGACGTATGCCTGAGTATCCTTCTGCATGGTGGGCCAGTAATACCCTGCTTGGATGAGTTTGTGCACCAACGACCACAACCCTGAATGGTTTTTGCAGATCCCCTCGTGTACTTCTCTCATGACGTAGTCTGTTTCTTCAGGACCTAAACACCTTAGGTATGGGCTGGAGAAGCCTCTCTTGTACAAAATGTCTCTTATTAAGACGAATCTCGCTGCTTGGACCTTCAGCTTTCTTGCGGCCTCCTGTCCGTTCGGTAAGGAGCAATTTTTTAAGTAAGAGAAATAACGGCGTGGTTCAATTACTTTCGGAACCTATCTCCTGCACATTAATGGAATTTATTAGTGGAGAAAGCTGAACAAAACAGAGTACATTATCAAGGGTGGTCATATGTTCGGCTGAAGCGGCTTTGGCCAAGCAGTTGGCTTGCTCGTTTTCTCTCATGGGGATCTGTATAATTTTGGCCTTCAGCTCGTCTACCCTCTTCCTTACTTGGTCCAGATATCTCTTCATTCTTTCGCCTTTACACTCGTAATCCCAGTTTATCTGGTTGGTGACGACTTGAGAGTCGCAGTAGATGACCATGCTTGCGGCTCCTGCAGCTTTGGCGAGATCAAGCCCCGCTACTAAAGTTTCGTACTCCACTTCATTGTTAGTGGTAGGGAAATCGAGGCGGACCATACATTCGATTTGGTTTCCTTCAGGAGAGAGAAGAATGACACCTCGCAATGGTCGCGGTCTACCCCCGTCCGTTGTTCTTCTATACTCATGGTCTGTAAATGGTCGTCCAGTGGGGAATTTGATCATCAAGTGATATATTGAAGTTACAGCCTTCCACGAGTTAAGGGTAGGTCGCCCTATGATGGTGTTGTAGGTAGAGGAGCAGTCGACCACAAGGAATGTAACATCCTTAGTGATTTACTGAGGATAATCTCCAATGGTGATGGGTAATGTGACTGCGCCTAGGGGGTATACTTTTGTTCCTTCAAACCCGACAAGTGGAGCGTCGGTTGGAACTAGCCGCTCTCTATTGATCCGCATCTGTTGGAATGCTGGGTAGTAGAGAATATTTGCGGAGCTTCCGTTGTCGACTAGGACTTGGTATGTGTTATAGTCTCCTACCTAGATGCTAATGACGAGTGCGTCGTCATGCGGATCGTGAAGACGTCGAGCATCTTCTTCCGAGAAACCAATAATGGGGTTGTCGACCTGCGGCATTTTCGGGATGACGCTCGTGAGCTGGATGTTCTGAACCATTCTGAGGTAAGTCTTTCGAGCCTTTTTTGATGAGCCGGTGGCTGTTGTGCCCCCCCACAATCATCCTTATGTCTCCTAAGGGTTGTCTTGGACATTCGTTGTCCCGTTGGGGAGCTTGCTCTTGAGGAGGCGGATTTGCTCTCTCCCTGATGATGAACTTCTGTAATTTTCCTTGCCTAATGAGGGCTTCAATCTGCTGTTTCAAGTCGTAGCAGTCGGTTGTGTCATGATCGTGATAGCGGTGGAAACAACAGTATTTGTCTCTTGATCGTTTGTTGGGATCTCCCTTCAGCTTTCTAGGGAAAGTCAAGGCTCCTTCGTTCTTGATCTGCATTAGGACTTGGTCGATTGGGGTGGTCAGTGGAGTGAAGCTCGTGAATCTCCCCGCTGGGGGCTTAGAGCGCCTATCATCTCTTCGTTCTTCGGTTCTTGCCATATTCCGTCCTCTGTCTAGTCTGGTATCTTCCTGCCTTTCTCTCTTCTTAGGCTTTTCTTCACGAGCCAGTAGTGCGTCTTTGGCATTCATGTACTTGGTGGCCCTGTAAAGCACACCCGACATAGTCTTTGGGTCGTTCTTATATAGTGAAAATAGGAACTTACCCTTCCGTAGCCCATTCGTGAAAGCTGCTACAAGTATTTTTTCGTCAGCTTCATCGATTGAAAGTGCTTCCTTATTAAAGCGGGCTATGTAAGATCTCAGCGTCTCGTCCTCTCGTTGCCTGATACTCATCAAATATGCAGTAGACTTTTTATACTTGTGCCCCCCAATAAAGTGCGAAGTGAATTGGACGCTCAGCTCTTTGAAAGTGCTGATGGAGTTAGGTGTCAACCAGCTGAACCAAATTCTCGCGGGACCCTTTAGTGTTGTAGGGAAGGCCTTACACATGATCTCGTTTGCTACTCCTTGAAGATGCATCAAGGTCTTGAAAGTCTCTAGGTGATCAAGAGGGTCCTTGGCTCCGTCGTAGCTCTCTATCTGCGGCATGCGAAACTTCTGCGGTAGGGGGAAGGAGTTGACAGAGGTGGTGAACGACGAATCGATTCGGTGGACCAAATCGTTGAGGTCGCTGGACACCCATCTTTTGAGGGCGTTCATCATAAGGTCCATCATTTCCTTCATAAATTGCATCTCTGTGACCATGTAGGGGGGGGGGCTGTATCTAAGCCGAAGGGACGGCTGGTATCCTATCATTGTTGTCGGCTTGGGGCGTTGCTGCCTTCAGGTCCCTTTTGGTTCCATCTTTCAGCGCTGGTTCCTTCTTAATCTTCTCTTTGGTTATTCGGTGCTGCATTTTTCTGGCGCAGCTGTTCTTCCAGGTCGTGATTTTGTTTGGCGGGGCATTCCACGGCAGCAGCGAGAGTTTGAACTTGTCTCTCGAGGGCAGTCATGGGTGGTTCCTCTTCTTGAATATCGTTAGTGGTTGCCATCGAACGAGTGAGTACCATGCAACTCTTTTGTCCAGGAAGTGATAATATGGCTTACAAATCGTAAGTGTTTCCCATAGATGGCGCCAACTGATGATGCCGAAAAATCATCAGTGAGCCACACGATCCTCGTACGCTCGAAATAGCACTTGCACAACAAAAAAGAGAAGACCTAACAGAGAGCACCGATGTGGTTCCGGCCAAATACTCTTCGAAGGTCAAGTTAGAATTTCTCTCACAACTCTAGAGTGTTAGAGCTAGGGTGAATTATGCGTACCTTGGTTTGTGAAGGTATTAGGGCTTTTATAGTAGTAGAGGGTTGACCTTTCTTCCTTGGATTAGAAGTCTTTTCTTTATTGAAATTCTTATAAGCGTATATTGCGGAATCCTTTCCTTATAGGAGACTAACACTAAGCGTGGGGTACAAGACATTTCCTTATTTACTCATGCGTGGCAATCAAGTTAGGATTATGTCAAACCTGTCGACTTTAGTGGTGTCAGCTTTCCATCCTCCCTTCTTTGACCTTGTCAGCTTAAAGCCGTAGACTTCCTTGTTGATGGACATAACAAAGCCGACGGGTTTGTTTAGAACGTCATTCTATGCTTTCCCTTTGGTGAGTATATATTTATAATTTTATCCATATCAACTATAGCCCTTCTATTTGACATTTGCATGTTCCATTTCTTCCAAACAGGCCGGTATGACTTTGTTTGTTCACATTTTAGACTTGTTTGTCCAATCCCTCGATATTACAGCCTAAAGCGCCTCGTTATTTAGATATCATATATCTTGGGTAAAACTACTGTACAATGCATTTGTACATCAGTGTGAACATCGAATTGTGTTTGGTGCATCCACACGTGACCTGTATCCGCTGTACAAAAAGCCGATATCATTTATTTTGAGTCGTTGGGTACTTAGGTTGCGGATAGAATAGGGAATTAAACCGTCCACACAATGCCACCCTAGCTAGTTGATAGCCCCTTTTCACAAAAAGAAAAGAAAAAAGAAGCTAGTTGATAGTTCACAGTTCAAACCTGTAGGTTTGACAAATAGAAAGATTTCTGTAATCCATGAAGTGATTTGCATTCCAGGCAAAACAAAAACAAAAGCGAAAAAAACGGAATTAGGTGAGAATATAATCGGGAGGAAACAGCTGACTTCTGAAGATTCAGAAGGCCACAGGCCCACAGTCTACCGATGAAAATGTGGTTGGATGGGTTTGGTTCCTATATGACAAAAGACGGGCACAATTTCAATACTCAATCAGTGAACTCTCAAATATATATATGGATTTGTGTGCTGATTTGTTCCTTTGAATCTGGAACTGGAAGAACCTTCTTTGGACCCACTGCCGTAAATACTTTAAATAATGCTATGAACACAATCTTTCTTTTCACATTTTTTACCATATTGGAGTCGTCATTGATTGTGAGTAACGAAAATAAAAAAATAAAATAAAATTGAGGATAAAGCGTGTAAATAAAATTGTATTTTATGTAGTTTGTCCATTTGTGCTATTGTTTCTGTAAGTTTCCTTTTGTTCCCATAAAAAGGTGTCTGTACCACAAGATCAGGAACGTCAAAGAATTGAGAATTCCATTGCCAAATCAAAAATCTTAAAAATTGTTATACATTTGATGATTTGACCATTTTGGTGGGAACATGAAAAAGTATTTTGTATCAAATGATATTATGTTATCTGTATCAAAATATGTTTGCTATTTTTTACTGATATATCTCATATTTATTGAATTTTGATACAAAAATACAGTTGACATAGTATTATTTGATACTAAATACTTTACCGTAGAAAATAAATTTTATTAATTAAATTAGTTGAAAATAATTTTAGAATAAAAGTCTTTACTCCACCTTAATAAGTGCTCCACTTTATGGTTTAGCAATTATCGTATTGCATACCGAATATTTACGTTTTTTATTTTAAATTTTGTTTACCTTATAAGTAAAAAAAAAAAAAAAAAAAACTGATAAACTATTATTAATTAATAGGATAGAATATAAAGTGAAACACTTGTGATTTTAAGATTTAAACCATAAATGCCCATAATTATTTTTCAAAATAAGACTTAATTGCCACCCATTTTGAAAGAGATACAAAGAGAAAGCAATAATAATAGGGCAAGATTTAGGTATAATATTTAGATGCTATTCCTTAGGTTCTCATTTTAAAATTTTGCCATGCGAATTTTTTGACATGCGATAGAAGTGTATTTTTTAGTTAAGTATCCACATGGCAGAATCTTAAAAAGGAAACATAATGAACAGTAACTAAGGTATTGTACCTAAGTTTTGTCAATAATAATAATAATAATAATAGTAGTAGTAGTAGTAGAAGCAACAGCAGCAGAAGCTGCTAATAATAAATATTGCGGTGAAGTCCCGCTCAACCAACAAAAAATAGTTAGAGAATTCACATTAGTTTGTGTAAAATTATGTAAATTTACAAATTTGCTACAGTAACCATGTAAATTTACACTAACACTATTCATTTTGTATTTAGTTGTCTAATCTTTCTTTACATATATCTCTCGAGAATAAAGGAAGAGAGTGGATGGTAGTTGTTGTATGTGAAGAAAAAGAAATAATTAAAAAAATCAAGAAAAATTGATATTTTAATAAAATATAGAGTAAAATAGATAATCTGATATGTGGTGTTTTGAGAAGTGAGTATATAAAATAAAAAAAAAATTATTATACTAAAATAAATATAATTTTTTGCGCGAGTGAATGAGAATGCTCTTAGTAATCTTCCCAACTCTTCTCACCGAGAGCAAGATGTATTTTTATGGAAATGGTAGTTAATTATTATTTTTGGGTAATAGGATATAAACTGAACAAGATGGCATCCATCTCATGTGATTTGCAATAGGAGAGGCAAGTAGGCAACATTAAAATAGTATTATCTAAGATTACAAGGGTCCTAGCTAGTTTTGTCACTGAATTTTGTCTATATGAAGTTGTTGGAAATTTGAAGATGAGATTAAATTCATTTGATGGAGCGTCTGAACTAACCTATGGTGTACCCCACATTGTTATTTTTTTTAATCATTATTATTAAATTGAATGAAAACAAATGAAAGGCCTCACGTCCTCCTCACATTCCACCGAAGATTCTAGCTTGCATCCATGTCTCGCTCACGCACCGCACAAATATCTGTGGTTATTACTTTTTGCTAACTCTACAAGCTATTAGCCATAATACAAGATTGAGCCTCCACTAGGTCCTTCCGTATCTCATTTACATTATATATCTAATGTAGTTTTTTTTTAAAGTAGATTTCAGTTGGCTCAATTGATAATTTTTTTGATAGTGGAATAAGGGATTTGGCTCATTTGGGGTTTAATTTTTGTTTATACCAAAAACCTATTGGTATTTTGATCTAATGATAAAGAAGTAAAGAACACAATCATCAGGAGCAGACACTATATGATAGGGCAAAAATGTATTGACTTCGTGCAAATTAATTAATTATCAAAGTTAATTAATTAGGTTCAATTACATGCAATAGCGTGGTAGTACAAACAAATCACCAACTAAACTAAATGCAGCGAAAATTAAATTTGACATGGTGATTTGTTTACAAATGGGGAAAACTACTACAGCAAAAACCCCATTGGGTGATTTTAAGGCCACCACTCTTAAGAATTCACTAATCAATAATCAAGCGATTACAAGTAAAATGAATCTTACCAACTACCATTGGCTTATCCCAAATTACCAACCTACAGTTGAATCTTCACTCCAATACCCAATTGGACTTGATCTTGTAGTGACACTCTTTCCGTTTAATGCACAAATCCTAGTTCGTGACTAACCAACGATGCACGAATCCTAGTATGTGACTAACTCCAGTAACTTGAAGAAGGTTGTTGGTTGCAAAGTTATTTACTTCATGCATAATGAAGATCAGGAAATTCCTTGGTTACAAAACCCTTTGGCGTAAAAACACAGTAACTTCTTTTAGAGAGAATAAGGTATTGAGTCACTCAATCCATGTGCGACGACTTTTAAAATAATCTTTATATATGTCTAGAGTTGTGAGAAAAGAAACCCTACATAAATATACAAGAATCTGCATGCAGTTAGATTTGAAAAGTCTGATTTCGTAATTCTCGACAGAAACAGCTTGTGTCAAGCTTCAACATTAATTCTTGATAGAAAGGATTCTGTTGAGCTTTAGTGAACAACTCTTTTTTCATTTGTTTCTAGGTTAGATCTTCATGACTTTAACACTTGACTTGAACTCTTGTTTCTTAAAGTACCAAACCCATCCTAGATCTACTCAATTACAAGTAAAGTGTATTTTGTCAAAGGATTAGCCAATTACATAAAATATGTCCTTAACAATCTCCTCCTTTTGCAATCCATGATAAAACCACAACAAAATAAATAATCATAAGAGAAGTCTTAAATCACTAAACTCATAACCACTTGTTGTATTACAAAATAAATCTATCCCTACTACAAACTCTTGAAAAACTTTGCAAGAAGAGAGTTTATGGCAAGATAAACTTTCACAACTTGTCTTTCTGAAACACTTAAACAGAACTCATCAAGGCATCATGTGTGAAACAGAAATAAAGATTGCGTACATAAAGAAACATGCGTATAAAGATAGAGAAGAAACAACACATGTAAAGGTAGGTGAAAAGAAACATACATCATCATCATATATGAAAATAAGTACAATGTATGTAAATATAATGGTCACAAAACCAAGGCACAGGAGGCTAATGTAATAAAAGAAGAAAATACATAAAGTCCTCACTACATCCCTTAAAAAGATATACACACTTCCCTTAACAAAAAAGTTCTATACTAACCCTCCCCCTAAGTACAAAACTACTCTCAAAACCAAAATTACTCCCCCTTTTTGTTACAAATGACAAAGGGCAAGTCACTGAGAGGTTGTCATCTCGTCATCACTAGAAGAGCTAGCACTATCCTCATCATCCTCATCATTATCATTGTCCTCAAAAGGAGAAGCTGTGGGACGCTCTAGAGAAGGAGAGGGAGCAAAACCAACCATACGAGCCTACCGACGAGCAATGTGACTCACTCAAGTGTTCATCTGACACATCTCATCAGTGAGATAGTCTAGACGACCACCAAAGTCAGCCTGCAACCTCTAGAGCTGCTCTATGATGGCCTCGAGCGTCACACCACTAGCCACGGAGGTAGAAGGAGCTGAAGAAGACGAAGCCGAAGATGGTAGAGTTGCAGGAGCCGCAAGATCGGTCGTCTCAACGCGTGGCTGCTTCGACTAAAGCTGAGCCTTACTTCGCAGGACAGAACCAGTTCTGATGGCACCCATGATAGTGAAAAGAGGAGAGATAGGAATGGGAATGGACAAGTGCTGAAGGGTCCGCGTGATAGCCGAAGGAAAGATGAGCTTATCACGAGTAGCACTATCCTGATAGAAATCAATAATAGATGTGATAAAATGAGAGGGAAAACCAATGGTAAGATCCTCCATCAAAGAAAGAAGAAAACGAGCACGTGGCTCAGTGATGGAGTTATAGTGAGACAATGGTGTGAGAGTGAATGTCATCACCATATTAAGGAATTTCGGGCATTTTGCAAAACCCGAGCATGGAGTGTTTAGCTTACCACCCCATATGGAAGGAGTCCCACAAAAATGGGAGATGAGTTCATCTCTACACACGATCCGGAGACGATCACAGCCAGGGTAGTCAGGATGCGCTGCTTTAGGGACTCGTAGTACCTCTGCAACAAGATCTGGGGTAACTACTATACATGTACCTCAGAATCGCATAGCAAACTGAGGCACAAAGGTATCGATGCCGTGTATGTTGGGGTAGAACTCCTGTATAAACTCAATAGGACAACGCACGAGTTTCTCACATAGAGATTCCCTTCCCTGAGTCCGAATGACATCGGGTAGTGTAGTGTCGGAGAAATCCGATAGAATGACTTGGTGTTTCGGATGAACGCCACAGGCTTGGAAGTTCTCAAAGAAGTCCATCTTGGCCTTCTCACCACAGAACCGGATATGAGATGGAACAAAAGGAAGAGACGAAGAGGATGACCCGGAACCTTGAAGAGGGTTTTGGGCCGGAATGGATTTTCTCTATTTGGGTGCCATAGAGAGGTTCTATTAGAGAGAGAGAGAGAGAGAGAGAGAGAGAGAGAGAAGACAAAATAGAAACACAATCTCAGACCATAAAAAGAGAAAAAGAGAAGTACGTATGCATGAAAAGTTTATGAACATGTGACATCAAAATTTAAGAGCATCATGGGTAAAACCAAATCCAAACCTAACAACACTCACATAAAAAAACAAGCACACATCAACAAATGCATGAAACATTGATATAATACTAATGGAATGCAATGCATGATCATATAGCAACAGCATCAAAACACCCAACCCAAAAATTTCAAGAGAAACTCAAAAACCCCAAAAATTTTGAAAAACCCAAAAATTTAGGTCTAAATGCATGAAAAGAAAGCGGATTAGAACACTTACCAAGTGTTTGGAGCAATATCTAGGCCGAAAATCACTTGGGTGTGAAGATTTGAGTGAGAGTGAAGAGTATGGGTCAAGATAGAGAGAGATTTCTATCGAGAAAGAAAGTGAAAAATGAAATCTAAATCGCACCTCGCCTTTAAATAAAAATCGTAGCTCGATGGATCGAAGTTTCTATTGAGGATCTTTCGAGCTTTAAATCTCGACGGAAGTGAATCTGTCAAGGTGCTATTGATGATCTATTGACGGCGAAAGAAAGGTCTCGATGGATTGAAAATTTGTCGAGAATCTATCGAACAGACAGAGAGCAAAGAAATTTGGCTCGATGGATCGAGGAAGCTGTCGAGCTTCTGTCGAGATGAAACCCAGAATTCTTGTTAGATCGAGAAACTATTGAACTTTTATCGAAAAGCGACCTAGAAATCTCAATGGATCGAAGATTTGTCGAGATTCTATTGAGAAGGCAGAAAGCATAGGAAAAATTCCTCGATGGATTGAAGATCTATCGAGGTTTCTATCGAGGCTAAAGAAAGAGGCTCGATAGAAATGGAATCTATCGAGGATTTGTCGAAAAGCTGTCGAGCTTGAAGAAAAGGAGTTTTTCAAGGAGGAAAAACACAAGGAGGTAAAAGCAACAAGCAAGCAACTCAACCAAAGATCCAATCAACATGTTAAGCTCTTAAAACATCTTTTAGCATATATGCAAGGCATTCATACATCCAACACGCACACACACACTAAACAAGTCTAACCAAATTTTATATTTTAAAAACAAGTTAAGACAATTTAGTGAGCATTTATCAATACATGTATTTCTTGTGATGGCCAAATCACATTGTACCTGCACATGTATCAAGAGTAGCAAAAACTTTGCGTGTTGACTGTGAAACATAGCAAGAGTGCATAAGTGTCCCATATTATGAAGATTTGAGACATGAGAAAAACAAATACACTCACACACAATCATAACTAGTTGATGGGGACTATCACCTTTGAGGTACATTCTATAACTCCCACATCTCCTAAAAACACGCTTACAATCACATTAAAAGCATTTTAATCTTTTTGCTTTTATTTTATTATTATTTTTTTTGCAATTTTTTTTAAAGCATAGCATGCATGGGCATATAAGGAAGAGAAGAAATACCCATTTATGCAAGCTAAAACATCCCAATTTTGCTGTCCCTAAGCACATAAATGTTATTCATGATTGGCAGGTTTTAGTAGTGAGATGGTTATTTATGCTTTTCTCTTAGGATTTTCTAGTCCTTCCCGTAAAAAAGAGTGATATGAGCATGAGATATAAGAGATCATCTTAATCGTACTTATCATAAACACGAGCCACAAAGCTCACTTGCTTAGTTGTGCATTGAGATGCTCATCTAAGCTACAAGAGATACAAAGTTAAGAAACTTTGTTTCCAAGGCCATCCAAGGTACACAAGTACCAATATACACAACACATACTATTTTTGTATTTTTCTGATTTTTCAATTTTTTTAAAAAATTTTTATGAAAAAAAAGAGCAAAATTGAAAACAACCAAAACAAAAACATGAAAGAAAACACACAAAGTATAAAACTAGACTGACTCAAAAGCTTAAAAACAAACAAACAGGACATGCAAAAACAAAAAAGAGAAGAAGTGACTTAATCACTTGGAGCCTTTTTCCTTCCACACTTTGGAATTGGAGGAAGGACCTTTCCTTTTTGCAAACCTTTGATCCTGAGGTGAGGGGGAAGAATTGAATCCATTAAGGTTTGAAAGAAACATAATGGCCTTAAGAAGATCTCCTAGAGGAGCAAGAGAGGATGGAAATTGATTCTGGTTTCCAGACGAGAGCATACTATTGTTTTCTTGAGTGGCTAACCACTTATAGCAATTTGGACAAATGTGCCCTGAAACTCTGCAGTGATGACAGAAATGCGGATTCTTTTGTTGAGACTTTTTATTATTGTCCTTCTTAGTCCTAGGGTTCCTAGTCTCTTTCTTTTCAACCTTAGGGGGTGCTTCTGGAATAGATTTGCCCTTGTTTATGTTCTCACTAGCTATTTCAGTTTTAGTGTTAACATTCTCAGAAATATCATCATTAGCAGGTGAGACAAACACAGTTTTAATACAGGAGGCAATATTAGGAGATATAGAGAATTCATACCCCAATCTAATCTTGTCAGAAGTAGATTTCTGAAAGCTCAACATCGTCTAGCTTTGCACTGGAAGTCCTCTCCAGCTGAGCTCTGACTTGGAACAGCTTCGCTTCAAGCTTCTTTGTCCTTTCAGTAAGGAAGTTGTTCTCAAACCGCAAAACTCCAATGGTCTAATTTGCTTCATCAAACTTTGTAGAGAGCTCTTATCGATCAAGTTCCACATCGCTCAGCTTCTTGGTGCCCAGCCTATACAGTTTCTCATGCTTTTCTGAAACCTTGTATAATTTTGCATAGGCTATATGGATGTCATCTTGCTCATCCATCTTTTCAAATTTTGACTCCACCAAGTCTTCTTTTTCATTAACAACTTCCGTAATCCCTTCAGGAGGATCGACTGTAGCGGTGAAGGCATTTAGAATTCCCTCATCATCATTGTCATTGGACTCAGTTTCAGCTTCAGTGTCACTCAAGGTTGCAACAAGTGCCTTACTTTTTCCAGTAGCCTTGAGATATGTTGGGCATTCCTGTTTCATATGCCCAAAACCATGACAGCCAAAACACTTAGGACTAGAGGGAATGGTGTATTGACCACCATCTTTAGAGTCTTTCTTCCCTTTGTTTAGACCTTTGGACTGAGACGTATTTCCTTGCCATCGGTCCTTATCTAATCCTTTCACATTGGCATTCTTGATGAACTTCTTGAATTGCCTAGTGATGTACGATTTCATCTTTGAATCCTCATCTTTAGAGGATTCATCATTCTCATTACTTTTGGCCTTCATTGCCACGTTCTTTCCTTTGCTTGCTTTCCCGAGTCTTGTCAACCCTAGTTCATAGGTTTGCAAGTTTCCAATCAACTCTGTCAAAGGAATAGAGTCAATATCCTTTGATTCTTCAATGGTAGTGATCTTAGCATGGAATCTTTCAAGTAGAGACCTTAGCACCTTTCTTATGTCCTTGGGTTCGAGAATAGTTTCCCTAAGATTAAAGGCTGAGTTGACTATGTCCTTGAGTTTGGCATAGAACTCATCGAATAACTCATCTTCCTCCATATTGATCTCCTCAAAGCTTGTAGTAAGCCTTTGAAGCTTGGAATCTTTAATGGCCTTAGTTCCTTTATAGGTCGGCTAGAGAGTGGTCTATTCTTCCTTTGTAGTTTCAGTCGAGGATATTTTCTTAAACTCCTCATTCATGACTGCATTGAAAATGACATTCAATGCTCTGCTGTTGAAGTTTGTCACTTTGATCTTTGCATCATCCCAATTAGCCGGCGCTTCCTTTGGCTTAGTCTAGCCAATCTCCACAGCTTGTCACACTTTCTTATTTAAAAACTACAAGAAAGCTCTCATGCATACTTTCCAGTATGCATAGTTAGTGCCATCAAATAAAGGTGGAATAATTAGAGATTATACTTTATCCATGACAATAGGGGTTAATGGATCACACAGCAATGATTAAAATCTAATTAGAGTGTGCTTGCTCTGATACCACTTGATAGGGTAAAAATGTATTGACCCCTTGCAAATTAATTAATTACCCAAGTTAATTAATTAGGTTCAATTGCATGCAATGGTGTGGTAGCACAAACAAATCATCAACTAAACTAAATGCAACGGAAATTAAATTTGACATGATGATTTGTTTACGAATGAGGAAAACCACCAAGGCAAAAACTCCACTGGGTGATTTTAAGGTCACCACTCCCAAGAATCCACTAATCAATAATCAAGCGATTACAAGTAAAATGAATCTTACTAACTACCCTTGGCCTATCCCAAATTACCAACATATAGTTGAATCCTCACTTCAATACCCAATTGGAATTGATCTTGTAGTGACACTCTTTTCGTTTAATACACGAATTTCAGTACATGACTAACCAATGATGCATGAATCCCAGTATGTGACTAACTCCAGCAACTTAAAGAAGGTTGTTGGATGTAAAGTTCTTCACTTCATGCACAATGAAGATCAGGAAGCTCCTTTGTTACAAAACCCTTCAGCATAAAAATGCAGTAGTTTCTTTCAAAGAGAATAAGGCACTAGGTCACTCAATCCATATGCGACGACCTTTAAAATAATCCTTATATATGTCTAGGGTTGTGATAAAAGAAACCCTATACAAATATACAACAATCTGCATGTAGTCAGATCTGAAACGTCTGATTTTGTAATTCTCGACAGAAATAGCTTGTGTCGAGTTTCAACATTAATTCTTGATAGAAATGATTCTGTTGAGACTTTTGTCGAGCTTTAGTGAACAACTCTTTCTTCACTTGTTTCTTGGTCAGATCTTCATGGCTTTAACACTTGACTTAAACTCTTATTTCTTGAAGTACTAAACTTATCCTAGATCTACCCAATTACAAGTAAAGTGCATTTTGTCAAAGGATTAGCCAATTACATAAAATATGTCCTTAACACTATAGATTGAAACTTTGTATAAAATAAAATAAAAACTCTCTCAAATGTATTAAAAAATATGTCACCTGGGTTTATTGCATAGGAACTAACTTTTCCACTAAAATACTAACCTAAATATCTCAACTGTTACGTTTTTTCTATTTCTTTTAAACGAGGCACTAGCATGTTCACCTACGTGTTTTCCTTTTTTATACGGGCTTTCTAGTTTCTACCATTTATTGTAGAGTTGAAAAAATATATTACTATAAATACAATTCAAGATGAAAATGACATTTTTATAACCCAATATAGGTATTACAATAACTATATCCGTTAAAGTTTGACATTTGTCTCAAGATTGACAATCAGTGGCAGAGCCAGGATTTAAGTTTAAGGGGGGGGGGGGGGGGGATTTTGTATATGATATATGCACTTTCACAAAAAAAAGGTCAAATATTATAATAGCTAAGTATAAGGGAGTTTTATCAGGGTTCATCATGGATTGTGGCTTTTCAAGTGGTGCACTTTGCTTTCCACATTGGTATGCAAGACTGCATTTTTGAAGGGATTGATTAGGGCCTTTTTGCTAAAATACGATAGGGAAACATTGAAACTTATGTGTAAGACATGTTAGTGGAGGACTTGTGGTTACTTATTTGTTCAGGTAGAGTTATGCTTTCAAGGCTAAAGAAATAGAGTGGAGTTTTAGTTGGCTAAATTATCATTAAGTGTGATTGATTGGAGCTTTTGGTTATATGAAATTCCTCACAGGATAAGGACGATCTTTGATCTAGATTGCTATTTCTATCAAAAGAAAAAAAAAAAAAAAAAAAAAAAACAGGTTTGGGTTTTTAATAAGTATTAGTTATGAAACTAAGGGTTTCTTTTAGGCAGGCCAAGGGGACAACTGCCCCCCTCGACCTCCCTTGGCTCCGCCTCTGTTGACAATATTAAGATATTAATATTTTATTAAAAACAAAATATATGAGTACATGGATGAGTACTCAAATATCTATATGCATATAACTTTAGCTCAATTTCATGGACATATAATATGTGTGTGGTGGGTTGGTAAAATGGATTGAAGGATTCAAGAAAGAGAAGTTTTGTAAGTATTAAGAATAAAATAGATACATTCTAACAACATATTAATTTGTAAATTAGTGCATATAATTATATAAATTTTCAACACACATAACATGATAGCAAGTCATTATAATGAATTGGAATAAGATATTTTCAATCTTTTCTACCATCAAATACCGAAAAAAAAAAGTTTTATACTTACCAAAGCCTTGAAAAAAAAATCAATCTTTTCTTCTCAACTAAAGTCATGGATTTTATTTATTTGTTTTTTGGCTTTCAACTACATTACAATGTATTAAAAAGTGATCTATCGTCTTCCCACTACATCGGCACATACAATATCAACTCATAAAAGAATAACTCCCCTCGAGAAGGTTTCTCACACACGTAAGAACCCATCTTTATAAAATCAGGGATGGAGCTAGGTGAGGGCCCAAAGGGGCCAGGGCCCCCCTGCGTCCAAATTTTATTTTTATTTTTTTATAGTTATAATATATTTCATTTTTGTAGTTGGCCCCTCTTCCGAAGCCTTTGGCCTCTTTCTCCTCAATAAGTCTAACTAACCTCACCCAAATAGAAACTATCCAACCAAAAAACTCAACAAAAATAATAAAAACATTCATAATGGTGATTGTATTTTAGCAAAAAAAAAAAAAAAACTATTTTACAACCAAAGAACCAAAAAATCATGTGTTATTGGAGAAGTTAAGTCTAACTAGCCTCACCCAAATAGCAACTATCCAACCAAAAAACTAGCCTCATCTTAGGATTAGCTACAAAACTAATGTAATCCCTTTTATTATTATTTTTTCTTCTTTGTCCTCTAGGTTACAAGGCGTGAGCTCAAAAAAAAGAAAAGAAAAAACAGAAGCATGCCAATCTCCAAATTTTCAAATGCAATATATTAGTGTTACAGGTAAGGGTAGAGTGTTTAATTTGTCAAAATAATATTTCTTTTTATTGAAAAATAGGTGTATCTTGGTTTTGTTGAATAATTGGTTGAGATAAGAAGAAGAGACCTACTAGACAGGTTCTTTTACAGATAATCCGAGCAGGTGGCACTCATACATCCAGACGACGTCGTGCCAAGTGGGGTTTAGCTCCATGTGCTCGTTGAGAGCATCTACACTACCCAAAATCCTAAAGAGATTAGGTGCACACTAATGGGGGCACAACCTATGGGCGATTAAGTAGTCTCGGGTTATCCTACCCATGGAAAGGGTCATCCCCCCTTCTATGAAGGCGATCATGGGAATGACCACCTCCTTCTCCTCTCTATGGGTAAGCACTTGATTTGGGGCACAATACCGCAGGGATACTCTCTGAGGAATGTGGTACTTAGCCCTAAAGCCCTCCATATCGGCAGGAGAATCTATAAGGTGTTTGAACCTACCCATCTAAGTAGGCCAAGGGGAAGTGAGGGAAATGTTTTTGAAAAGGGAGTGAAGGTTAGAAGGCTGAGGAGTCTGGCCGAGAAGAAAAGAACTTAGGAATGTGAAGACTTACGAAAATAAAAACAGGTGACACTTTAGGAGCTTCTTGAGAGTTGGGAGATTAGGGAAGTCTTGAAAGCCTGAGAGTTTGAGAAGTCTTAAGAGTTTGCAGATTTGCAAAGTGAAAAAAATAAACCCACAAGGCGCCTTATATAGGAGGTGGAATTGAGTGAGAGTTATCTCGTTCAAAATTCGAGGAGAAATGCCAGCCGTAGGATCTACATCTCACCGTAAGATACAAGGAACAAAGTGCCGCCTGGAGCATTTAATGAGACATCGCGGGCTCCAAAGCGTCAAGAACAGTTACGGGACATGCGGAGCAACATTCTCATGTGTGGAAATCAAAGAAACATATGGAATTAATTATCCAAAGTCAAAACCCCATTTTTCTTCTCAAATAGGAGGGAAAAAATTGGAGTTTTAAGGGGCTATTGTAGGGATAAGGGGTCTAAGAATATATGTTGGGCCTTGGGCCTTGTCTGAGGACGCTTATTGGTCCGAGGATAGATAAACAGTAATGAAGATATAAGACTCAGAATTTCACGAGCAAGCTATGACTGAGAAGGCTAAGGAAGGTCGGTTGAGGAGGAGTATCTCCTCGGTTAAGCGAAGCAGAGGTTAGAAGGTGTCTTCCATCATCTAGAGTGACATTCCAAGAACTTATATTGATAACGATGTGCATCATGAATGTACAGGACAAATGTGAGTTGTGAAATATCTAAGAGAAAGTTGCTACCACCTCATTAAATACTTTGTAACTAACTCTCTGGCCACATTAATGAGAAAGTGATATCTGAACAATACTTTTCAGCCTTACAGCTACTCTTAAAGATTTCAGGAAGATGCTGATGGGACAAGAATCAACACCAGTAATCTAATGTACACGTGGAGGGTAAAGATGAAAGAAAGCAGAGAGTATAAAATAGAAGGAAGACCCAGATGGAAGGGACGAATGTGAGTTGTGAAATATCTAAGAGAAAGTTGCTACCACCTCATTAAATACTCTGTAACTAACTCTCTGGCCACATTAATGAGAAAGTGATATCTGAACAATACTTTTCAGCCTTACAGCTACTCTTAAAGATTTCAGGAAGATGCTGATGGGACAAGAATCAACACCAGTAATCTAATTTACACGTGGAGGGTAAAGATGAAAGAAAGCAGAGAGTATAAAATAGAAGGAAGACCCAGATGGAAGGGACGAGGAAGAGAAAAACACTGTAAGAACTAGACTTGGACTTGTAACCAAATTAAAGAGAGATATAAACAAGAATTGGCCTTCTCGGATTGGGCCAATGATGATTTTTCTTTGAATTAAACTAGTTTGTCTTTGCTTTCTTGCTATATGAGCAAATTATAATTGTTATCTAATTCATTAGAACCTAATTTTCCAATCCACTCTTTACAAATTCATTGTATTGGGCTCTTTGGGCCAAAACCCTTTTTGCTCTTGGGATTGGGACACAAATTAGGTCCTTATAGGTACGATTTAGATTTCATTAATAAGTTTAGAGGAAAAGTGTGCAACCCATTGTGTAGTAATTGAAATGGTGACATAGTTACTATGCTTTCGACCCATTAATTGAAGAAAGGAAAGTAGGGTAGAAGTAGAATAGACAACTCAGGATCCTTTGTGTTATTTTCACAGAGCCTAACAATATTACTACCTAAAAGCAAAAGGGAGTGCTAATTAAATGTGAATAGATCGTTTGTAGTTTATGTAGTAGGTAGGTGCCTTCATGCCTAACTAATATTTATTAGGACAAAGTTTAGTTACAAAATTGGTTGTAGTTTAAGACTACAAACTCACTCAATAAAATAAATACTACAACATATTTTGAAAATCTAACCGTTGAATTGCATGTTTTTTATGCCCTTAATACACATGTTAAATTTTGTGTCAATCAAATATCATTTACTATATAATCTATAAGTTTATATTTTGTGCATAATTTTAAATTACAAAAACTTGCAATTTAAAAAATTTATTGATGACGTAGCTATTGATCTTTAATTTTCTTGAAATTTTGCAAGCATGGAGGACATAAGAAGAAGATGTAATCCAATGGTGGATTTGTCAAAATTCACATCCAATAAAAAGATATTAAGTAAGTTTGTAGCTTAAGACTACAACTAATTTTGTAGCTTAAGACTACAACTAATTTTGTAGCTAAACTTTGTCCTATTTATTAATAGGCCAAGTAAATACGGTTGACTTTCAAGTATTATTTTTTTTTTAATTTTTTGAATACACTTCCAAGTATTATTGAAAATCCTTTTCGCGTCTTACATTTTGCCACTATACGTGGCATTAAAAACAATATGCTATTCACTATAAACCATAACATAATAATTTAGCTTGGGACATGTATGTAAATATATATTTTTAATTTTTAAATAACATTATACATTTTTTTATCCAAATATAATTAAAAAAAAATTAAAAATTATTATTTAAACACACCTATCAAATGCCTCTATTATCACCTAAGTTCAAAAAGGAGTGCTGATTAAATGTGAATAGGTCGTATGTAGTTTATGTAGTAGGTAGGTTCCTTTATGCCTAACTAATATTTATTAATGGGCCAAATAAATACGGTTGACTTTCAAGTATTGTTGAAGATCTTTTTTGCTTCTTAGAGTTTGCCACGATACGTAGCATTAAAAACGATAGCTATTCACTACCAGCCAAACATAACATCAATCTAGTATGAAAGTTTCTAAAAAAAAAAAAATCTAGTATGAAAGAAAGAAAAGAAAAGAAAAAAAAAAAAAAACTCAATTTATAACGTTAAAAAGAAAGAAGAAGAAGAAAATCAAAGACGCTGATATACGTTTCTGTTTTCAACTTTTCATCATTCCATGCACATAAAAGTTTCTTTTGATTATCTTTATTTGAGTGTTAAAGAAAAGTATACAGTAAAAGAAAGACAAAAAAGAAAAAAGAAAAAAAAAAAAGACAAGAAAGATAAAAATACAAGACAAATTTAAACATTAACCAAATGAAAGAGAGAGTCTTATCTACAGAGTAGACGAATTGAAGGCCTCTCAATTTCATCTCTTCTCAGTTATTTTTCTTGGTTCTTCCCAAATATGATAAAAACAAAGAAAGATTTGGAAAAGAAATAAAAACCATGCAATTCAGCTGTGACCGTTCTTTAAATTTTCCCTATTATTGTGAATATAATCTCCAAAGACTTCAAACCCGCATGCACTCGGTTGTTGTTTTTTCTCAAATCCTTTGTTTCTTTTTTTTTTCTTCTCAAAGCGGACACACCACGCGTTTAGTGGGTACCGCGACGAGTCGAGTCGCTCTAGGTGCAGTGAGTCCAAACACATCATTCATGTCCATCTCACTCGGTTTCATCCCATCAGGCAATTCCCACGTGAAACAGTGAAGAAGGTGAGCGACACACAAGTCAAGCGCGTAGAGTCCGAGTTGCATACCCGGGCATGACCTCCGACCCGACCCGAATGGAATAAACTCGAAGTTGCTCCCTTTGTAATCAGGCACACCTTCTTGTAAAAACCTTGAGGGCTTGAAAGTTTCAGCGTCTTCCCATGAGTTACTGTCTCTGCCAATAGCCCACGCGTTGATCATCACGCGTGACTTTGCTGGAATGTAGTAACCTGCCACCTCAGCATCCTCGGCTGTCTCGTGGAGGAGCAGTGGAATTGGTGGGTGGAGACGCAGTGTTTCTTTGAGACAACATTTAAGGTACTTCAGCTTGTCGAAGTCACTCTCTTCCACTCTCCTATCCAAACCCACCACGTCTGCTAGTTCTTCTTGGACCTTCTTTAGATCCTCTGGGCTTTTCATCAGCTCCGCCATGGCCCACTCTATTGCCGACGCTACCGTCTCTGTCCCACCAAACATCACGTCCTACAAACCATTTATGCATACAAGCTTATTAATGAAACTAGCTAGCTTCATCACACAGACGCTATTAATAATGTCATGTGAGTTAAATTTTTTAGTCGCGTTAAGTGTGATGTAAACTAAGGATAGAGCTAGTCAGCAGTGGTCCTTTGATTTAAGATATTATAATAGCTAATTGATTGATTTGCAGGTTGTTGTTAAGGTTAAGTATTAGTAAGTTGAGACGATGATGGTTAACTTGTTTGGCATGATTATACGATTATGACTATATTTTTATAAGCATAAGATTTTGTACTTGCACGAATAAAAGCGTGTATACAAAGAGAAAGAAAATCAAAATTGTACTTATTTCATCTTTGAACCATTTGTCCCTTTCTAAAATTTCATAAAAGTGCTATATACTATTTAAGTTTTAAAAACATATCAATCTTACGCGTATCCTATTTCATAATCATTATATCAACAAGTTCAGTTTCAAAAAAAAAAAAAAAATCATTATATCAACTTCATTTTTTTTGACTAATTAACATGTCCTCATGCTTACGACTATGTGAGATCATAATTATGCCATTCCATGTTATTATTTTATTAAAAGCATAAATGGGTATGCGTATAGAAAACGTACTTCACGACGTCGCTTTTTGCACTCCAAAGATGAAACAATAAATAAACTCGGCATATAAATCTTTTCTAAAAACAAATATGTCACGTTAACAAGTTATATAGGCTAATTCTTTCTCCCAAAAAAAAAAAAAAAGTTATATAAGCTAATTATTAACATGACTTTTATTATGCTCAAATTCAAAAATATTATCTCAATGATTATAAAAATAACAAAGTTTAACTACAAAATTGGTTGTACCTTAAGCCTACAACCTTACTCAATATTATTAACATTATTATATATTTTGAAAATCTAACAGTTAAATTGCATGTTTTTTATACTCTTAATACATATGTCAAATTTCGTGACAATCTGATATTATTTACTATATGATGTATAACATTATATTTTATGCATAATTATAAACTATAAAAACTTACAATTTAAACAATTTATTGATGATATAATTGTTGATTTTTAATTTTCTAGAAATTTTACAAGTATGGAAGATATAAGAAGAAAATACAATTCAATAGTAGATTTGTCAAAATTCACTTATAATAAAAAGATATTGAGTAATGTTGTAATCTTAAACTACAACTAATTTTTTAACTAAACTTTGTCATCGTAAAAATAGTCAACAAAAAAAAATTATGTGTTTCTTAGTATTTTTGATCAAAATAATATTCTTTTATTCCCAAATTTTTTTGGTTCTTTTATTTCATTTTGGTACGTCTCAAAATGTTTTACTCCAATTAATACCCTTCTTTTAACTAGAGTTTAAATTATGAGGAGTAATTTAAAAAAATTATACCTTTATAACAAATTGTACGATAATTCTTAAAAGTTGGATTTTCTAAGCTAACGAAGCTTGTTATGAGTAATTTTTCTTACCATGATGATGGCTTTGATGTTATCTCTAGTGAGTTTAATGGAGTCATCGGACTCATTAACTTTAGCTTCCTCGCTGTAAAAAGCTAGTAAATCATCCACCATATCAGTGTCACCTTCAACGACGTCATGGTTGTTCTTCTTGTTTATGTGATCATCGATGATGTGGTCGATGAACCCGTCGAGTGACTGACGAGCCTTTTCGAGCCTGGTGTTGAGTCCTTGGGGATCAGCCCAGCCAAGCCAAGGAATAAAATCAGCAATATTGAAAGCTCCAAACAACTTAGAGAACTCTTGCAATATCGCAATGAACTCGTCTTGTCCATCGTGTGACAGCGACCCAAACGCGGCCCTGTATATGATATTCCTCGTCAGTGAAAACACAAGCTCGCCTATGTTCACAGCTTTACCAGTGTTGGCCGCCACGTCTCTCACGGTCGAGTCCACCTCGTCTCGAACAGACTCCCATGACTCAGCCCTTTTGCGACTGAACAGTTTCATAACACAAAGCTTACGCATCTGGCGCCAGAAGGGTCCGTAGTGAGCAAAAGCCATGTCAGCTCGATCATAAGTAAGGTAGCTGATGGCTATGGTGGCTGGTCGATTTGAAAAGATGTTGTCTTGAACTTGAAGGACCTGTCGAGCCACATCAGGGCTCGACACAGCTACCATGTGCAAGTACCCAATACGGAGGTGAAGAATACCACCAAATTGCTTAGCCAATTTGGCTAGTCCTCGATGAGTTAATTGATCCATCAAAGACATGTTACCGATAATTGGTAACCCTTTAGGTCCTGGTGGATATGGCAACCTTCGACGAGTTCGAAATACTAGACCCAATAAGAATAGTAAAGGAATGGTGAATAAAAGTGTCATAGGCAAAGGTTGTAAGGCTTGTAGAAGAGAATCCATTTTTGTTTTGTTTTGTTTTGTTTTTTTTTTTTTTTTGTTTGAGGGGGATAAGAATGCAACTCTAAACGTTGCTAAGTTGAAGAAGATATTATGGGGTCTTATATAGTAGTTTGCGGGGGTATAAGCTGCCCAAATTAGGCACTGTTGAATGATTTGGTCACGCTATTAGTTTTTAGAGATTTCGTGAGAGTATTAGTTTAGTAGTTTTATATTTGTTGTTTTGATTGATATGCTTTAGAACGAAGGATGTAATCAATTCAAATAAATTAAGGTAAACACTAGAACCATTTAGTAAACGAAGGGATTTTCACACCACCGACTGGGCTTAGAGTCTTGTAGAGGTTTTTAATTTTATTTTATATTTTATAAATTGTCTTCTTGAGTATACATGTTTAGGCACATATACACGTCTATTTCAAGTGAAATACCGGTGTATAATACTATAATGTTATCATTGTTATTTTATTTAAACTAATGCGATATTAGATCATTTTTAGATTTATATAGTTACTTTTTATTAAAATCATAAAATGAATGTATTTAAAATGCAGATGATATATACAATTTTTTTTTTCTTTTGGATAGAGCGATGTACAAGTAAATTTTTGGATACACTTATTCTTTGGAATTAATCCCAACGATACTAAATTGTAAGAATTAATACCACCTAATTTTTTTTTTTTATTAGAATAACTACCTCAAACTTGAGAAAAATAAGATAATGACTTCCGTGGAAAAATATTGAGGAAATTAATTCTGAAAGCTTAGAATGTCGGTTTAAATTGAATTATATAGCTCAACTAATTAAGTAACTGTATTTATCGTATCAAAAAAAAAAAAAAAAAAAAGGAGAAAAATGTAATTGCACATAGATTTTGCATGGCCCTCTCTAGGAGAGTTGGTTGCTGCCAATTAGACCATGCTTATTTTCCAGATGAGGAATAAATAATACATCCAGCTTTATAAATTATTAATGCTATTAATTCTGGCTTGTTGGGAGCTTAGCTACTATTCCCCACCATAAGATTGTTATAAATTTCTTCTAATATTATTCAATTGCAATTCATTATGCAGGAAATTAACACAATGAATATGCTTAACACATGGTTGCCTTCCATTAAAAAAAAAAATTGTAATAGTAAAATAAACATATGGTTGCCCAGATTTGAGCATGCTAAAAACATGCTTAAATACTTTTCGTTGAGATATCAAAATAATGTATGGCTTTTTTACCTTTTCTTTTAAAAATCTTTAACATATCAAATAGAGGGAGGGAGGTTCAAATCTTAAACATGTTAGATTAGTGATGATATGGATTTTTAGTGACATTGATGTACACAAAAAGCTTGATATGTTAATCATATCATATGGCAGTGATTAGGTCTTATTTTTTGTTTGGGTATGAATAAATTGGAACATTCAACACCTCTACAGCAAAAAGCAAGTTAAATATATTCATTAAAAAAAAAAGGCAAGTTAAATACCAATATTACCTTGTTAGTATTATCCAGGGGGTGTGTTTCTTTTCTGTAGAATAAACTCAAGTCCAATAAATATTTGAGCCATTCAGAATAATCATTTCGTTCTTAGATTTATTTACAGAAAAGTCATAATAAAAACAAATTTTGGTTCCTGTATGATAAAAATTGAGGTAGCTACCAACTTTTTTTGAATGTCACCCATGCTGATCACTTCACGAAGCTCCAAAATTAGTCGGTTTATGTCATCTTTCGCCAGAGCAGAAAAGTGATGCCTGACCTTATGAGTATCGTGATCCAGTCGCTCTCCTGGTTAGACATTAGAACCAATGATGGTTTCATTTTACCATTTTCTTTTTTCTCTCCCTCTATATTCTTTTTAATCAAAATCATCACAGTTAGTGCAGATTTGTGGCATAATATTCACTCAAAATTATACTTTATTTCTAAGATAAGACCATATATTGCGTGCTTTAGCCTTTAACATCACTATAGCGTCATTATCATGTTAAAAGCTCTTTTAACTCTGTATGTGTATATTGGGGAGTGATATGGTATTTCCACGCTTGTTTTTCTAACTCACTCAATGGGAAAGCCACTATGAACGGGGCTTAGCTATCTTAAGCATAAAATTTGAAAGCCTGATAGTGAACAACATTAATATATTTTCATATATAATTCCATTACCTTCTAGAGTGACAAAAAAAAAAAAGAGAGTATATAGACACAAAAAATTTGACACTTTATGATATGTCAAATTGTTAGTGATAAGTAAAAAAATAATATTAGCGATGTGCCCAGATGAGAAGCAGTATATAACCTTGTCAACTCAACTATTGTATAAAATGTTGCTAAATTTTTTGTGTATGTAGCATTGCTCCAAAAATATTTAAGATACAGCAGACTCCTTACTAATAAAAATATTGTTTCATTTTTTATGTTCTATTTTATGTTCATTAATCACAAATTACCACATTATTTTTTTTTATAAAATTATTATAATTAAAAGAAAATTATTATACACATAAAAAGTTGTGATGAATGGGGTATAAAATGAAACACAAAATAAATCAAAAAATTTATATTCATCACCTTTTAGTCATCTTTCGGCTGAAATAATAATAATAATAAAAAAAAAAAAAAGAGGAAAAAAAAACCCCACCTTATAGAAATGAAAAACATGGGAAGGTGCCACGTCATATCGTAAATCTGTATATTGTGCCTAATGATCATTTTCAGCATTATTAGTTTTCTAAGTTGGCCTATCAAATTATTTAGATTTAGAGGCAAGGATTAAAGAGAGTGCAGGACCGGTCTACCAAAAATATGATTAACAACATTCAAGTTTCTAGACAAGACCTCTGATATATGGTAGCGGTCAAAATCTCCAACTGCCCCAGCTCAGACCAACAAAAAATCTTTTTTATTTTAATTTTTTTAAAAATATAATAATTTTGGCTTATTTCTTTATTATGGACCACAAATATTACTGGCCTAAGAAAAACAAGGAAAAAAACGGCCTTTTTTTTTTTTGAACGGCCATATGTTGGTTAAAACCATAATCACTTAGTTTACCTAGTAATACTGTGTAGCAATTTTCACCTTTTATGATTGCATGTTTGAACAAACGAAATCGTTCTTCCCATTTGAAGATGAAAGCCTAAAGCACAATCCTAATCATAAAAGCTTTACTGATAATACGTACTGATGCATGAAAGTTGCAATTATCTATAGCATATATACATAGCAATAGCATGCAGAGTAAAGCTTGTACCTAACGTATAGATTTTTGTTTTTGCGGGGTCGGAGACTCGTCGGAGCAGAGGTTGATAATTCAATTTTTTTTTTCAATTGAATGTGCGTATCCTGTAGTCTCATTATATATATTTTATTAAAGTCGAACTACGATTGAATTTTAAAATAAATCCAATGTAGCTTCTAATTGAAGCCTAATTTTGTGTCATATTATCAATTTAATTTTTTTTAATCTTCTTAATTTTGGTGTCAAGCACGAAAGGGAACTACAAGTCTACAATAATAACATAAATTTAACCATTGTTTTGGGATTAGTTGATTTTAACTTTTAAATATCTATAATCTTTATTTATTTTTTCATGTTTCGTCAAATAAAATGTCATGCAACACGAAAATTTATTATTTATGTTACCAACTAAGTAGGTTGAAATAAATTGTTGATTGACATATCACGCAAGTGGTACATAATATATATATATATATATATATATATATATATCATTCATTGCTGTCAAATGGCATAGGATTGAAGAATCTGTTAGGTTCTAAAGAATTAGGAACTAATGTATTAGAACTTCATTTTGTAATGTTGGCAAACTATGATTAAAACATTTTAGTCGTGTTTAGACTTGCTCAAAGTATGTGTTTTTATGTAAAGTTGGAATCGAGTTATTACAGGATTTACTGTGTAAATCTGCCTGGCTCAATCGATCGAGAATTAGACTTGATCGATCGAAAGTCATGCAGATTGTTTTTTTTGCAAAATTTCCAACTCAGCCTAAGCCTGTTTGACGTGTAGGGTTTTATGTTTAGCCTTAGGTATAAAAGGGTAAACCCTAACCACATTTTGAGGTTGCTCTTTATGCTGTGTGTGTGAATTTTTTGTGAGATCTAGAAGTGTTTGCCTTTACACATACTTATGGTTATCAAGGATCAAGACTATGTCAAGAACTTGGTGATTGTTTTAGTTGCAGATTCAAGAGCTTAAAGATACACAAGCGGGAGTGCTTGTACTTGCTTGGAATCCAAGAAAGAAGTAGTCCGTGGACTCGGAGCTGTTACGTGGTCGTGGTAGTAAGTTTCCTACTCGAGGTAGCAATAGGATGTTAGTGGTTTAAGTCGCTATTGTGTAAACTTCAGTTCTTTCATAGTAGATTCGGTTTTACCTTGAGGATAGCTAGATTAGATCCTCCCCAGGTTTTTTACCGGTTTGGTTTTCCTGGGTCATCATATCTTTGTGTTCTTTATTTTTCGCACTTTACATTGATATGATATATTTATGTTAACCTAGTGTAGTGGGCTTTTTTTTTTGCATTATACTGGGCTGCCTCTTATGGTACTATTGTTGTACTAGGCTAGGCTACCTCCTGCAGTACTAGGCCCAACTGTTTTGAGTAAGGGAGTTGAGACCAATCCAACTGCAACTCAACTTAGTTCGGCTTGTGCGCAAACTATACCTCGTCTGCCAGGATCATGCTTACGGCTGGCAGAGCTATTCTAAATGAGTCATGGTAGGCATGCATGATAATAAAACAAAAAGAAGAATACTTCGGCTTCTTAATTAAAGTGAACAGTAGATCCTTAATTAAGAAAGATAATCACAATAACAATAATTAAAGAAAGCAAGTGAATAAGTGGTCAGCATATGGGTCAATCAAAAGAAAAAAGAAATCAGAGTAAATTTAGTCCGCAGGACCAAAACTAGAGAGGGAAGAACGCTTCTTCTCAATGTGAGCAATCTCCCAGGGGTTGGTGCCCAAAAGAACCCTTTTGCTTTTGGCAGAGAGCAGGATTTTGAGAGGGAGAGAGGGAAACAACCTACTGGTGCATGCCTGCCGATCTAACTCTTTGTTTTTCCTTTCGTATTTTTTTTTTTTTTTTAGTTTTCCTCTTATCTTTCCTTTCTTTTCTTCTCCCTTATTTTCTATTTTGTGATTCCTCCGAGATGGTTTTTATTGTGATTCTCTTCTTTTTTTTGCGCTTGGTAAGGGCCTCCTTTTATAGTGCTTGTCATGATTGGATTTTATTGTTTTAGCCCTTAACCACATTTGTCTGGTCCGGGTGTACTTACCGACCACCACTGGATCGTCTGTGTGCCACTCCCTATCACCAGAAAAAGAGGACTATTTTGATTGTTTGTCTGCTATGGCACCCTTTCCTACTACGGTGTGGGTATTCTTTCTCCCTATTCCTTATGGCATACACCTAGTGGTTCCAACCCAGCCTTGTCTCTTTTGGGTGGTATGTCATTCTAGCAAGACGTACCCCCAAAAGAGCTTGAGCAGGAACCTCAGAATAGGTTTTCCCCTCTCCCCACCGCCAAACCATACCCTCTTACCTCTGACCCATGACCTTACCATGTCCCATATTGGTTGGGTACAAGCTGGTAATGTCTAGGCCTTGCGCGTGCCTTCCTTCCATATGTGTCCAAAATCTGCTTACTATTCATGCGTCTGCCGTGGTTTGGAGGCTTGCCTGCACAGTCTGCCGTCCGTTCTTGACCTTTTATGTAAGCTGCTTTCTGATTTCCCGCTCCCCTTACGGGCTGAGTTTTATTTGATACTGGGCTTTACATTTCTTTCAGCCTATTTCTTGATTGCCATCATTTCCTGCCATATCACTCTGCCATAATGACTCAATCTTGCTAGACCTTTTTAGGCCTGCCGTTTATTCTTCCCCTAGTAGCTTACTATGGCCATTGGTTTTCCATTGCATCACTTGCGGGCTCCTGTGTCCCGTTTGTTTTCCCTTGAGCATCTTTGGCCCTTTTACTAACTTTGCATTCCCATGGGCTTTTACTAACTTCATTGGGCTTCTCCCGCCTGATTACCTTATTCTCATCCTTGGGGCTCATGGGCTTGCCATCAACCCTTTACTTTCTTTGCTTATATTGCTTTGGGCTTGCCGCGGCCCATTCTTACTTTTCTACATCATATACTGCCCATGGGTTTGCTATTTCTCTCTTTTCGGGCTTCTTTAAGCCCCTTTACCTCTTCAAGGCCCATTTGTTTATTTTATAGGCCTGTGATCTATTATTCCTGCCGCTTTGGCCTAATGGTTTTGCTAGCTGTTTGCCAACCCTTTGCTGTCGGTGTTGCTGGGCTTTCTTCTTTCTACTTGGATTCCCAAAAAATGACCCTCAACATTTAGCCCCTTGAACATATGAAGTGTTTCTTCGGTTCATATGTGAATAAAAGACCTTCCTGTCCTCTCTACCATTCTTCTTTCTTTTCCTTCGCGGGATTTTTGAACAGTGGACCCCATCTCATATATATATATATATATATATATATATATATTTCGAATAATTGCTGTGAACAGTGTTGTCTCTCCGAGTTTCCCAGTTTAGCAATTATTCTAAAACATAGCCACCGTTTCATTAATTTCATTCCCATTCTGATGGCTAACCTATCGCCTTCGTTTGTGCCAGCATTAATGACCTGGGTATTTAAGAGGGAGTCCCTTCGTACTTCAAACACAAACTCCTTCTTTTCCAAAAGCACTCTCTCTATTCCCCTTTCTTCACTGCTTTCTCTTCCTCAAACACTTCCGTTTGTCTATTTTGATCAAATCCCCACACCATGACACCGGGGAAAAGCCAAAACTCTTCTCACTGCAAAGGAAAGGAGGCCATCTCCGATCCTCCCACAGCACGTGATGTGAACCACTCCGATGAGGAAGAAGCACAGCGCAACCCCGACAGTGAATGCACCACTCTAATCGATACATGGTATAACATCCACCCTCATTTCCCAAAGATTCCCGATGATTATACGCCGCCGCCGCCAGGCCGTGTGTGGCTCACCCTTTGTTGGCGAAACCTCGATATTTCTTGGGCCCCGTTGGCCTCCTCGATCCCTGATCTAGTCATTCGCCAAGGCATTTCACTCCCCGTGCCTGGTCAGGTACTGCCTTGGGTTGGAGGGAATGGGTAGATAATGAGTTATCCAATACGGGCTTCATGGGGTTGTTACAGCGGGCTGGTGTTTTGAAGGCCATCGTTTCATCTCGCTGTTTATCCAACTTCTAGGACCTTTTCAACCTTTGCCACTTGGTCTGCCGATTGTGTATCACCACCCATACCTTCTTCTTCTCCTGCGACGAACTTACCATTACCCTTGAAGACGTGGCCAACCAGTTACTCTTGCCCATCCTCGACGACGTTGATCCTGCCACTCTAGAACTTTCTCCGGAGGAAGAGGCCGTCGAGGCTGAATTGAAGAAGAGGATGATCGGGAATGCTAAGTTGTCATATTGGTTTAGTTCTTCTTCTAAGTTCTTCGTGACTGCCCGTCGTGTGGCTTTTGTTGCGTTTTGGCTCTCACCTCCATTATGTCGTAAAGCCTTTATTCTTCTGTTTAGCCATCAAGATATTTGCCAGGGTGAGTCTGCCATTGGCCCCTATGTTCTTGGGGCATTTGTATGTCTAATTAGATATCCTACGGAGTCTGCCATTGGCTCCTCCATTCATAGTACTATCTTGCAGCAGTCGTTATTTGAGCGTTGTGCCCAACATTTGGCAAAGTGTAGGCCCGTTCTCTTTGCTAAAGAGAAGTATCAATCATGCCCGAGGGTAATTACTGATTTCTATGACAGGTTTGAGTCCGATTTTCGGTTGGCTTTCTATTGGTCTGGTTTGAAGCCTATTGGTTATTTTGTTGTTGAGTCTTTTGATGAAGGTGTTGGTTTTTTTTAGAGAGCTTACAGAAATTTGGGTACGGGTTATACATGTATAGATTCTGCAATGGGTTTGTTATTGATACTGCCGGGACTACTACTCCCTTGGCCGGTTTTGATGAGACAAGGATTACTTATTTGGCGGCCACCAATAAAGGATGGTTGCCTTACTTGGCCGACGAAGGTATTAGGTTTGTTCATTATCCTACCAACTGGGTGAGAAGGTAGTTTGGGCTGGATCAGGACATTCCTAATGACCTTTCTTATCTTATGGAGTCCCCTACTTCAGTTTGACCCTTTCTGCAACACACTGCCTTTGAATTATGGAGGCAGCGTTTTAGTGCTGTTACCGTTCCTGGCTCACCGAGGGAGGGCCATTGTACTCCTACCATGCATGGGTATTGGCAGGTAATGATGACTTCGTTCGAGTAAGAGTTGGTGGGTAGTCGCAGTTTTGCCCTTATTCCTCCTGATGGGCTCAGTATGGTTATTTAAGCTAATCCTCGATTACTCTTGCCCCCTAAGTCCGTGTTAGCGTATGCCAGGAAACAAAATTGTTCTGCCATTTTTGAATGGGATGAGGAGAAAAGAGGGTGGAATTGGCATGCTGGTGATTATCCTCCAGGTTGGGAGAAGAAAGTTAAAGTGATGAACAATTCTGCGCCGAGTAAGAAGGGTCTTGCCAAGCTTAAGTCTGCAAGCAAGTCCAAGCCTACCACTCCACGGCCACCTATAGATCCTCCCCTTTCCAGCAGGACACGGGGCAGTAAGAGAAAGACAACCCCTCACCCTGCGTTTGCTGCTGAGCAGAGAGTACATCATCTCTAATCCTGCCCTGTCCTTTACATATATATATATATATATATATATTTGACTTTCCCTGTGGCTAACCCTGACATATTTGCTGACTTCTTTCTTTGACCTTGTCTTTTGTTCTAATTTTTTTGTTTTTTTGTTTTTTGCAGTCTAAGTATAAGGAGGATACATTTGTTACCCATCCCATACTGCTCGATGAGCCTGAGTTCGAGGTACATATTTTTCCTTCTCTTCTTCTCTTCTCTTTTTTTTTTTTTTTTTAATTTTTTCTTTGCATGCGTTTCATCTGCCACATGCCTTTGTTCGTCTTATTCAATTGCGGGTTCCTTTATTCTTCTTTCTTTTATTTATTTATTTATTTTTATTTTTTTGTCTTCTAGATCAGCCCGAGCCCATTTCCATATATCATCACATAGCCAAGGAGCTTGTTGCCTCCATGGGCACACCCATGAAAGGCTTTCTTGATGGGGTTGATGTAGTATTTGCTACACCCACCCCTTCTACCGCTGCACTTGGAGTTCTCGCCAAGGCTCCTATCCCCTCCACCGAGCTAGTACCCAGAGAAGAGGGTACTCATACTGAGAGGGTTAGTGAGCCCATTCCCGTTCTTGCCGAGACGATTACTCCTGAAAGGGGAGTTACCCCTCTTGCTGCTACTTAGATCGAGGCTACTCCTCTTGTCATGCCTCTTGTTATCTCCACCAGTGACCCTTTCGCAGCTCTATCTCATGTTGTGAAGGACGGTCCTTCTTTGGTGGTTACCCCTTCTTCCATCCCTAACTCTGCTACGCGTGGGCCTAATACTGACTTGTCCTTTGAGGAGTCTGAGGACATTCTTGAGGATCTTGACGATGAGCCTGTCCTGAAGAAGAGGATTTCTGACTTTGACGAAGAGAATTTCTGACTCTGATGAAAAGGAGAGTGCTTCACTCGAGACTGAATTCATGGGTATGTGCCTTCCCTTTTTTTTAGCTAAGTTCACTCTTCCCCTTCTTTTCTTTTTTTTTTTTCTTCCTTATACATATGTATTCGCGTTGCTTCTTGTTGTGATCTCCCTTTAACTTGTATGCCTATCTCCTTGTTTGCAGAGACCTTTGAGGGGCTAGGAATTGCAACAGACGTAGGGATGCCTACAGCAGCTCCTCTTGTCACACCCGTAGCACCCGTTCCTGCCATACCTTCTACACCTATTTCTGCCATACCTAAAACGCCAGTTTCTGCTGTACCTTCTGTTCCTTTTTTGCCTTTTTTACAACCCCCATTATCGCTGGTCCCAGTGAGTTTTTTTTTTTTTTTTTTTTTTTCCTTATCTCCTTCTTTATTTCTTCCTTGTGAGTTTGTCCTTCTTAGATCATGGATTCCCATTTCGCCCTTTATGTTTTCTTGATAGGTCCACTTCCCGTTGCCCCTTCTCAGTTTGAGGTGGGCAGTAGTTTTGCCACTGTCCCGGACCCTGTGAGTGAGGCTGCAGCTTTTTTTGCACGCTTTGATCAGCCTGAGGTCAACAGACTTGATCCTGTGGATTTCTGGGCCTCTTTATGTAGACTTCCATGGCTTCAGAGTTCTCGAGGATTGTGCTTCTCATTGGTGACGGTCTACAGCAACCGTGGTAACTTCATGCAGGGATTCCGCCTTGGCCGCTCCGCCAGAGAGCATTTCTTGAAGATGATGGGGAGTGTGCTGAACGATATTGCACATAACTTCGTTAACATTGTCTCCACTAAGAGGATCCTGCAGTGGAAAGCCGCGATCCAAGAGCTTGTTAGTGTGAGTTTTGCTGTGGAGTTCATCTTGGACCACCTTCGTGAGATTGCCCGAGCCCTTTTTATAAGGAGAGTTCAGCCTGCTGTTGACGCCATAGATGCACGGATTGAGATTCTGAAGAAGGAGGTGGCAGACTTGGAGGGTCGTCGCGAGCGCCTTCTTTCTAGTATTGGTGGGTCCAGCCGTTTTGGAGATCAACCCCTCATTTCCGGACTTTATTGATGATGATGCAGTTCCCTCTTGTCTTGTTGTTTCCTTTCCCTTATTATCCCATCTAGTACACTTTATGTTTCCTATAGCACTTATTTGGCTAGTTTGCCACAGTTTGGGTTTGTAACTATGATGCTATATTTTGCTACTGCTTTTACTATTGCTCATGACATAGAATGCTAATACTTCATACTTTTTTTTCATTACATACTCATGAAAGCACGTTACAATCTTGTCCAGTGACATAGTCACTTGAAAGAAGGAAAAGGTAAAGGAAACATAAAAAACTTTTTAACAAAAAACAAAAGAAAGGGACAACCACATAACTTTTCTCATTAGGCATAATAAGGTTTTAGCCATTTCCCATTGATGGGATCTATTAAGTCTCTGCCATCCATCTGAGTCAAACGGTAATACCCAATTGGATGTGCCTCCTTTATCATAAAAGGTCCTTCCCACTTTGGTGCAAGCTTAGATGGTCCTGCCATGCCTTACCTGACATAGTCTACTACTTTTAACACAAGTTGTCCTTCCACGAAAGCTCCCTCTTTGGTCATCTTGCTATAGGCTTCAGTCATCTTTTGTCTGTATTTGCGGCTGCGCTTTTGGGCTTTTTCTCTCTTTTCATCAAGTCCTTCTAGGTCTTCGCATCTTTCTGCCATGAAGACTTCTTCTTCTTTTTCTTTTTCTCGCATCTGCATAACTCTCAGGGATGGAGTCATTATTTTCGTCGGGCTCACTACCTCAGTTCCTTAGACCAATGAAAAAGGTGAGAAACCTGTGGCTGACTTTGGTGAATTCCTATAAGCCCAAAGAGCGTCTGGCAGGTGCATTGCCCATCCTTCTGTATACTCTTGCCTCATTTTACTAATGATCTTTATGAGGGTCTTGTTCGTTACCTGTGCTTGCCCATTTCCTTGAGGGTAATAAGGCAATGACTGGTAGTGTTTGACTTGGTAGAATTCTAGCATCTTCCTTACATTACTGTTGACAAATGGTGTGCCATTGTCACTGATGATCCTGTGGGGCACCCCAAACCTTACAATTATATTCTCCTTGATGAAGTTTGCCACTGCTCCTCCCGTGGCCTTACGAAGTCGTACTGCCTCTGCCTACTTAGTGAAGTATTCCATAGCCACAATTATCCATATGTATCCACGCAATGGTGGGTTAACTGGCTCTACCAAATCAAGCCCCCAAGTGTGGAAAGGCTATGGGGTGACCATGCTATGTAAATTCTGCGGATGAATGTGAATCAAGTTGGCTTGCATTTGGCAACTGTGGCATTTTTTCACAAATTCTGCCACATCCTTTTTCATGGTAAGCCAGTAGTAACCCACTTGTAGCAGGCATTTGTAAAGCTTTTTCTTTCCCTTGTGTTCCCCACACTCTCCTGAGTGTATTTCTTTTATCATTTCTCTTGCTTCTTCAGGGCCCAAACATCTTAAGGGATCCCCATCATATCATTTTTTGAAAAGTACTGTGTTATGCAAAAAGTAGCACGTTGTCAACCTCTTAAACTTATATTTTTCGCTGTGCTTTTGTGGCAGGATGCCTTCTATCATGTACTATATGAATGGGCTTCTCCAGTCTTCACTGATGAACACAACGTAACTTTCCTCTCTGTATGCTGTAAGTTGGCGGGTCCCACATTGGGTTTGGACTAAGTCTGCATCTTTACCCATGTTCTGCCAATAGAAGCCTGCCCTTTGAAGTCTGCGGTAAAAGCTGACCTCCCCGCAGGATTCGTAAGTCTTGTCATGTACTTCTTTCAACTTTCTCTGGGCCTCCTCTTGCCTCACGCATTTGGACAAGACCCCACCTGGCATCCTGTGATACAATTCTTCTTTCACCAGGGTGTAGTCTTTCAGTATCTTTAGTTCTGTGGCGTTTTCCCCTTCTATTAAGGCTTTCCTTATAGGGACCTGCCAATCCCCTTCTCGCTGTTCCTCCTAAAGCCTTTCCTTCAACACCTCAATAATGGATTCTTCCCTCTTGCTAACTTCTACCCTAGTATTATCCCCTTCGAACATTATTTGTGAGCCTAGTGTAGTTAGCGCATCTACAAACCGATTTTTGTTCCTTGGAGCATGTTGTATTTCAAAAGTTGAAAACTTTTCTTCCATCTTTTGGGTCATTGCTTTATACGGAGCTAGGTTGGGTTCTTTTAAGGAGAGGCTCCCCTTGGTCTGGTAGACCACTAAGTTCAAATCACCCAATACCCTTAAATGTTTGGCTCTCATTTCGAGAGCTGTGGCCTGCCCAGTTGGGTAGGCTTCGTATTCTGCCATGTTGTTTGAACAGGGGAATTCTAGTTTGAACGATAGCGCCACTACCTTATCTTCTTCATGATACAAAACTACTCCTACTCCTCCAGATTGGGTGGTAGGAGACCCATCAAATTTCATTACCCATTGTTCTCTGACCTCTTTTGCCATGATATATTGACGACATGGTTGTGAAGAGCAAAGTCCCTGAGGATCATTTACAAGATCTTACTGGGGTTTTTGAAATTCTAAGGCATCACAAGTTGTGCCTTAGTGCCAGTAAGTGCGCATTCGGAGTGGGTTTTGGGAAATTTCTTGGATATATGATAACTTGCAGAGGTATTGAAGTCAATCCTAATCAGAACAAGGCAATCCTGCAACTACATCCTCCTAGTAATCCTAAAGAAATGCAAAAGCTCACGAGGATGATTGCCGCTCTGAATCGCTTTGTGTCAAAGTTGGCAGACAAGTGTAGGCCTTTCTTTCAATTACTTAAAAAGTGGAAGGGGTTTAGCTGGACACCTGAGTGCGACGAGGCATTTCAAAAATTAAAGGAATATTTGGCCAAACCACACATCCTATCCAGTCCTGAGCCAAAAGAGGATCTTTATATGTACTTATTGGTGTTTGAACATGCAGTGAGCGCAGTACTAATCAAATTTCAAGAGGGGGTACAAAGGTTGGTGTGTTACATCAGCAAGACCCTAGTGGATTCAGAAATTTGGTATCTACAACTTGAGAAAATGGCACTCGCCCTCGTGCATGCTACATGAAAATTACCGCAATATTTCCAAGCCCACACTGTATACGTTCTAACTGAACATCCCTTACATGTGCTACTAGGAAGATCGAACTTCAACGGAAGAATAGCCAAGTGGGGTACTATGCTAGGATCGTTCGATGTTAGGTACAAACCGAGGAATGCCATCAAGGGGCAAGTACTAGTAGATTTTGTTGCCGAATTCGCCCTAACAACCAAAGCAAAGATGGTATGCCAGGTTTCAATTCGGTCATGGCATGTATATATGGATGGAGCCTCAAGTTGGAGCGATAATTTAGGCTAGGATTTAGGGCATCTAACAATGAAGCCGAATATAAGGCACTTCTGGTAGGCCTCCGAGCCGTGAAGATCTTGGGTGCTACAGATGTAGAGATTTATTCAGATTCAAGGTTGGCTGTGAGTCAAGTTGAAGGGAGCTTCGAGGTGAAAGACCCACGAATAGTGGAGTACCTAAGGCTAGTTAACTTCCTTAGAAAGAGCTTTGACAGGGTAAAGGTAACCCATGTTAGGACATATGTGATTCAGTGTTAAGAACATATGTCAATATAGAATTGGATAATCATTTAACAAAATGCACTTTACTTGTAATTGGGTAGATCTAGGATGTGTTTAATGCTTCAAGGAATAAGGTTTCAAGTTCAAGAGTTAAAGCTATGTAAGTCTGTCCAAGAAACAAGTGAAGAAGTGCTGGATTTTAAAGCTCAACAGCTAGTATCTATCGAGGTTTAAAAAGCTGCTGAAACCCAATGCTCGACAGATAAGCTATCTATCGAGGTTTATGAAAATTAGTTTTTCAGATCACTCAAATCCGTGAATAGATGTTTGGGATTTATTTTCTCACAACCCTAAACATATATAAGGATTTTTTTAAGGGCCGTCACAGCTAATGAAACTCAATGCAAAAGTTTTCCACAAGCATATTGTGAACCGAAGACATATGCCATAATTCATCTTCCTATTCAAGAAGCTGCTGTGTTTGTAGACCGTAGGGTTCTATAACCAAGGAGCTTCGTGATCTTCATCATGTTGATGAACTGAAGAACTTTGCAACCAACATCTTTCTTAAGTTGGTAAGTAAGCATCGTACTGGGTTCCACGCATCGAATTGGTTAGTCACATACTGGGAGTCGTGCATTAAAAGGAGAGATTGTCACTATAGAATAAGTCCAATTAGGTATTGGGGTAAAAATTCAACTATAGGTTGGTATAAGGTGCTGAGATTTCTTTACTTGTAACCGCTTGTTATGATAATAGTGAATTCTCGAGAGTAGTGACCTTAAAATCACCCGGTAGGGTTTTTGTAGTGTAGGTTTTTCCCATTCATAAACAAATCGCTATGTCAATTTAATTTCCATTGCATTTAGAAATTTGGTAATTTGTTTGTGCTAACACGCTTATTGCATGCAAATTGGATTAATTAATTAACTTGGCTAATTAATTGGTTAATTCATCACAAGGGGTTAATACATTCTTGACCTATCAACCCAAATCTCTAGAGGGCAAAATAGCCATGTAGGAATCAGCCTGTGTGCGTAGCCATGCTGCATGCACACGCAGGCTCAATCCTGCGCACGCATGAAAGGTTCTAGAAACATAAAAAAGGCAAGTTATCTGCATTAATACTGAGGTTTGGAATGAATCCCACATCATTTAGGACTCGTTCCAAACCCTTATTTTCTCAATATAAATAGCCATACATGGTACCTTTTCACGAAATATCCTCAAGTCAATTTTCTTTTGATTAGGACCTTTTCTAGCCTTGATCTTCGAGTTTAAGATTACTAATCACTTTTGTTTTTAATTGTGAATAGATTTGACTGAAGGGAACGGTCAAAGATAAAGCTTGAAGAGCTTTTTGTTTGAGGTATTAGTCTAAAACTTTCTTTTTCTTTTCCTTTATTTTTTACTTTAATCTTTCTGTTTGTTTTAGTTTCTTTGTTGTTATATGCTTTTATATTTTTATATAGTTTAGGTTTAGGTAGTTTCTATGTTTTAAAGCATGTTAGGATGTTAGATTTAGTGTTTTGAAGTTCTGCTATATCTGCTGTGTTGCTAGGGTTTCTAGGCTAAAACCCACTTGCGCAAGCTTGATTATGCGCACGCGGGCTTGTTCATGCATGCACATGATCTTGCCCAGAAACCCTAATCTTATTTTATCTATTTCTACTTCTTATTTCATATGTATTGCTTTTGTTTTGGATCTTTCTATGTTTATGGTTTTAAGCTTTTATTTCACATGTTTGATTGCTCGTTTGTTTTTAACATGTCAAAATTAGGGTTTATCCTTCATTTCTTCATTTTAATGCCATGAACACGCATTCACATGTTCATGCGTGATGCCATAGGTGTTGAGATGCAGCAAGGTAAGTGAGGTAAGTCATGCATTAGTATGAACATGCATTTTAATGATGTAATGTGTTGTTTGATGCTTGATTTAATGCCTAAAAATTAGGATACATGTTATGATCTATGTTTGATTGCCATGCCTATCTTTCTGCCTTGTTTTTGTTGTTGCCTTGTTTGAGATAATGTGTTTATCATGCTAGATGAATGTTAGGGGATGCCATGCTAGATGTATGTTAGGCTTCAGCTGTGATATGCATCATTAGATGTATGCTAGGGTCTATGATGGATGACAAGCATGATAGATGTATGGTTAGGGATGTTTGATGCCATGTTGATTGTTAGATGAATGTTAGTGTGTGTGTGTGTGTTTGTGTGTGAGTAGATACAATATTGAATATGCCTTTAATAGGGTTAAGACATAAGACACAATAAGAGGAAGCCAACCTTAGGGTTGGGCGGTTTTGGGTGCCTACCAAGACCGTACCTTAACTTTGAACTCATATCTTTGGTAATAAGATCAAAATGGTCCTTTCTCGAGAGGACGCTATATATATGGTTCTTAGACCGTTTCAAAAACTAGGTGGCAACTCTCCGTTGTGTCCACAGGGGTATTAAATGCGCAGGCGGGGGGATCGATAACCACTCGAAACCGCCTTCGTACGTGCGCCTCGATGACTGAAGCATGCCTAGATCTTAACCGTCGATCATGACAGTTGGCGTTTCACATGCGTGGTGCGCCGGTTGTCAAATCTGAGGCATTTATTGCCTAATGATTGACATCCATGAGGGGACAACGGTCACTTCAAAGTAGGCTGTCAAAATCGATGCATTTACGGTTCGACTTTTGGTATAACCAAAAAAGGAAACTGTCGCTCAGGATGCCACCCAATCTCCGCCGAGGAGAACCAACCCCGATCTCATATTCCATGCTTAAAGATGAGATCATGGGGGGCTATTCTATGGTCCATGGATCAAAGCCTGACCCAAGATCATGGCCCATTTAAGTTAGATCCGCCCGAGTTATACCAAACACTACTAAAAGGCCTGAACTAACCATCAGCTATACCGAACAATGATGAAAGGCCAGAAGAGGGCATAGTCCGAACCGACCACCACAAGATATCGCCAAAGGCATGATATAATGCCTTGGAGAAATCTGCCTACCGAACACGAATTTGGAGGCTGGCACAAGTTCCAATGGAGTCATTTTAGGAATATTGAGTAAGCCCCACCCATCTAGGTATATACAGAAAGAGGGGCCCACCTGCCTAGGGCAAGGGACCCTTCATGATGGTTAACAAACTTAAGGCTGGGTATATAAGGGGAAGGAGGCTGAGGAGGAAGGGGTTGGAAAAAGTTGGGGAGAGAGATACGAGCACGATGAGGAAAAAAGCCTTCCTAGAAAGAAAAAGATCCAGTTCAGATTTCCTTGGGAAAAAGGGGATCATTCATATAGAAAGGATAAAAGAAATGTAACTCCAATCTATCTACCACAGTAGCAGCATTACCAACTTTTGGGCCTCCCATTATTGGATACTCTTGATCCACGATACAAATAAATTGGGGGATAAAGCTTGGAAGCCTCCATCTCTTGGGCTGAACCACCACATTTTTTTTTCAAGGTTTTGTTGATTTTTGTCCCAAAAATAAATTAGGCAGCAAAGACTCTACTCCAATCTATCAATCGAGGAGAATAATTATCCGTAAAGTAGCCTCCATTATGAGGCTTGCTAACAGAGTACTAAATATCTCGATTTATAGTTTCTTTGCACTTATCTTGTTTTTACATCTTTCTCAAAAAAAAAAAAAAAAAAAATCTTGTTCTTACATGTCTTTAAAGAATAGATTTTCTAATATGTAAAAGCAATTTAGTATAAATGAATGGAGTAATATTTATTGCATCCCCAAGTGGCACTATGTATTGGAAAAATAGAATTTGGCACAGTGATGCATAAAAAAAAAAGGCAAAGTTTAGGACCAATTCCTTAGATAAAGTATATTCGATCTCCAATTAAATTCAAACATATATTTAAATTAGATTTTTAATTCCTTTTGGGATAAATAATATTGTTTGTACTGGTCAAATACAAACACGTGTTTGAATTTAATTGGAGAATTTTAATATCTGCACCTAAGATATTATATCTAAGTCTTGCATTACAAAAAATGCATTTGTATTTCTACAATAAGCTTTAATTGAGTTTGGAAGATAAGACTTGGATTTGAAAGGTGTAATCTAGGAAGTTTTTAATCCAAATTGAGATACTCCTCTCCTAAGTTATGATTTGGATTTGAAAGGTGTGACCTAGGAAGTTTTAATCCAAGCTGAGATACTCTTGTCCTAAGTCCTAACTCATATCTTCTTAGTCTATTTTCCCCCCTTGAATAACTCCTACCATTTTTTTTTTTTTGGCTAACTCATATCCTTCTTTTTTAATCATATTAGTCTCTCTCCAAATAATCTTATTAATTCTCACTAATCTTAAAGTTATGATAGGTTGTGGATTCTAGTTATCTCAACTAGGAAAATCTCTTAACGTTGATTAGGAGATATATGGTTCAAACCTCACATACACTAAAAACCAATTGATAATTTGATCTGATGATAAAAAACAAAGGAAAGACATGTGGTCAAGGGAGTCAATTTTGTACCATACCGGCCGATACGACCAAAATTTATCGTACCGACAGGTGATCAGGTACAAAAACACCCTTGATTCATACCGTTTAAAATACCGGTCTTTACCAGACGTATCGCCGAATATCAGACATCTCGGCTGAAAAATGGAAATCGGGCGGTACTAAAAACTTGAAGAAAATGGAAAAAGTTAGCAGTAGAAAGTTCACGACACTGTCCTCACTAGTTGTTTTCCCATGTTGTCAGCCATTTTCCCCAACCTTCCTCCTTCTGTTTTATCCAGCTACTTCTCTTTCTTCTTCTTCTTCTTCTCCTTCTTCTTCTTCTTCTTCTTCAGTTTTGACCGAGACCGAACCTTTCTTCTTATTCCTTTTGTTTTAGTTGTGTGTGTGTGGCTCTTGTTAAATTGTTTTGTGTGAGTTCTGACACCCCACGTGAACTCATTAAAGTGTGAAACAAATTTCAAATTTCAAATATACTTTTACTTTTAGGCTAGCTGCCACTCACGTTTGATAAGCAATTTTATGTTTTTTTTTTAAATAATTGATAGGCCAAGAATGTATTGACCCCTTGTGATAAATTAACCAATTAATTAGCCACATTAATTAATTAATTCAATTAGCATGCAATAAGCGTGGTAGCACAAACAAATCACCAACTAAGTTAAAATGCAGCGAAAAATAAATTGACACGGTGATTTGTTTAAGAATGGGGAAAACCTATGCAGCAAAAACCCCACCAGGTGATTTTAAGGTCACCACTTCCGAGAATTCACTATTATCACAACAAGCGGTTACAAGTAAAGGAATCCAAGTACCTTATACCAACCTACAGTTGAACCTTTATCCCATTACCCAATTGGACTTGTTATGTAGTGACAATCTCTCCTTTCAATGCACGGCTCCCAGTATGTGACTAACCAATTCGATACGTGGATTCCAGTACACGACTTACTTTCCAACTTGAGAAAGATGTTGGCTGCAAAGTTCTTCAGTTCATCAACACGATGAAGATCACGAAGCTCCTTGTTTACAAAACTCTATGGTGTACAAACACTGTAGCTTCTTGAATAAAAAGATGAACTAAGGCATATGTCTCCGGTTCACAATATGCTTGTGAAAAACTTTTGCATTGAGTTTCATCAGCTATGATGGCCCTTAAAACTGTCCTTATATATGTTTAGGGTTATGATAAAAGAAAGCCCAAACATCTATTCATGGATTAGAGTGAAATCAGCTCTGAAAAACTGATTTTCATAAATCTCAACAGATACCCTATCTATCGAGAAGCTGTCGAGTATCGGGCAAAATAGTCTTTTAAACCTTGATAGATACTAACTGTCGAGTTTTAAAATCCAGCACTTCTTCACTTGATTTTTGGACAAATTGCATGGCTTTAACACTTGAACTTGAAACCTTGTTCCTTGAAGCATTAAACACATCCTAGATCTACCCAATTACAAGTAAAGTGCTTTTTGTTAAAGGATTAGCCAATTCTATATTGACATATGTTCCTAACATGATTCACATATGTCCTAACAATAATTAATATCATCTTTTTATCTTTTTATTATTATTACAATCTACTATGTCAGGTTATATTAATGGGATGATATTTGAGCAAGAAATAATCATACTAAAAATAAGCAATTAATTTAGAGAAATATGCTATTATAAATTTAAGGATTCTAATACAAATAATTATAAATAAATAATCAAGTATGTCTATAATTATAATAGCGATAAACCCAAAACGGTATACCAGTACCAACCAGTATCAAAATATTTCGTTCCTCTAGCCAAACCGAAATGACCTCTAGTACGAGATTGACTCCCTTGCATGTGGTAGTACCACCGCGCACCCTTAGTGTAATGGTCATTATGTAAGTATAAATACTTGTGGGGCATGAGGGGCAAGAGTCAGGGTTCAAGTCTCCAAGATATTTTTTCCCTTACCGTGTGCCAAAGTAGCTACCCTTCTAGACCTTGTCTACATGTAGCCCCAATTCCATTGATAACGTATAGTCTAACATATCAGAATTATGGTGGGTTTGAGCTGGTAAGAGAGGTAATCCCCTTTCCTCTTTCCTTTTTTTTTTTTTTTTTTTCATAATATATTTAAGTCTCACATGCTATGAGCAAATTATATAATGAGACAGATAAATTCCCCTTTTTCCCTTAATTTTTTTAATAAAAAATTTATAATAATAAAATAAAATAATAAAATAAAAAAATAAAAAACCTCTCTAAAGTAAGTTCAATTTTGTTTATTGGCATTATAAAAAAAAAAAAAAAATTGTTTATTGGCTCACAATTCATTAACTAATTTATTTTCTCATTTAGGTCTAATTTTTTAAATCCTCTTTTTTAAGATCATATTTTCTTTAAACATCATTCATTAAAATTGTTAGGACATATGTGATTTGATGTTAGGAACATATATCAACACTTTATATAATTAGCTAATCCTTTGACAAAACGCACTTTACTTGTAATTTGGTAGACCTAAGATGTGTTTAATGCTTCAGGAAACCTTATTTCAAGTTCAAATGTTAAAGTCATGCAAGTCTGTCCAAGAATCACGTGAGAAAGTGCAAGTTTTTAAAACTCAACAACTAGCATCTATCAAGGTTTAAAAGCTGCTGAAGCCCGTAACTCGACAGCTAGCTTGATAGATGGCTATCTATCGAGGTTTATGAAACTCTGTTTTTCAGGACTATTTTTCATTCAATCTGTGAATATATGTTTAGGCTTTCTTTTCTCACAACCCTAAACATATATAAGGATTATTTTAAGGGCTGTAAAAGGTGACGACAAGTTGCACAAGAGCACAATTCCACAAGTGTGAAGAAAGTGTGACCGAAAACCTAATTTCCCTAGTTTTTCAAGAAGCTGCTGTGTTTGTACACCATAGGGTTTTGTGACCAAGCAACTTCATGATCTTCATCGTCTGGATGAACTGAAGAACTTTGCAGCCAACATCCTTCTCAAGTTGGTGATCAAGTCGCGTAGGGGATCCGCGCAATTGGTTAGTCACGTACTGGGAGCCGTGCATTGAAAATGAGAAATTATCACTACAGAAAAATCCAATTGGGTATTGGGGTAAGGGTTCAACTGTAAGTTGGTATAAGGTACTGGGATTCTTTTACTTGTAACCGTTTGTTTTGATAATAGTAGATTCTAGAGAGTGGTGACCTTAAAATCATCTAGTAGGGTTTTTGCCGTGTAGGTTTTCCCCATTCGTAAACAAATCACTATGTCAATTTATTTTCCACTGCATACTTTAGTTAATAGGTGATTTGTTTGTGCTGCCACATACAATTGCATGTTAATTTGATTAATAAATGAACTTGACTAATTAATCAATTAATTCATCATAGGGGGTCAATACGTTTTTGGCCTACCAAAAATAGATATCACATTAGAAAAGAATATGTCCAAAATAAACTATTATAAATAGACACTAATAAAACAAATAAAAAATCGATTTTAATAAGTCAAGTGAAAAAAAAAAAAAACATATATGAATGAAAATGAGAAAATGTTTATTTTACTGTCGAGTAAGACTTCTGCCATCTCAAGAAAGTTCCAATGAGTCAATCTGTGAGCGTATACAAACCTGAGACTATATTCTCACCGTATATTTTGAAAATTTCTTGTTTATGATAAGATAATTTTTTGCAGTTAATTAATTATTGGATATGGTAATACAGTTGACATGTGTCCTGTTGCTAGATTCAACAACTTGCAAAAAAGTAAGCGACACATCCATCATCCATGGGTTTAAAAAGAAAAACTTATCTGTTGGCCGGCACAAAGAAGACAAACTTACTTAGGAGAAATTATGATAATCTAGATTATGTGGATCAGATTAGGTTGAATTATATGAGTGTGGTATATAGTGTGTACCAAATACCAGGTTAAGTTTTTATTAAGTAAATCTTGACTATATGAACGATGATGAGAAACCTTAATTGTGGATTAGATTTAATTATATTATATGAGTGTGGTATATGGAGTGTGTGCCGAATGCCAAGTTTTTATTAGGTAAATTTTGACCATATGAACAATTATGAGGAATCTTAATTGTAATTTGACTAATTCTTTTTTTTTTGAAACCAATTTGACTAATTCTTTTGAAATATATCATAGATATGACTAATTCTTCCCTAAGTCATGACAGGAAATATCAGTATGTTTTGCTATTCTTAGTTCTTAACGACCAGTTGCTTGCTCCCACTAATTTGAGCTAGCTTTTAGCTGGACCAGAAGTCTGATGGGTCGAAATAGGTTTACACAAGCCATCTCTAACCTCTAATCAGCAATTACAAAGTGGTTGTGAAATTAAACAATAATTGCTGAGAAAATTAAGACACTGTTAATAGAGCTCCAAATTTTGGTTTAATGAACTGATCTAATACTAGCTGGCCAGAAAGATTCTTTTGTTTTTTTTTGGGTAGAGGAGGGTGATTAGTGTGGCTTCTCTACCTAAGCATAATTATAGTTGCATCCTACCTGCTCCTAGGTGAGACTCTATACTCCCAGTCTGTGAGAAATTCACTTATTATTTTTTGGACTATTTGAAATGGAGACTAGATATAAAAAACACCAACACACAACTAGTTATTGAAACTCGAACCCAAGTCCTAAAATTTATTAGCCCGACATCTAACCAACTAGATCACTGTGGCCGGAAAGATTGACTATTGAAATGGACAAGCATTTTTGAATAATGGCTTTAAAATCAAAGTCAAATCGATCTGAATATTTTTGTTTTATATTTTGGACATCAATGTAGGTCCATAAATCATTTAGCACGGTGTTAGCACTTGGCACTTAGCGAAGCTTCGTCTGACAAATCTCAGATGCGACTTCTAGGCGAGACTCTATACTTTCAATTTGTGAAAAATTCACTTATTATTTTTTGGACTATTTGAAATGGAGATTAGATATAAAAAATATCGACACACAACTAGTTATTGAAACTCGAACCCAAGTCCTAAAATTTATTAGCCCGGCATCTAACCAACTAAATCACTGTGGCCGGAAAGATTGACTATTGAAATGGACAAGTATTTTTGAATTATGGCTTTAAAATCAAAGTCAAATCGATCTGAATATTTTTGTTTTACATTTTGGACATCAATGTAGGTCCATAAATCATTTAGCACGGTGTTAGCACTTGGCACTTAGCGAAGCTTCGTCTGACAAATCTCAGATGCGACTTCTACCACCCGAGCCACGTTCATATATAGTCATTTTTCAGGTCACAATCAAATACGCATTATACAAAAAAAAAAAATTTCGGAGAGAGCAATACACATTATACTTTAATGATTTCTATCGTTTTGAATATAATAATAATAATAATAATTGGGATGTTTTAGAAATGCTGAAAGACTCTATTATTATTAAATAGAAACTTGATATGAAACGCTACATACAAGTGCATTTTAAGTAGGGGAAAAATGCCCAAACACCCCCTTGAACTTTAAGATAGTGGCCAAAACACTCCCTCAACTTTTATTTTAGCCAATTTGCTCCTTAAACTTCATGCTAGTCAATCATGTAACACGCATGTGTAAAGAAAACTTACCCAAGAATCCACGTTCAGGTGTTCACCGAAGGAGAGAGAGGATCTCTCAATGGAGCAATAGCAATACTGGAGTTTGATTTCTTGCCGTTGATCTAAGCTTTGGATTCGCCAATTGCTCTGTCCGTTTGACAATCACTACTGGTTGAACCCACAGCTAATCTAGGATTTTTTTCTCTCTCTCATTTTCTTTCAATTTCTCGGCAAAAAAACAACCTTTAATTTCTTATTTCTTTTATTTTCTCGACCAACAAACACCTCAACAAGCTTTCTCACCAATTCTCCAAACCCATAAAAAAAATCCCTTTTTGTTAGGACATATGTGATTCAATGTTAGGAACACATGTCACTATTTTATGTAATTAGCTAATCCTTTGACAAAATGCACTTTACTTGTAATTTGGTAAATCTAGGATGTGTTTAATGCTTCAAGAAACCTTATTTCAAGTTCAAGTGTTAAAGCCATACAAGTCTTTCCAAGAATCAAGGAATGAAGTGCAAGATTTTAAAGCTCGACAGCTAGCATCTATTTAGGTTTAAAAGCTGCTGAAGTCCGTAGCTCGACAGCTAGCTCGATAGATAGGGTATTTGTCAAGGTTTATGAAGTTCAGTTTTCCAGGACCGTTTTTCATCCAATCCGTGAGTACGTGTTTAGATTTTCTTTTCTCACAATTATAAACATATATAAAGATTATTTTAAGGGCTGTCAAAGGTAACACAAGTTACACAAATGTGAAGCAAAGTCTTGTTCATGCAAATTGTGATCGAAGACAGAATTTGCCCTAGTTCATATTTCTCTTGAAGAAGCTACTGTGTTTGTATACCGTAGGGTTTTGTGACCAAGCAACTTCATGATCTTTATCGTCTAGATGAACTAAAGAACTTTGCAACCAACATCTTTCTTAAGTTGGTGATCAAGTCACATACTAGGATCCGCGCAATTGGTTAGTCACGTACTGGGAGCCATGCATTGAAAAGGAAAGATTGTCACTACAAAACAAGTCCAATTGGGTATTGGGGTAAGGGTTCAACTGTAGGTTGGTATAAGGTACTGAGATTCCTTTACTTGTAACCGCTTGTTTTGATAATAGTGGATTCTCGGGAATGGTGACCTTAAATTCACCCGGTGGGGTTTTTTCCGTGTAGGTTTTCCCCATTCGTAAACAAATCACTGTGTCAATTTATTTTCTACTGCATTCTTTGGTTAATTGGTGATTTGTTTGTGCTACCACATACAATTGCACGTTAATTTGATTAATAAATAAATTTGGCTAATTAATCAATTAATTCATCACAAGGGGTCAATACGTTTTTGCCCTATCAAATGGTATTAGAGCAAGCACACTATGATTATGGTTAATTTTTGTTGTGTGATCCATTGACCCCTCTCTGTCATGGATAGATGACAGTCTCTTATTATGCCTCCTTTATTTGATGGCACTAACTATGCATACTGGAAAGTACGCATGAAAGCTTTCCTGTAGTCTTTAGATGAGAAAGTGTGGCAAGTTGTGGAGATAGACTGGACCAAGCCTACAGAAGTGTCGACCGACTGGGATGATGCTAAGATCAAGGCGGCAAACTTCAACAGCAGGGCATTGAATGCTCTATTCAGTACAGTCACGAGTGAGGAGTTCAAGAAGATATCCTCCACTGAAACTGCAAAGGAAGCATGGACCATCCTCCAGACAACCTATGAATGAACCAAGGCTGTCAAGGACTCAAAGCTTCAGAGGCTTGCTACCAGCTTTGAAAAGATCAAGATAGAGGAGGATGAGTCATTTGATGAGTTCTACGCCAAGCTCAAGGACATAGTAAACTCAGCATTTAATCTTGGGGAAACTATTGCTGAACCCAAGATTGTGAGAAATGTGCTCAGATCTCTGCCCGAAAGATTCCATGCTAAGATCACCGCGATTGAGGAAGTAAAGGATATTGACAAAATTCCTTTGACAGAGTTGGTTGGAAATCTGTAGACCTATGAGTTGGGTTTGACAAGGATCGGAAAATTGAGTAAGAACAAGAGCATAGCATTAAAGGTAAAGAGCAGTGATACTGATAAGTCTTCTGATGATGAAGATTCTAAGATGAAGTCCTATATCACAGGAAATTCAAGAAGTTCATGAAGAATGCCAATGCAAAGGGCTTCAACAAGGACCATATATAGTCAAGTTCTTCTCAGTCTAAGAGCCAAGACAAAGGGAAGAAGGATGCTAGGGATGACAGTCAGTACACTGTACCCTCAGGACCAAAGTGCTTTGGGTGTCAAGGTTTTAGTCATATGAAGCAAGAGTGCCCTACGTATCTTAAGACCATTGGGAAGAGCAAGGCACTTACTGCTATGTTGAGTGACACTGAGCCTGAAGATGACTCCGATAATGAGGATGATGGAATCCTAAATGCCTTCACTGCCACCGTAAATCCTACTGAAGGGATTGTTGAAGACGTGGATGAAGAAGAGGAATTGGTGGAGTCTAAGTTTGAGAAGATGGATAAACAAGATGACATCTACACAGCCTATGTAAAGTTATATAAGGTCTCTGAAAATTATGAGAAGTTGTATAGGTTGGCCACCAAGAAGCTTAGTGATGTAGAGCTTGAGCAGGAAGAAATATCTGCAAAGTTTAATGAAGTAAATCAGGCTATTGGAGCATTGAGGTTTGAGAATAATTTCTTGGCTGAGAAGACCAAGAAGCTTGAGGCAGAACTATTCCAAGTTAGAGCTCAGCTGGAAAGGACTTCAAGCGCTAAACTCGATGAGATGCTCAGTCTTCAAAAATCTGCTTCCGATCTAACCAGTTTAGGGTATGATTTCTCTTCTCCTAGTATTGCTTCTACTAGTGCTACTGTCTTTGTTCCTCCTGCTAATAATATTGAAGCTGAAAACAATAATGTTAAAAATGAATTAGCTAGTGAGAACATAGATAATGGTAAGTCTAACTTAGGAGCACCCCCTAAGCTTGCTAAGAATGAGACTAAAAATCCTAGGGCTAAGAAGGGAAACTCTCAAAAGCCAAAATAGAACTAAAAATCCTAGGGCTAAGAAGGGAAACTCTCAAAAACCAAAATAGAAAAAGCAACATTTCTGTCATCACTGTGGAGCAGCTGGACATACTCGACCTAATTGCTATAAGTGGCTAGCCACTCAAAAGAGCAATAGCATGATTGCGTCGGGAGATCAGAATCAGGTTCCATTCTCTTTCGCTCCTTTTGGAGATCTTCTCAAAGCCTTCATGTTCCTTTCAAACTTGAACGATTTTAACTCTTCCCCCTCACTACCAGATCAAGGGTTCTCTAAACGAAAAGGTTCTTCCAAGGTGTGGAAGGAAAAGGGCTCCAAGTGATTCTGTCACTTCTTCTTCTCTCTCTCTCTCTCTTTCCCTTTCTTGTTTTTGTTTTTGCATTACTTGTGTATTTTGCTTTATCGTTTTGAATCAGTCTAGTTTTATGCATTGCTTTGTTTTGTTTAACATGTTTTTGTTTGTTAGTTTTCAGTTTTATTTTTTTTTTCATATAAAAATAAAAATAAAAATTCAAAAACAGTGTGTGTTTGTGTACATTGGTACTTGTGTACCTTGGATGGCCATTGAAACAAAGTTTTCTAAACTTTGTAATTTTTGTAGCTTAGATAAGTATCTTTATGCACAACTAAGCAAGTGAGCTTTGTGGCTCGTGTTTGTGATGAGTAAGATTAAGTAATCTCTTGTACTTAACGCTCGTATCACTCTTTTTTACGGGAATAACTAGAAAATTCTAAGAGAAAGACATAAATAACCATCTCACCACTGTTGCCCACCAATCATGAAATGACACGTAAGCTTCGGCATAGCAAAAGTGCAATGTCAAATGCTTAACATCATTGGGTATTTCTTTTCTCTCTCTTATATGCCCATGCATGGTTTGCACGAAAGAAAAATATATGCAAAGAAAATAAAAAGCAAAAAGAACAAAATGCTTTATATATAATTGCAAGCGTGTATTCTAGGAAATGTGGGAGTTATAAGATATACCTCAAAGGTGATAGTCCCCATAAAACAGTTATGATTGTGTGTGAGTTAAAGTGATTTTCTCATATCTCAAATCGTCATAACATGTAGACACTTATACAATCTTGTGATGTTTTTCACACACAACACTCAATATTCTTTGCTACTTTTGATACATGTGCAGGTACAATGTGATTTGGCCATCACAAGGAATACATGTGTTAATGTATGCTCACTAAACTGTCTCAACTTGTTTTTGAAATATAAAATTGGTTAGACTTGTTTAGTGTGTGTGTGTGTTTTGAGATCTATGTGCTTACATTTTTCTTGATTGAGAGATGTTTTTGAAAGATTAAAGTGTTGTTTGGATCCTTAGTTGAGTTGCATACTTGATTGCATCCATGTATGTGTTTTTCTCTTCTTGAAAAACTGTTTTTAAACAATCTCGATAGCTCCTCAACACCTCTCAACACCTGACTTATCTATCAAGCTCTTCAGCTTCTTTTTATCGCAATCTCGATAGCTTCTCGATAGATCTTTGTTCCATCGAGAAAGTTTATGTCTTCTCGATAGCTGCTCAATAGCCCCTCGATCCATTAAGCTTCTTTTTACTGTGGACACCTGCTCGATAGCTGCATCTATCGACCCTTTAAAGCTCAACACCTCTCGACACCTCTCAATCTGTCGAGAATTACTGAGCTTCTATATATAAGGTCAGCGTGATTCAGATCCTACTTCTCTCGATTTCTCTCGATTCCTATTGCCTCTTCACCTTCCAAAACCTCTCTCTCTCACTCCAAACTTCATCCTCAAGAATTTTTTGGCCTAGATCAAGTTTTTCTTCACTAGGTAAAGAGTCCTAATCCTTCTTTTTCATGCATTTGACCTAACTTTTTGGGATTTTTTTAAAAACTTTTAGGGTTTTTCAAAATTGATGAAGTTATTGTGAAATTTTTGGGATGGGTTTTGTATTTTTGATCTTAAAACATCATGCATTGCATCTCATTTGCATTATAACAATGTTTCATGTATTCTTTGATGTGTGTTTACTTTGTTGTAAACATGTGTGCTGGTAGGATTGGATTGGGCTGAGCCCATGATGTTTTTATTATTGCATATCACATGCTTATGCATTTTCATGCATACGTACTTTACATTCTCTATATTCTTATATATTGAACTGTATTAGGACTTTTCTGATTGTTTCTTTCTTCCTTTCTCTCTCCTTCTTGCAATTAGTTGCATCATGGCACCTAAACGAAAATCCACTCCGTCCCAGAACCTTCTTTGTTTCGGGGCATCCACTTCGTCTAATCCTACTTCTTCTTCTGTTCGGTTTCGTGATGAGCAAGCCCGAAAGGACTTCTCGGAGAACTTTTCTCGACGAGGTGTTCTTTCGAAATGCCAAGTCATTTTGTCGGACTTCTTCCACACTGACCTACCCACTGTCATTCACAGTAGGGGTTGGGAGTCACAGTGTGACGTCTCGGTCAGTTGTCCATCCATGCTAATCCAGGAGTTTTACTCCAACATGCATGGATTTGATTATTCAGTACCTCTTTTTGTTACTCGCATTCGAAGTACGTGCATTATGGTCACACTAGATATTGTATCCAATGTGCTTCGAGTCCTGAGGGTAGAGCATCTTGACTACCCCAATTATGAGCATCTGAGGACTGTGTCCAAAGACGATCTTATGTCTGCTTTTTGTAAGCGTCCCTCTGATTGGGACGAGCGTCAGTTTACACCGTGTTCGACCTTTGCTAAAGGTCCTAGGTTCATGAACATGGTTATGACTTTTGTTTTTCACCCTCTCTCTCACTATAACTCTATTACCAAGCCCCATGCTTGATTTTTGCTTTATCTTTTAAAGCATCTCACTATAAATTTTCCCTCTCATTTTATTCTTTCTATCATAGATGTAAATAGGGATACGATGACCCGTGATAAGCTCATCTTCCCTTCAGCTATCACGAGGATTTTACGCCATTTTTCTATTCCCTTTCCCGTTTTTAACCACTTCTCTGTTATGTGTGTCATTGACGCCGCTACCATTAAACAAAGCGAGGCGCAGCTACGTTCGAGGCGGTTCGGTATGGTAGCTCCTCCAACTCCTTCTGCTCCATCCACCTCCGCTCCCTCTTCTTCCACGGGTGTTATGATTCTGGATGCGATCATGGCGCAGCTTCAACGCATGGATGCTCGCCTTGACATTCTCACTAATAAGTTGTGTCAGGTGAACACCTGTGTCGGCGATATTGCCAAATAGTAGGCTCGCCTTAGTGGCTTTGTAGAGTCTCCCTCTCCTCCTCCCGAGGCATCCGACGATAAAGATGCTAGCTTACCCAGCGATGACAAGATGTCTACTTGATACTCTTACCCTTTGTCACTCGTGACAAAAAGAGGGAGTAGTTTTGGATATGAGAGTAGTCATTCTCATAAGGGGAAGGTTAGCAAAGGAGATTTTTGCGTAGGGGGAGGATTTATGTATCTTTTCTTTTCTTTCTATTTCAGATACATTATATCTTGTATATTGATCTTGTGACCATTTTTGACATACATTGTATGTATACTTGCTTTATATATTGATGTATGTTCTTTCACTTATCTTTACATGTGTTGTTTCTTTTCTTTCTTTATATACATGTTTCTTATATATTGTATGCAATATTTTATTTCTGTTTCACACTAAGATGCCTTGATGAGTTTTGTTTAAAGAGTTTCAGAAATACAGGTTGTCAAAGTTTACTTGCCATAAACTCCCTTCTTGCAAAGTTTTTCAAGAGTTTGTGTTAGGATAGATTTTATTGTATTCAACAAGTGAATATGAGTTGAGTGATTTATGACTTCTCTCATATCTCATTTGTTTGTTGTGGTTTTATCACAGATTGCCAAAGGGGGAGATTGTTAGGACATATGTGATTCAATGTTAGGAACATATGTCACTATTTTATGTAGTTGGCTAATCCTTTGACAAAACGCTCTTTACTTGTAAGTAGGTAGATCTAGGATGTATTTAATGCTTCAAGAAGCCTTGTTTCAAGTTCAAGTGTTAAAACCATGCAAGTCTATCCAAGAATCAAGGAATGAAGTGCAAGATTTTAAAGCTCGACAGCTAGTATCTATCAAGATTTAAAAGCTGCTAAAGCCCATGGCTCGACAGCTAGCTCGATAGATAGGGTATTTGTCGAGGTTTATGAAGTTTAGTTTTTCAGAACTGTTTTTCTTCCAATCCATGAGTATGTATTTAGGCTTTCTTTTCTCACAACCCTAAACATATATAAGGATTATTTTAAGGGTAGTCAAAGGTAACACAAGTTGCGCAAGTGTGAAGTAAAGTCTTGTTCATGCAAATTATAACCGGAGACAGAATTTGCCCTAGTTCATCTTTCTCTTGAAGAAGCTGATGTGTTTGTACACCGTAGGGTTTCATAACCAAGCAACTTCATGATCTTCATCGTCTGGATGAACTGATGAACTTTGTAGCCAACATCCTTCTCAAGTTGGTGATCAAGTTGCGTACTGGGATCCACGCAATTGGTTAGTCACATACTAGGAATCGTGCATTGAAAAGGAAAGATTGTCACTATAGAACAAGTCCAATTGGGTATTGGGGTAAGGGTTCAACTGTAGGTTGGTATAAGGTATTAGGTTTCCTTTACTTGTAACCTCTTGTTTTGATAATAGTGGATTCTCAAGAGTGGTGACCTTAAAATCACCCGATAGGGTTTTTGCCGTATAGGTTTTCCTCATTCGTAAACAAATCACCGTGTCAATTTATTTTCCGTTGCATTCTTTAGTTAATTGGTGATTTGTTTGTGCTGCCACGTACAATTGCATGTTAATTTGATTAATTAATAAACTTGGCTAATTAATCAATTAATTCATCACAAGGGGTCAATACGTTTTTGGCCTATCACTTTTGATCACAAACAGACTCAAAACACAAATCAAAACCATAATCCCAATCCCCCACAATCACAACCACAGATTCAACAACAATAAACACAACAGCAACAATAGCAACAGCAATAGCAACATCAACCACTAGTCTACAATATCAACAAGAATGACTTTAGGGACATAGTTCAGAGACTCACAGGCTCACCCACACATGAACACTTGTCTACTCCGCTGCCTATTCATGCACCTAAGCCTCCAAGCTCTCGCCTCACCCCTGGCGCAACTTAGCAATCTCCCCCTCCTTTGCTAAACAACGTCGTTGCTTTGGTCCCCATTCCTACCAATAACGGCAATGGGAGATCGAACTTCGGTGATGCCACTGCTAAGTTAAAAGATCCTCTCTCCCCTCCAGTGAACCCCTAAACCAGTGAACCTGGTTTTTCTCTCTCTTTTGCTCAATAAATTGGGTAAGTTTTCATCACACATGCATGTCATGTGATTAACTAACGTGAGTTTAAATAGTAAACTAACAGATGGCTCTATTTGGTAGTTGTGTGAAGTTTAAGGGGCAAGTTGGCTAAAACAAAAGTTGAGAGGGTGTCTTGGCCACTACCTCAAAGTTCAAGGGGTGTTTGGGCATTTTTTCCTTTTAAGTAATGTGTTATACAAGTATGTATACAATGGCGAGAAGACATACCGTTAGAAACACCAAAAGTCAGAGCATTGGCCCTGGATAGACTATATTTTATTTTTTAGTATAAATAGTACATAAAATGCCTTTATATAGGAGGTATATATGTGTTGTACAAGTATGTGTATTGTACAAGTATGCGTATTGTACAAGAAACCTAAAGTGGGCCTAATGCGATGTATACCTTAATAAGATGATTTTGGCTTTTGAGCAATGACTAGTGAGAGTGTTTGGTCTGACTTTGTCCTATTCTAATTTTGCATACATTGTAGGCCAAAAAAATAAAAATAAAAATAAAAAGGAAGAAAGAAAGAAGAAAAGAAGAAGAAGAAGTTGGAACAGATGCAATATTTAGCTCAATATATTTTTCCCAACATCCCAACATTGATCTTCCAACAACAAAATGCACACATACGAGTTAGTAACTGTTTTTCTGCCCCCATAATCCTCCCAACCTATCAGAAGTTCCATAACTTTCAAATAGACCTAACACTATTAAGGTTATTAATCTTTACGAGATATTCATGTCTACGAGGAGTACGTAACGTACGTTGGTCCCATAGTTTCCAAAAAGTTATAGGCAACTATCACTGTACGTCTGGACACTAAGTACCGTAAATTATGTGGTATTTGTAATTTTTTTTCTTAAAGATAGCTTAATTTGAGATTATTAGTTTATAATGCCTATACTATACGGCTATACCTTTCCTTCCTATTGCCAAAATTAAGGATAAAATGGGCTTTTGTCTTTTTCGGGCAAATTATATAGGGAAATGCCCCCCTTCCTAAACTAAATAGGGAAATGCCCATCTTTTAAAACTTAATTTATGATAAATCGAGTTAGGCCCTATAGTGGTGTTTTTAAGGAGCCTATATTGACGTTTTTTAACTCAACTTCAATGAAATCGAGTTATAGGCAATGAAATCGACCTATAGTGGCGTTTTTTTTTTTTTACCTATAACTCGATTTCATTGAAGTCGAGTTAAAAAACGTCACTATAGGTCCTTAAAATGTCACTACAGGCTCCTTAAAAACGCCACTATAGGGTTTCAGAAAAAAAAAAATTTCTAACTCGATTTATCATAAATCGAGTTTTAAAAGAGAGGCATTTCCTTATTTAGTTTGGAAATGAAGGCATTTCCCTATATAATTTGCCCGAAAAGGGCAGAAGTCCATTTTGTCCCCAAAATTAATATATAATAAATTAACGGGTTGATTTACAGAAATTCTTTTACATTTTCCTAAGAAAAGAACCATCATAAAATATAAACACCATGATGCAATGCAACTTTAGATTCTTTTAAAATGTCAAGAATTTTATAGTTAAATTGATACATTTTTATACAGAAGGTGCCGAGGGTCTCCAAAGGAAATAGTTCAAGCTGTAAAACTAGCATCATGTTATAATTATTTTAAAAAATAAAAAAGATTCTTTCAAAACTAAATCTTTAGTATAATCATTAAGAAAAATATTTATTGTAAAATAATCGCTCTTGGTTTTGAAAAAATAAAATAGTGAGGATTCTAAATACTGAAATTGCTGGCTGTGCAATCTAAATTCTAACCATTAGTTATCCAAACTAAGCCAATTTTAACTTGATACGCCAATGACTGGTCCAGATGACATCATCTATATATATATATAAAACTGAAGCTTTTGAAGCTCTCACAATTTTCCACATCATCACTATTTTCTTTTTCTTTTTATTTTTGATTCTTTTTATTTTAGATTTTATATCTTATAACAATAATATTGAAAAACGTATACAAACTTGGAGGCCTATTTAAGAGCTCCATAAAACTTGATGAACAAGAAAATATATTCTAAAATAAGCCCTAATTAATACCTAACCATAATAGGAACCAAATTTGACCTAAAAAAACATTAAAAGAGCCTAAAAACAAGGAAATAAATCACCTAGACCTAAAATAACGTTTTTTGTATAAAAATACCAAAATCTCTTCTCTCCTTAAAACCCTAGCAATTACCATCTCAAAACCCTAAACTCAACTTCACTTTAAGATTAAAAAAATAAGAAAGAGAGAGACTCACGTAAAAAAAAATAAAAAAATGTAGGTTTTGTCTTTTTTTATTTGCTTTCATATGTGCCTGAAATTTTCATTCTATCTTATTGTTTTATTATGTTTAGAATTGATTTTCTTATAAGTATTTGGGTTAATCTCTATATTTTGATAGTATTTTTATGGGTTTGGTTTTTGAATTGAAATTCTAATAATTATTTTATATTGTATATGGCAGATGAAGCATCTCTATTTTTTAGAGAAAAATCAAAACTGCAACCTATGTCTTCCAGCCCAAGGTGTGGAAGCATAAAACCCAACAAAAACTTGGTACTCTCTCTTCTCTGTTTGCAATCTCTACTACTTTTTATTTTTATTTTTTATTTTTAACTTTTGCATTGCTACAAGTGTTGTAGAGGATCCTAAAGAAGTATATGTGAAGCCCTAGAAAGCCTTGACATTTAATTATGTATTATGCAGTTATGATTACAATGCGATTCAAATCTTAGTGCTTAAGACCAGTAACAAAGCCTATTGATTGTCTGTGCTTGGTTTGTATCAGTTTTATATAATTATTATTTGCAGTTGTGATATAGAAATTTGAGTTAGAGAACATGCAACCCTTTAATTTGAAGTTAGGAATTTGCTTTTGATAATCAAGTGTGCTATTCATAAATCACCATTGAATTTTCAATAAATTTATACAAATTCTGAAGCACAATTATTTCTGATGATAATCCTCCTTTGGTTCTTAAATCTTTTGGTATGTGGCTATAAATTTTCCATGAGTTGTTTAGACATGAAATTTTTCTTTATATCATTTTGATGGTAATTTTATTCTCAAATAACATTTTGCGATGAATATTGTATATTTTATGTTTATTTTGATAAGTTATGATGTTTTTTCATTTTAAATTTTATTTTAAGCAAAGTGAAATATATTCCGTGCATCGTACGGGTTAGCGACTAGTTCCTTATATGAGGAAGGCATGTGGAGTCTCATTCTTCGCATACGTACGTTGCAACAAGGGAACGGGGTCAGAGGGTTTACCTAAGTCAATTGTCCACATTTTTAAGTATGTTCAGATCATGGGTTTTAATTAATTCAATTAATAAAGTTTTTATTGTTGAGTAAGAGATATGGAATTTGAATTATGTCTATACCATAAACTGATTGATATCTTAACCTAATAATATATAATAAAAAAAAGTTAGACTTCTAAATCATATTATATACTATATAAGAGGGGTTTTAAAATTTTGATGGTGTCAAATAGATGTCTTGCCTAATTATCGCACGCAAGGTGTGTTGCTTTAAAGTTTAGGCTTTTTTTTTTAATTTAAAAATTATCAACAACTTTTTTTTTTTTTAGTATACAATTTATTTTATTTTTTTTATTTATAGAAATAACAGCTTAATTGTTTGTCTCCAGCAAGGCAGCAACAATACCTTTAATTTTTTTTATTTATTTATTTAGAAATGTGTGGCAGATATCCCCTGTTATAATTTTTAAATTGATAAGAAATTTTAACTTGATTACAATTTCAAATTGTTCATTTAATGGAATTTTTCCAAGTTTATATATCATTTATTTTTCTTCATGGAGTGAAAGCCACTCAAGTTTGTGTGTCTCCTCCTCGCTTTCAAGAACAATAATTTAATTCTCATTTGAGTCTTTTTCTACTTCGGTTTAAGTCTGCTTTTTAAATTGTTTTTTGGATTTTTTGGTTAATGAATTCAAACAAGTTGATAACATTGTCGGCTAAAACTTGAAGGATGAAATAAAAATAGATTTAAGAACAAAAGGAAATTAAGCACTTACTTGTGGGAATAAATAATATGCAATGTTGGCTCCAGCATTCCAAGTTTAATTTCTAGCCATGACCAATTGTACACTACTTTGTCATCTCAGGTAACAAGTTGTGAAGGTTTAAAATTTTGATAAAGAAGAATGATCTCATGTGAGTCTCTTTCTACTTCGGTTTAAGTCTGCTTTTTAAATTGTTTTAAGGATTTTTTTCTTTTTTAAATTATTGAATTCAAACAAGTTGATAACATTGTCGGCTAAAACTTGAAAGATGAAATAAAAACAGATATAGGAACAAAAGGAAATTAAGCACTTACTTGGGGGAATAAATAATATTCAATGTTGGCTCCATCATTCCAGGTTTAATTTCTAGCCATGACCAATTGTACACTACCTTGTCATCTCAGGTAACAAGTTGTGAAGGTTTTAAAATTTTTGATAAAGAAGAATGACAAAGATTGACAATGATATACTAAAAATATAATTGTTAGATTCTAAGTACTTAGAAACTAATGTATTAGAACTCTAATTTGTATTGTTGGCAAACCATAATCAAAACAGGTGTTTAGTCTTGTTTTAGACTTGCTCAAAGTATGACTTTTATGTAAAGTTGGAATCGAGTTAACTGCAGAATTGAGTGTGCAATTCTGACTGGCTTAATCAATCGAAAGTCGTGCAGAATGTTTTTCTGCATATTTTTCCAACTCAGCCCTAAGCCCATATGACGTGTAGGGTTTTATGTTTTGCCCCAGGTATAAAAGGCAAACCCTAGTCACGTTTTTAAGGTTGCTCTACTTGCTGTGTGTGTGAATCTTTTGTGAGATTTGAAAGGTGGTTGCCTTCACACATGCTTAGGATTATCAAGAAGGAGAATTGATTGAGAGCTTGATGATCATTCAGTTGCTACACAAAAGAGCTTAAAGATACACAAGCGGGTGTGTTTGTACTTGCTGGAGAATCTAAGAAAGAAGGAGTCCGTGGTCTCGGAGCTTGCACATGGTTGTGTCAGTAAATTTTCTACTTGTGGGTAGCAATTGGATGTTAGTGGTCTATGTCGCTATTGTAAAACTTCGATTCTTTCATTAGTGGATTTAGGTTTACCTTGAGGATAGCTAGGTTAAATCCTCCCCAGATTTTTTACCGGTTTGGTTTTCTTAGGTCATCATATCTTTGTGTTCTTTATATTCTGCACTTTACATTGATATAATTGTATGATTGTGTTAACCTAGATTTGGAATTTGGACTAAGTAATAACTTGGTTTGTTAACTAAGTTAATCCAATTGTGTTTTAAGGGGTCTAAAAACAAACAAGTGGTATCAAAGCAGGTTGCTCTCTTGTTGTAGATCTTTTGATCTCTGAGCTGATCTTTGACCCCTGCTGTCATGGAACACGAACACTTTCTAGTTATTTCTCCTTACTTTGATGGGAATAATTATGTTTATTGGAAAGTAAGGATGAAAGCATTCCTGAAATCAATTGATGAGAGAGTCTGGAGCTCCGCTGAGTACGGATGGGAGAAGCCCACTACTCCTATGAGTGAGTGGCAAACTTCTCAGAAAGAAACATCCGCTTTCAATAGCAAAGTTATGAATGCTATTTTCAATGCTGTTTTTATGGAGGTATTTAAGAGAATCTCTATTGTTGAGGTTGCTCATACTGCTTGGAATATCCTCTAAACTGTGCATGAAGGCACAAAGGCTGTCAAAATTAATAAATTGCAACAATTAACTACTAGATTTGAGAGCATTAGGATGTCTGATGATGAATCCTTTGATGAGTTTTATACTAAACTTAATGACATTGTTAATTCTACATAAAACTTGGGTAAAATCTATGATCAACCTAAAATTGTTAAGAAGATTCTTAGATATTTAATTAAATATTTTAGACCCAAAGTGACTGCCATCACTGAGAGCAAGGATGTGGACTTTATCCCTGTTGATGAACTTATAGGATCTCTACAGTCCTATGAGTTGGACCAACCCAAAACTAGCAAATCCAAATCAATGGCTTTTAAGTCAGTTGATGACGTTAATGTTGGTGGATTTGATGATGAGCTCTCTGATTACTTACCTTGCCAAGAACTTTAGGAATTTCCTGAAAAATAGCAACAGAAGGGCAAGAGGTAAAAACACTTCTAAACCTAGAAATTTTAGGAAGAATGATCCCACTAAGGTTAACAACACTAAAAAACCTAGGGAAAAAGTAGGTCAATCTCCTAATGATTCTATAGGTCCTTAATGTTTTGGATGTCAAGGGTATGGTCACATGAAATCTGAATGTCCTACATACTTGAGGTCTAAGGATAAGGCTATGGCTGTAACCCTTAGTGATAATGAAGTTTCCGATGATGAGTCTGGTTCTGATGAGGATGGAAACTTTATTGCTTTCACTGCTACTGCTGTAGTCAATGAAAGTGTGTCTGTTGAAGAGAATCCTTCTGATGGGGAACTTTCTGAGGATGCAAATCTTCAAGAAGTCTACAATAAACTTTGCAAAGTTGTTGCAAAGGATGCTATGAATGTTGATCTTGGCTTGAAGAAAATTGCATCTCTTAAGCTTGATAAGAAAAATTTGCTTGTGAAACTGTTTGATGCTAATGAACTTTAGAACAATGTGAAAACTAAGAATATATTTTTGCTTGATAAAGTTAAGAATTTAGAACTTGATTTATCTGTTGCTAGATCTACTAGTTCTAAACTTGATCATATGCTGAGTGTTTAAAAGTCTCCTTCTGACAAATCTGGATTAGGTTTTGTTGAAAGCATCTCTGTGTCTGCACCCCATTCCACAAACTTTGTTCCTTCTTCTTCCTCTAAACCCCTTGTGAGTGAGGTTGTGAGTGAGACTGTTAAACCTGTAGAGGTCACACCGCCTAGGAAGATTAGGTTGATCTAAAAGAGTCTAAACCTAAGAAGTCTACTTTTTCTAAGGACAAGTTACATGGTAAACTTGCTTGGGTTTGTCATTTTTGTGGAAAGTCTGGACACATTCGTCCAAACTGTTACAAGCTGTAAGCTGCTAAGAGAGTAAACAAACCAAAGGTACCTTTGCCTTAAGCACAAAATCCTATGGTACTCATTGGTGAATTAGTAAAGGCTTTAAACCTTTATTTCAATCCTGGAGTTGGAAATCATTCCCATGTGAATAAGAACTCCAATGCTCGTGGTGAATCTAAAAAGTTTTGGATGCAAAAGGCTCAATCTAACTGAGTCTTTCTGACATGGTCCTTGTGCTTCATTGCTTTACTCTTTGTGACCATTGTTCTTTGGTTTTTGTTTTCTTTGTTTCTAGGATTTGCATTGCATAACATTCATGCATTTCATTCTAGGACTGTTTTTGTTTCTTCTTTTCATAAAAAAAAAAAAAAAAAAAAGAAACAAATTGTGTTTTGTATTTATTTTCTTGGTTTTAAAAACAAGGTTGGTCAATTTATTTTCACATAACATGTCTTTGTACCTTGTTTAACTTGGATGAGCTTATTTATTGCACTTTACTAGTTGCAGCTTTGTAGTGTATGTTGTGTGAGAAAGATGTTTATGATTTTTGATCACTTTGTCTTGATCTTAAAGTCACATGTCTTTGACTAACGGACTTGAACCTTTTGAGAAATGCATAAATAACCATCTCACCACTGTTCACTAGCCAATCATGAACACCTTAGTGCATATCGTAAGATTTTGTACTCGAAAAAGTGTAGCACATGCACAAAAACAACATAAGGTGTAGCCTCGGTTTAAATGCTTAAAATTGGTGTATACATTATTGGACTTAAAGTAAAATCAACCAACTAAAATTGGTGTGTACATTAATCCAGCTTTTTAATAAGTTTCTGATCAATTAAAATTTGTGTGTACAATATGAGGCAAATCAAGAAACTTACATGATTGCAAGCTTATGATCTAGGAGATGTGGGAGTTATATGATGTAACTCTTTAGGTGATAGTCTATTTCAAATTCTATGTGATGAATTTTGTAGACTTTGTATTTGATTTCTATTCACATATCACCTCACATGTATTTCAAACTTTTGCTAGTTGCACACATTACACAAGTTACTCTTTGCTAAACTTTGTACATGTTATTGTGTGTGTTTTTGGTTTGACCAACCAAGTTTGAAAATTCCTTGAGTTTTATGCAAAACATATTTGATGCTTGAAAATTTGAGAGATTGGATTGAAAAATTTTATTTGTGGGAAACCTGGTTTAAAACCTTGTGTTTTTTAAAGACATTTCATCTCATACTCATACATTTTATTTTGAAAATTCAATGCTTTGAGGAATGTATGCACAAAATTCTTTGTTTTTCAAAAATTTATTTTTTACAATTTCGATCGATCAAATCTGTTCTTCAATCAATCGAAATTGCGATTAAAAGATTTGGTCAACCTCAGTCTATTTCGATCGATGCTTGATTGATATTGGATCAATCGAAAATCGTATTGGGAGTTTTTTAAAAAAGGATGTTTTTCTCGTTCAAACTCACTTTTTCAAAAAGTTTTTCAACTTTCTCTCTCCATACGACTCAGTCAAGGTTCAAACCAAAATTTTTTGTCGTTTTCCTTTGTTCCTTTTACAAGGTTTTTCTCTCCAAAGGCCGGTAAGACTATATTACCCTTCCTTTTGCATTTATTTTCACTTTTCATGCATCAAATCTTGCATTCTTTGAGAAATTTCGAACCTATGCATATTTGGGGTTTTTGATGATTCAAGCCATATTTTGTGAAATTGACCATTGGGTTTTTGTTGGGACATGTTATATAACTATTCTTGATGGTTTAATTTGATCAATTTGGTGAATTGTGAGAAATTGAAAATTCTAGGGCTTGAATATACCCGAATTGGGGATTTTGTTCAAATTAAGTTTAATTGATGAAATTGGCTTGTTAGATTGATTAATTTGATCATTGTAAACTGTTTTCTAACTTGTGTGATGATCAATTGGTCAATTTTTTAAAAATTGAACAAGTGGTTTTTCAAAATTTTAGGGTTTTTGTTATAACCTCTATGCTCAAGCCAATTTTGTGATTCTAAACTTAAATTGAACTTGTTATCACTGCATTAGAGCATGCATCATGAAATTTATATGTTCATGCATCATATAGATTATTATTTCTATATTGTTTTGTGCTAACTTGTAATCTGCCCTTAGTTTTTCTTTTTGTTTTTTTTTTTTTTTGTTCTATCCTTGTGTCTTGTCCTTACCCTAACATCATGCCTAGGAAGACTAGAGCTCATAGGTCCACTCCCTCACCCCCTCCTCCTGCCTTTGATAGTAAGAGATTCCCGAGTGCGAAGAATGAGGAAACCTATGAGTCTTTGAACCTTAAGAGAAAGATATGGGCTGAGCGTAAAGTGTTATTAGATGAGCTTGATCCAGCCATTAGGGCTAATTTTGAGCATAGGGGCTAGCTACCATTGATGGATATTAGTTATCCACCTCTAACTACCATGATTAGAGAGTTCTTCTCGAACCTCTCTATCCACGTCTATTATTCCAACACTTTGGTAAAGAGTTGGATACAGGGTGTAGAGTTCACCATTACTCCTACGGTAGTAGCTAATGCTCTTGGGGTACCATTGGTCCAGCACCCTGTCTATCCCTATGATGAGTCTCCTCCCTTGGATGACATCATGTCTTACATCACTAGGACTCCTATCCAGTAGTGTTTTGATCATCAGATCACCACTGCTGAGCTTACTAAGGTTCACTACCTTTTCTTTAGGATAGCCTGTCATTCCTTGTGGCCTATCTCTCATCTGCACACTATTCCTTTGGAGCGATGTGCATTTTTGTACGCTCTTGTTACGAATGCTCCTATTTGTTTTACTCATCTGTTTCTTCGTTCTTTGAACGAAGTTCATAGGAGTTCTTCTACTAATCATGCTCTTGTTCATCCTGTTTTCATTCATAGGATTTTGTTGTATTTTAATTTAGAGGATTTCCCCGCTTCTGAGCCCCATACACATAGTTGCTCCCATAGGTGCCTCCTTCCTTAGGCGCCTCCTTCCTTAGGCAGAGAGCTGCTCATTTGACAGAGAGCTCTAAACGCCCTCGTGTTGAGCCTTCTGGTACTGCACCCCCTTTTTCTTCTGCAGGTCCTACTGCTAGTGAGGCGTCTGCTGATTCTGTTGCTGCTGCTGCTGCTACTGCTGTTCCTCCGCCATCTACTTCGGATGACTTTGACATTTGTCGTACTTTGGAGACTGTCATGACCGTTCAGGCGGCTCATGGTCAAATTTTGGTGGGCATGCTTGATGAGCTCCATGCTTTACGAGCAGATTTGGCGCATCTTCGACGTTCACCTTTGCCACCTCCTTTTGATAATGGATTCTGATTGCCCTTTGGCATTACGTAACAAAAAGGGGGAGTACATTTTGGACATTTGAAGAGAATTTTTTGTAGTTAGGGGAGATTTTTATTGATGGAGCTTGTGGAGTTTAGATTGTATCTAGGTGCTTCACTGTGTATGTATCATTTTTGGCTCTTGTTGTATTGTTATTGGGCTATTCATGTTAGGGGGAGATACATTGTTATATATGTTTCTTGATTCACTGCTCATTGATTTATATTTATGAGTTATTCATGATATATGTCTTTGTTTTGTGTTTTGTGAAGTCAAGATTTTATTTTTGATTTACTTGTATTTTCCACTCATGCGTTTATGCGTATTGTTTAAGTGTTTCAGGAAATATACAGGTTGATTTAGTTGTGCTGCTGTCTACACTTGCAACCGATGGATAGTAGTTAGGTTGAATATACAGGTTGATTTAGTCGTGCTGCTGTCTACACTTGTAAAGGGCTTATACTTATAACTTTGAGCATTGTGTTTGTGTTTTGTCACGAACTGCCAAAAGGGGAGTTTGTTAGGTTCTAAGTACTTAAGAACTAATGTATTAGAACTCTAATTTGTATTGGTGGCAAACCATTATCAAAACAGGTGTTTAGTCTTGTTTTAGACTTGCTCAAAGTATGACTTTTATGTAAAGTTGGAATCGAGTTAACTGCAGAATTGAGTGTGCAATTCTGACTGGCTCGATCAATTGAAAGTCAGGCTCGATCGATCGAAAGTCGTACAGAATGTTTTTCTGTAGATTTTTCCAATTCAGCCCTAAGCCCATATGACGTGTAGGGTTTTATGTTTGCCCTAGGTATAAAAGGCAAACCTTAGTCACGTTTTTGAGGTTGCTCTGTTTGCTGTGTGTGTGAATCTCTTGTGAGATCTAAGAGGTGGTTGCCTTCACACATGCTTAGGATTATCAAGAATGAGAATTGATTGAAAGCTTGATGATCATTCAGTTGCTGCATAAAAGAGCTTAAAGATACATAAGCGGGTGTGCTTGTACTTGCTAGAGAATTGAAGAAAGAAGGAGTCCGTGGTCTCAGAGTTTGCACGTGGTCGTGTCAGTAAGTTTTCTACTAGTGGGTAGCAATAGGATGTTAGTGGTCTAAGTCGCTATTGTAAAACTTCGATTCTTTCATTAGTGGATTCAGGTTTACCTTAAGGATAGCTAGGTTAAATCCTTCCCAGATTTTTTACCAGTTTGGTTTTCCTGGGTCATCATTTCTTTGTGTTCTTTATATTCCGTACTTTACATTGATATGATTGTATGATTGTGTTAACCTAGATCTAAAATTTGGACTAAGTAATAACTTGGCTTGTTAACTAGGTTAATCCAATTGTGTTTTAAGGGGTCTAAAAACAATCAATAATGTATAAAGAACTATTCAACAACCTCCAATACTTTCTCCAAAAAAAAAAAAACAACCTCCAGTAGGTAAAAGCTAATTTCAATATATTTTTCATAAATATTATTGCTATAGCAAAACCACAATTCACTTACAAAACTTATTATTATACTGTAATTCCTTTAGATAATTCATTGCAAACATTTCATTACAAACATAACTACAAATGTCATTATGAGACGGTTAGTATGTTGCATAAGATGAGAATTTATAAACTTATATCATTGTAATTTATTTAGTTATTATTTTTTAATTAAATTATATTTTTTTATAAATTCATTTAAAAAAACATTACAACACGAGGACTGCTTACACTTTTTTTTGGGCCTGAATATAATAATTACATACACTCAAAAATAAAAATAAAACACCATTAAAAAATAATAATTTTGTTGCTAGTTGCACCCGAGCCAATCCACTAATTTTAAGATAAGCACCACATCTATTATCGAATCATTACGTGAGTATTGATTTAGCCAATATATATTTATAATAGTTTCTTTGCAGCTAAAAATACAACAATCAAATTAACGCTAGCTAATACTTTAATGGTGCCAGGGTCCTCATGCAGTACATGATAATTTAAATTTTGGTTGCGGGTTTGGTAAGCTTTGTCACTAAATTGCCTATATATTTGCCATCATTTAACAAAGGAGGAGATAAATCAACTTCAAGCACGTCCAAATATAGAAAGTATAATATGTGTTTCTTGTTGATTTGTGCCGTTTCACCACTGAAATGGCCGTGTTACGGTATTTCTTTGTATTGTTTGTTCTTAGCTAGGTCTTCTCATTTTATAATATATTAACACAACTATATCGTCATGAGTACAGGAAATAATAGTAATAAACTAATAATAGACAGCGATCACGTCCACTGTATATGTCAAAATTTGACATTAGAATCCAAAACTAATTTCTTTGGATTCGACGTAAAAGTAACGCAATGGTTTGGTTATCATGGGTCAGTCTGAACATACTGAAAAAAATGGGCAAGTGGGAGTAACCTCGGCCAGGCGAGGAGAGATGTCAGAGTTGGATTAGGTGGTGTGGATTTTTTTTTTTTTTTTTTTAAGCCATTAGGTGTTATGGATTTGTTCTCACTGTTTGCATGAAAATGTCTTTTTTGTTCTTTTATTTGATACAGTTGAAAAATAATATTAGGTCTACAAAACATATCTTTTATGGTCAACAGAGAACCAGTCCAATGATTAATTTCCTCAGTTTCGGTGTAAAATGTAAAAAGATTTTACTCAATTTTGGAGGTTTGGAGTGTTTGAAAAACTTTTTGTTAAACCAAAATCATCGAGTCCAAATCTTCTGTCTCATCAATTGTACTCCACTTCATATTCCACCAATAAAATTTAGATAGCTAACTTCTCTCATTAAATGAGATAACTCTGACTTTAATGAGCGAGGCTAATTGTCTCATTTAATAAGAGAGGTTAGCTGTCCAAATTTTATTGGTGGAGTATGAAGTGCAGCACAATTGATGAGACAGAAAATTTGGACTCGAAATCATCTCTGGTTGATCTGGAAAAACACAGAAAATTATTATGTACTTCCGGAGTATCATAAATGCGTATTCCTTACTAAAATATAAATTGTGGGTCTCACTAATTAAATTTATGGTGGGACCTACTATTTATGTGAGATGAAGGAATACGCATTTATAGTACTCCGGAAGTACCTAATAATTTTCCGAAAAACAATATTTGTTGCAGAAAATATTTTAAGCCCTCTAAAAACTGCGTAAACATTTATAAGCTCAAGAAAGTATTTAATTAAACCTCCGAAATGATAGAAATATCCCTAAAAATATAAAATGACCAAAAACCTTCAACCTTTAAAATGAAAAAATTCCAATGAAAAAACTCTAATAAATATTTTTAATGATAGAAATATCACTAAAATCTCGAAAATTATCGAAACACTCTTAAAATCTCCAAAATGATGAAAACCTTCAAAATCTATAAAATAACAAAAATACCACTAAAACTTCTAAAATAACTAAAATATTATAACCTCTAAATCCTCCAAAAGAACAAAAATATCCTCAATCATATAAAATATTTGTAGACTTAGGTTGTTAGGCCTAATCGTGTTAAAATTTTACTTCTATTTTTCAATAATCAACAACTTAATATGGTATAAGAGCTAAATTCGATTATGGTCAAAGTTGTGATACACCAAAAAAACCAATTACCACGTAGTCTCACCAAATTCGTTCGTCTAGTGAAATTTCAAAACCATAAAACACAAAGGGCTAATTAGTTTATTAAATTCGTTATTGTCCTGTCTTATTATTCTCTTCCAGCTTTTGTGTGTGTAGTTGTGTACCACTTTCCTTTTGTCTTTCACACATGGAAATTCCACACAGCATTACCCCCACGGTAATAACGCATCACTCCTTCGCACCAACATCACAGTGCCACCATGAAACACCAAAATCTCAACCACCACAAGCATTAGGCTTTCACCATTGTCGCTGAGCATTATTGTGTGTCTGGGCAAGCCTCAATTGGGCTAGTTTGCTAGGAGGGGGCGGGTATTTAACTTAGAGATATTATGACCAAAAAGACACAAAAAAGCCCAAGAAACCTAAACCTATTGTAACCCCATGTACTTATCGAACAAACGTACTAACCCTAGGTTAGTTTAGGTTTAGTCTAGGATTCACCCTAGGCTAGTTGAGGTTTAGTCTAGGATTTTTTTTCATAATCATTTTATTATAACACACAAGTTTAACAGTGAAGATGTACAATAAGTTTTCATTATTGGATGTAGATCATTAGCTCAAACCATGTTAAACAGTTAAACTCTTACTTCTCGCTTTTCACTCAATAACTCTAACATGGGCTAACTAATTCTATTATGTCATATTAATGAAAGTGTGACTATTGAGCATAAGTACGTTTTTGTTCATTAAATAATTGAAAAAAAAAAACACTTAATATTCCTTGGCCTTAATTATGAAAAAAGCTTTTGAAAGGAGTTTATCCCATGGACTTTAAGACGCCGGGAACTTCTTGTCTTTTCTTTTTTAAAATTAAATTTAATACTTTAATATGGGGTATAGAGTTCGAGTAATTCTAACACCTTAATTTTTTTTTCTACAATATTTTTGCAATTTTGATGTGACGGATATTATGATTAGTTATCTATCATTTTTAAATATCTCTACTTATTTTTAATTTACTATTTACAGTCCACCAAATTATAGTTGTAGCAAAAAAAGTTGTGGCGATAAATTTTCTTATAGAATTCACTTTCTCCACTTGTGATAACGACTAGCACACCATGAGCTCATCCAGAAAACATGCTTTATTGTGGTCTCATTGGATAATTCCAGGATAAGAACCAAAGGCTTGTGGAAGAAATTTAATAGTAGCCCTCTTTGTTTCCCTTTCAAAGATTGGGCGAGAATAAAAACCCTGAGTGACACATACTGACACACACACTATCATAATTATAATGGCCTCAAGGTCAGTAGGACATGTACCTTGCCTGCTATTAATATCACCTACCTCACACAAAACGTTGCACTTTGTTTTCGTTTCTTTCAATTAATAGGTTCATTAAGTCAAAGAGCATAAAATCTTAAACTAACATGAATTCAGATCCTCTAGAGTTCTTAAGATACTCTATCAAGTAAATTTTCTTAAATTTTAACCGTTTTTTAATGATTTAATGGTCTAAATTTTGCCATATCAGCATTCTATTAATAATCAAGTGATTACGTTAATTAATATTATCAACTTATGCTCCTATTGTTACCTACCCACATCATAATATCACCTACCTCACATGTACCTTGCCTGCTATTAATATCACCTACCTCACACAAAACGTTGCACTTTGTTTTCATTTCTTTCAATTAATGGGTTCATTAAGCCAAAAAGCATAAAACCTTAAACTAACATGAATTCAGATCCTTTAGAATTCTTAGGATACTCTATCAAGTAAATTTCCTTAAATCTTAACCGTTTTTTAATGATTTAATGGTCTAAATTTTGTCATGTCAGCATTCTATTAATAATCAAGTGATTACGTTAATTAATATTATCAACTTATGCTCCTATTGTTACCTACCCACATCATAAGACAATTCCATTTTTGTTTTTTTGTTTTTTTTTTTTTTGAAGATTGAGTTTTCAGTCTAATTAAATATCTATCCCAACAACTGGTTTTTCAACTTCATAACCAATCCAGTTTCTTTTCTTAGTGAATACATCTAGATGCAAACTTGCATGGAAAAATATTACAAAAAAGAAGAAGATATTAGTTTTAACCTCTTTTGAGTTTACTCATGCCGGTGAGTAGAGGCTATCGTGTTTGACTTTCTCTGATCAAACTACTAGCAGTTTTTGACTACTCCATCCATCTCCATAACTAGAGACATCAAGCTCTTTTTTTAGGGTCTAGAAAGCATCAGGCGGGCTTAACGGGTGAGCCAAATAGGCAACCGTCTAAGGCCCCTAATGAAAAAAGACCCTTAATTTTTTATCAATAGAGATATTTTTGTACTAATGGAAGTATTAATTAAGTTCTAAATATTCACCAATAAATAAAAAGAAGTTTTTTATCAAAGAAAAACCAGTTAAAGAAAAATGTTTTCTTTGGATGGATCAATCATTTAATCTCTCATACATAAATGTTAAAAGAACACAATAATCTTACACTAGTAAATAAATTTATACTCAAATTTTATTTAGAGATATCAATTATACAACTTTATTAAAATTTTCAATCATAATTTTTTAGTATTTGGTTACTTCATTCAATAAATAGTGTTTATTTTAGTTGTATAGTCATTGAGTACTGTGATGAGTTCATTTTAATTTGTATTTTTTTTTCTAAAAAAAAATAGATTTTAAATGAAAAAAAAAAAACCAAAAGTTAAATAAATATCCTATTAATATTCAAAGAATAAGAATAAATCTCACTTAAAGTAGTCGCCTTAGGCCCAATAGTACCTTAAGCCAGCCCTGAGAAGCATTATGATCACAAAGTGCATGCAACATCCATCACTTGATTCATGTAATTAGCCACTTTCCAATCCATTTGGTCCCTCTAGAATTAATTTTTTGTACAAGTAAAGAAAAAAATTGGTTAGCCATTGACATCATTGATGTCTTAATTCAATTTTGTTAGCCTAATTTTGCCATGAGACAGTGGCACTGTCACTTGTATATATTGATCTGATTGGTATGTAATGACAACGACACCGTCCAATTAGATTTTTTAATTACCGACATTAAAACAGACTAACCCGGTGACCAAGAATTATCAGGGAAAAGTTAATTAACGCCTTGAATTAGTCATAAAATATTAAAGTCCAATTAAAAATCTAGAAGAACTCATATATATATATATATATAGCAGCCAAAGCTTCTTACTTCATGTATTGTCACTCTGACCTCACCATGAATATTTTGCATAAGCGGATGTCAACCTTAGCTAGCTTATTAAATAATTGCATAATGCTCTCATCATCATTGATGGTTCCATTAGCTCGTGTTGGTGCTAAAAGTGGATTGATTTGAATTTTCTCCGCCTTTTCACTTTCAGTGATGGAGGTTGTGCACTAATGGTGTGGGACGACTATGTCACACTTTGGATAACGTTGTTGAAAGATTTCTCTATGTACCTTACAAATTACCGAGTCCCATCTTTGTCTAGAGCTCACTATATCATCTAAATGATTTTTTTTTTTTTTAATTTAATAGTTGGACAAATGAGATTTGAATTATAAATACCTCTGTTAGAAACATTGGAAAGTGTCAAGTGAACAAAAAAATCATTTACTAAAATTTATTTGAGAAATGAATTCTCGTTTCACATTGGAGTTTCAAAAGTAAAAGAGGAGGTTGAAGAAGTTTATTGTCGTCACTGGAAATGGTAAGGTATGAAAAAAGGCTAGAATTTTCAAGCGTTAGAGGTCTAAGTCTAACTGTTAGCTGATAATTGTAATTTGTCAACTTTATTCTAGCTTTAAAGTCTTTGGATGGACAAGTTTCAGAAGATAAGAGCAGCACCGACCTGTTGATTAATCCGCGATCATGCCACATTGTCATGTACCTGCAGAGATGTGCATAACGTGGAATTGAATGGTTTCACGCACCGTAAGTGGACTCATTGTGCCACTAACACATTACGCAGTTTCACCAAAATAGACAGCAGACTTGACTTCCATAATAGGGTATGTCTTCCCCTCTTTAAACACAATATTCATGACTATTAGTGGCGGTGACAAGCATTACCAAGTTAAGGTCCACCACCATTATTCCAAATTTCCCATTTGAAATGGTCTTGGGTACTTCATATACCTTCAACTAGATCCAAATCCAGTTTGTTGTATGTCTTCCAGTCTTACTTTTAAGTCTTTAACCACCCATCATACACCAAGAAAAATCTGTAAGTACAGAAAATTTGATACACAAGTTGTTACTTGTTAGTAATAAGTAAAAAGATAATGTTAATAGTTAGCTCAAATGAGAATCAGAATAAGTTTCCTAACTCAATTGATGTCAAAAATATTTCAATTGTTTAGTGTATCTTACTCTTATAGACCGTAACCAAAAAAATCACATTACAAAAATTGAAAAGATAAGAAAACAAAACAACAACATTTGTAATTTTTTCCCTTTTATTTTTTATTTTTTATTTTTTTGGGTAAGGGAGGAAGGGGCTTGGGAAAATTAAGAACAATATCCCGTAGCAATCTGATGATCTACTCAATTGTTGACTCTGAGGATTCTAAGGACTAATGCGTTCTTGTAGCGTTGCCGTTGGTAACTTGGTATACGTAAATACTAAATACCAAAGACTTGAACTGGATTTGGAAATTATTGCTCAAAAAAAGCAAAGTATTGCTCAAAGCCACGTGAATATTCATCATCTTCTTGGTGTTGGAGCAAACAGACTTACAAGTATTTAGTCATAGAAGGTTGTGCAGTGTGGCAGTGGTACAGTTGGGTTCAGTTTCCCCTCTGGTCCTGTGGCTCTATTTTTTGTGGAGCAATTAGAGAGAGAGAGAGAGTGAGAGACCAAGAAAAAGATAAAAGGGAAACGGAAAGTAATATAATGAAATTTATTAAAAACAAATAGTATATTCATACCTCCTTAATTGAGTTTTGAATGATTTTTTAAAGTATTTGCTTGTTATTGGGAATATAAAGTTAGTGGAACTTTTAAAAAAAAAAATTTGAGAAGGAAGTTAGTGAAAACTTGGGGAGTAAATAATTAGATATGTTCAAGTCTGTTCAACAAAACAAATATATAAAAAAAAAACAAAACAAAACAAAACAAAAAGTAACTTTCTTTAATAGAAAAACCATTTGTTAGTAAATAGCTCTTTAAATTTATCTAATATTTAAGAGTTTTAAATTAATAATTTTACATGTCTAATCTTATTATTTTGTGTTTGGGCTTCTTTGTATATTATAACGTGAGAGAACTCATCTAAAATTTTTTTTTTTTTTTTTTGTAGGACCGATCTATAATATTTAGAGCATTTGTATGGGTGGAGGCAAATAGTTAAAATACTAAATTTAGTAACTAAATATAACAAAAGTGGAATAAAAAGCTAATGCATCAATGGAGCAAAAACCATATTTTTTTGGTTGTTGAGCTATAGTGCACAACCAAAGATGGTTGTCCGCTGTAACTAAGATGGTAAAAAAAAAAAATTATTAAAAAATATATTATTTTATTGTATTGGTGGTGGTTTTTATTGTAGTAGATATATTATCTTTTGTGTTGTTTATATTATTTTTATTATGATAAATGCTAAAATAAAACTACTTATATTGGGTACATGTTTTGTAAAGTAGGGTAGTAAAATAGATAAAGTGAGATGCTAAATTGCTAAATTTTTAGCACCACCGAGGCTAACGCTCTTAGAGTGTCTGAGATACAGACAAGGCCAAGCCTGTTCAACAATTGTACATTTTCACACGCCCCATCCACCAATACTAGTATATACTGTTTTCCCGAACCTGTTAGCAATGATACAAAAGCTGAGACTGAAAGGCTGCAACATGAAAATGCAGCTTATTACCATATTCAAAAATGCTAAGCCTAATATTCTGGACTTTTCGTTCCAAAACACAGGGCCCAATGGGTTTGTAGGTTGTAAAATAAATAGGCCCTAATGACATGAGAGGATTTTTAAATTCAGGCCTTCCAAGTCGGCTTATTTGGATATTTAGGTTGACAACTCTTATCGGAAAAAATTGTTATGCCTACATCGGTGGAATTGGTGGAGATATTTGCTGCTAGGAGGGCTGTCCAGTTTACAGTAGAACTCGGCTATCAGCAAGCCATATTCGAAGGGGACTTGGGACTGGTCTTCAAAGCTCTCTCAGAGGGGGGTCCAATCTCTCTTGCCTCTTGGACATCTTGTTAAAGACTTCATGTCTATTGCACGCTTATTAAGAACCTATTTCTTCTCTTGCACTAGGAGGTAGAGCAATTGTGTCGCTCATGTCTTAGCAAGGAGAACTAGGTTTTTTTTCCTTTATTAGTTTAAATGGAATATGTTCTTCTAGACATTTTATATTTGGTTGTTATTGATTCTCATTAGTTGATGAATAATAATGTGAGGTACTTTTTCTCAACCAAAAAAAAAAAAAACTGACAACTCTTATCCAAGTCATTAACCCCTTAAACCCTAGTGAAAGTAATGTTAGGGATGTTATAAATTTATTACATAAGCGTGACTCTATCACAAAAAAAGAGTTTTACAAATTAACTTGTCACTAAATTGTACAAAAATAATTCAGATTTTTATATATATTACATTATTAAATTGACACCAATTTTGTTCATAATTGACACATTAGTTTGTTAGTTTTTTTGGGTAAGATTAATAATATCTTTAACATTTCCAACTTAATAAAGATGGCGAAAACACCATTTTGGTCCCTACATTTTGGGTTCACAATCAATTTGGTCCCTACATTTTGGTGTCAGTCAATTTGGTCCCTATTATTTTCAACTCACACTTAATTTGGTCCTTACTGTTAACTTACTAACAGAAAATGCTTACATGGCAAACAGTGTGCACTGTTGGCACACTTAAATATGTAATTAATGTAACGTAGAAGATTTGGACCAATTAAAAATTGCCACATCAATTAAAAAAACGCAGTAAGCTGCAACTCAACTAATCTGAGTTTTCAACCCCAGAAAGATCCCACTTCACCCATAACCTAAACAGCCCCGTTCATCACTTGTCAATCAAACTCAACCTTCATCTTCATCTTCATTGCTACGCCATTGGCCACCGACTGACTTTAGAAGTCTGTTTCAGATCAGAGTGGACTTGTGGACATTCAAAACATTTTCCCTTTAGATTTGAAATTTTGCTATGTTGGATCGACCTGTGGAACCCACTATCAGGTGGGTTTATAATTTCACCTAGATCACATCATCCATCACGGCAGTTCTGAAGAGGCGAAGGAGGTGCCATTTTGAAATTTGAAGAGTAACAAACATTTACTACTAAAATCATTTATACAGGTTTATCTTATGTCGACATTTTGATACGTATATACAAATTTATCATTGTTGCTAGTTAAATATGAGAATAAGAATGAGAAAAACACACAAGTATCATAGAAAAAAGTCCAAAAAATTATAAACTCATAACATGTAAAAGACATTTAAAGGATTATTCCCACATTTTGATACACTAAAAATTCATTAAGTGATCATAGAAAAGTGTCCACAAATAAAACTTTTGAGGGAGTGAGACAGAGTTTGTGGAGCGTGATGTGTTCCCAGATCTTTTGACGGTGTGGGTGCAGGATGATTCAGAGGCGTCGTCGAGAAAGTTGCCGAGTTGTGGAGATATCGGCACCTGTGGCAAGCGGCGTAGCATTGAAGATAAAGATGAAATGGTCGAGAATGGGTTGGTTTGACAGGTAATGGACAAGGTTGTTTGGGTCATGGGAGAAGTGAAATTTGTCTGGGTTGAAAACTTAGATTACCTGAGTTGGAGCTTACTGTGTTTTTTTAATTGACGCGACAATCTTTAATTGGTCCACATCTTTTACATGGCATTAATTACATATTCAAGTGTGCCAGCAGTGCACACCATTTGCCACGTACGTTTCTGTTAGTGAATTAATGGTAGGGACCAAATTTACTGTATCTAAAATATAAGGACCAAATTGACTATGAGCCCAAAATGTAGGGACCAAAATAGTGTTTTCGCCAATAAAGATTGGTGGGCTGATCAAACAAAACTAAAAAGATGAGTTTTTGTGTTTGAGAATTTTCTTAGTGTTGGGTTAAGATAATTTGACCTCGGTTAATTAATTCAATTACCAAAATTAATTAATTAGATTCAATTGCATGCAAAATGTGAAGGCACTAACAAATCACCAAGAATACTAAGTGTAGCAAAAAATAAATTTAACACGGTAATTTGTTGACAAATGAGGAAAACCTCACAAGTCAAAAACCCCATCAGGTGATTTTAAGGTTACCACTCTCAAGAATCCATTAATCAACAATCAAGTAGTTACAAGTATAAGGAGTTTTACCAACTACCCTGGCCTATCTCAAAATACCAACATACAGTTGAGCTTTTGCTCCAATACCCAATTGGACTTGATATTGTAGTAGCTTTCTTTTCTTTGATACACAAACCTCTAATTTGTAACTAACCTTTTGCACGGATCCTAGTACGTGACTAACTCCAGCAACTTGAATAGATGTTGTTTGCTGCAAAGTTCTTCATTTCATCAACAATGAAGATCAGGAAGCACTCGGTTACAAAACTCTATGGCGTACAAACGCAATAGCTTCACACAAAGAAAATAAGTCTCTTTGTCTCTGTCTCCATGTGTGACGGCTCTTAAAATAAGTATTATATATGTCTAGGGTTGTAAGAAAAGAAACTCTAAACAAATACACAAGACTAGGCCTAATTTCAAATCTGGAAATTCTGAAATTGTAATTCTCAATAGATCGAGTTGTTGTCGAGCTATCTATCGAGCTTCACTTTAAGTCTCGATAGCAAGCATCTGTCGAGCTATCTGTCGAGACTTAATGAACAACTTTTCTTCACTTGTTTCTTGGACCAATTTTCATGTCTTTAATACTTGACTTGAACAACATGTTTCTTAAAGTTCTAAACCCATCTTAGATCTACCAAATTACAAGTAAAATGCATTTTTTCAAAAGATTAGTCGATTACAATAAATAATGACCCTAACACTTAGAAATAGTATGCCATAGAAGAAAGTCATGATACTTGTGATTTTTCACAACTATTAAAACTCAAATTTCTATTAAAACTCAAAATTTCCATATCATAGCACTTTTTAAAGTTTAAATTAAATTGATATTAATCTTAAGGTAGTGGTTCCCATATTTTAAAATGAAAATTAGGGGGAAAATAGTTATAGCATTCTCATCAATCTCAACAAACTAGTCTAAGCTTTAAAATATAGCTAAAAACCCACAAAAACCTACACATTAGTCTCAACAAACTAGCAATAAAATTTAGCATTCACATGGACCTCGCTACATCTAGCAAGACACTATACTCGCTACCACTAACAAAATATTTTTTATATTCTCTTTTTTTTTTTTTTTTTTTTTTTTTGGGTAAAAGGGATTGAATTACTGAAACAAACCAGCCAAAGAACGCTTAGAACAAATTTTGTTTAAGTACAAACCGTTGGCATCAGCCCTAAGAAAATCCAAAACGTCCACAGGCGGACTTCTCAAAACATGGAAATCATTTTCTTGATTAAAAACCAGCCTTGCCAAAACATCTACACACCTATTGGCCTCTCTAAAACAGTGCTTAACACGAACTCACTGAAGCTGGGAAATAAGGTACCTATAATCATCCACTAAGGTAGAAACAACACTTTTAGCAGCCCTTGGATTATTCAGCAGCTCAACTATAGATTTAGCATCAATTTCGATCTCTACAGCAGGTAAGTGGAAGTTTAAACATTGTAGAATTCTGTCTCTAAGGCCCCAAAGTTCTGCAGCAAAGCTTGTTGTGGTGCCAATCTTCCTAGCATAACCACAAACCTAGTCGCCCTCCCCATTTCGAATGAGACCTCCACTTCCAGCTGGCCCCAGATTGCCCAAAGAGGATCCATCTGAATTGAGCTTGAACCAACCTACCTCTGGCTTTTCCCACCTAATCCTCTTAAGCACCTGAACCGGAGCTATTCTAGGAAGTTTCGCACAGTGCTCATACTCCATAGCTTCGCGGAAAATCTCATGACCCAAATTTTGATGGATGGTTTTATTATTGAAAACAATGTTGTTCCTATGATTCCAGATACGCCAAATATCGAATAGGAAGGAGGTTTTCCAAGAGGGGTGGTCTCCGAATTTTTTTGTATTAAGCTGACCATTAGTGGTAATCCGTTGGTGCAAATTGCAACTGAAAAAAGATGAATTTACTTCCTCGGCACCCAGCTAAGTCCAAAACTCCCTAACCTTGCTGCAATCCCTTAGAGCGTGAATTATAGACTCGAAATCAGAGAGACAAAAGGGGCAATTAGGATCCACCTGAACCCCCCCCCCCCCCCTCTTAGCTAGGCACTCCTTAACACCAATACTACTGTGCAGACACATCCACACAAATGTTTGAATCCGAGGAAGAATGTTGACTTTCCACACCCATTGACCCGAGAAAGAAGCAACTTTACTTCCAGTGGCAATTTGATATGCACTTTTGAGCTCAAATCCGCCATGAGTGGACTTACCCCAAGCTAATCTATCTTGTCCTCTTGCAGCAAGAGAAACATGAGTGGCTTTTAAAAAATTGCTGATACTTTTTGGAATAGGAATAGATATTTTTGACCAATCCCATCCATCAACTGACACTACATCTTTTACTCTGAGCTTCTCCTCTTCAACAGACAAAGGACCTTGCACCAAACTCCTAATAGGCCTAACACTGCACCACTTGTCATACCAGAAGCTCAACTCACTATCTCTACCCGCAACCCAACTCACTCCTTTTCGAAAAATATCTTCGCCTTTTCTCATTGCAGACCACACTCTGGAACAAGGCAGCTTTGTGGGATTTGTGGCATTTAATCTTTGTCTAGTGTAATACTTACTTTTAAAAACCTTACTCCATAGCGCGTCCTTCTCAGTATTGAAGCGCCAATTAAGCTTGGCAAGAAGAGAAAGATTCCTACCCTTAGCTATGTGAAGGCCGAGACCCCCTTCATTTTTAGGCCGAGTAATTTTCTGCCACCCCACCCAATGCATTTTTTTGCCCGACTCCGAAGAACCCCACAAAAAATCCCGATTAACTTTATCAATGTTGTCCAAGAGCTTACCCGAAAGAGCATTGCATTGTATGACATAAGCTAGAATGGTAGAAGAAGAAGCTTGGACAAGAACCGTTCTGCCAGCAATTGAAAGAAGATTGGCCTTCCAACCAGCAAGTTTTTGCTTGACCCTCTCCAGGACAAAATTGAAGTCCTGGCTGTTTGACCCTCGATGTTGAATAGGAAACCCCAGATATTTGCCGAGATTAGGTGTTGAAGAAAACCCCAGAATATCGCACAAGGCTTACCTTGTATCTCTATCAACGTTGAGGGAGAAAAACACTCTGGATTTAGCTTCACTAACTGTTTGACCGGAACAATTGCAAAACTCATCCAAAGCATCCCTAATTGCAGAATAGTTTCTACCATCTGCCTTAGCGAATAACACAAGGTCATTCGCAAAGAAGAGGTGGGAAAAAGTAATACCACTCCTAGACGCTTTAACAGGAGTGAAATTTTTCTCCCTACATTTTTCTTCAATTAAGTGCCCCAAGACTTCCATGCAAAGAATAAAAAGATAGGGAGACAAAGGGTCCCCTTGTCGAATGCCTCGAGAAGGCTTAAATGGTTCAAGCATACCCCCATTGAAAAGCACAGAAGTGGCGGTGGAAGACACACAATTCATAATAAGTTCTATCAATTCCCTAGGTAAGTTAGCTTTCAAGAGAGTTTCTCTGATAAAACTCCATTCGAGCTTGTCATAAGTCTTTTCAAGATCCACTTTGATTGCCAAATACCCCACCCCTCCTTTCTTCCTACTAACAGTGTGGATGAGTTCCTGCACAATGATTGCATTGTCAACCCCTTTCCTCCCCGACACAAAAGCTGATTGAACAAGAGACACTAGCTTGTCCAACAACGGCCTAATTCTGGCAACTATAATTTTTGTAATAATCTTGTAAACTGTATTGTAGAGAGTGATGGGGCGGTAATTGCCAATGGTTTCAGGGCCTTGGATTTTGGGAATGAGCGCCACATTTGTGTTGTTAAGGGATACAGGAATTTTCTTTATCTCAAAGCACTTCTTAACTTCCTCCACAACTGAATCTCCAACAATCATCCAAAATCATTGAAAGAACCCAGCATGAAGGCCATCTGGGTCCGGAGCTTTAAAGGCCTTCATAGACCAGAGGGCTGATTTAATTTCTTCCACTGAAACCGGAACAACCAATTCGTCCCTCTCCGTATCAGAGAAGGCCATTTGCCACGGAGATATGGTTCCCGAGTAGAGCTTAGCTTCAAGATGGCTTGTGGTATACAGCTTGGCAAAAGCTTCTCTAACAAAACTCATTATCTGTGTTTCCTCTTGAATCCATTCACCAACATTATTCTTCAAGCAAGATATTCGATTTCTCCTTCTTCGGACAATAGTGGACACGTGAAAAAATGATGTGTTCCTATCACCGAGTACCATCCAATTCATCTTAGATTTGAGAGTCCATAGCTCCTGCTCTTGATTTAGCACCTCATTTAGCTCTCTCTGGAGATCTTTCTCTAACTCAACCAAGAAATTAGACGGCCTTTCCGCTAAAGCTTTTTGAGCACCATCTAATCTGGCCATGACACGCCTCTTCTTTGCAAATATATTACCGAAGTGAATTCAGTTCCAATCAGTAGCATCCTTAGCAAATTTCTCAACTGCTTTCTCAAGACAGTTTGTATGACCCCAAGCATCCTTACTACGCTTGGAAAAGTCAAGTCATTGAGCCAGAAACTCTGGAATTTAAACGGCCTGTTGAGTCTAGAGTCAACCCCTGGTTCGAAGTCTAGCAGAATTGGGCAATGGTCCGAATGAACCTGAGTTAAATGAAACACTCTAGCATTCGAATATAGGGTGCACCAGCCCGGATTCACAAAAAATCTTTCCAATCTTTCTTGGATAAGACCTCTTACTTCCCTGTGGTTAGACCAAGTAAACCTAGGTCCCGAGAAGCCTAAATCCACCATATTACTGGAGTCCAAAAAACCCTTGAATAACAAGGACCTATTGGCATTAATAGTTTTGCCCCCAAATTTATCATTATCTACAAGAACTTCGTTAAAATCCCCTGCAATAATCCAGGGACTACTATGCAAACTAGCCACATTAACAAGATTATTCCATAAAATACATCTTTCATTAAATCTAGGACTAGCATAATCCACAGATAATAAAAATTGAGTGTTAGAGGGTCTCACCTTAATCGTGACATGAATTTCTTACTCGGTGGTGGCGAGTGGAGACACTACAACCCTACCCGTATTCCACAACAACCAAAACCCGCCTACATAGCCTATAGTTTCCGCGTGGATAGCCTCATCAAAAGGAAGTCTATCTGTGATCGCCTTGGCTCTATCCCCGCCTACACGAGTTCCATAACAATGAGTATCGTTGGGTTATGATTCTGAACCAACTCCCTCACATGATTCTAAAATTCGGGCTTCAGAACACCCCTACAGTTCCAAGCAATGATATTCATGACTAACCGATGACTTGGGGTGGGGCATTCATCGAAGAGAGGCAAAAGCCTCACCTCCTTCATCGAATTCCATCTTGTCTTCTGCACTAATTTCATTGACGGTATGTAGAGCTACAATACCCCCATCTTCTTCAACCTCGTCTCTGCAATACAGAGTGCCAGTACTAAGATCTCCTCATCTGTCTCTGGCATATCGGTCAGATTGGACCACCACTGCTTCTGCCTGACCACCGTTGCACTCACCGGAGTTGATGGCAGAACCCACCTCTGTACCTCCACCCAAACGGCGTTGAGCCACCCCATTATTGCTGGGCCTACCACTATCTTCTCCTTCACTTGTGCCGCCCATACTATTTCTTGACTTGCTTTGGAATTGAAACTCTCCATCATTACCTAGGAGCGGCGCAACGTTGGTGGGAGTCCAGATAGCTTTCATAAGCTTAACTGGTTTATTTCCTTCTTCTTTTTCGGTGCCTCTAGAAGATACTAGAGTTCCCCTAAGTCTTGCCAAAACTTTTTTGCCCTTAATGGATGATGGGCTTTCATACACACAGCTTGAGCCTTGGTTAAAAAGGCCCATTCTATTTGGGCTGACCGAAATCCCTTCCTTAATACTTGGTAGTTCTTTTATTGGTTCACCCAGCCCTATCAGATCACCATTTGTTTTTCTTTTCCCTTCATTGATTTTAAAGCCCCCCACGCCAAGTGTCACCCTAGCCATATCTTCAGGCCTTATTCTCACATCCACTCCTTCACGCCAAGTTGTACGCATACCGTTAGTGGGAGAAATATCGTGCTTTTTGTCCTTTTTGTTGCTGAACTTCCTACGGCTCACTACCATCCAAGGATCGTAGGTGTCATCTTTTGGATCCACTTCATGCAAAGAGCATGGTCTGGTTACCTCCGCATCGTTGTCCTTCATGGTACCTTCCGGCGTAGGTGGCCTTTTCGGATATGGTTTCCTAATTGTAAAGATGCATTCTTCTCTCTGATTACTGATACGTCCGCAAGAAAAACAGAATCTATGCAACCCCTCATAAGTGCTAGGTTGTTCAATATTATCAACTAGCACCGCATTTGCAAGGGGCTTCTCAAAATCCACTTGAATGCAAAGCCTAGCATACCTCCCTCTTATACCGATTGCAGTGTGAGTGTCTATTCTCAAGACATTCCCAATGGCTTGGCCGATGATGAGAAGAGCCTCAGGATCATAATACTCGATAGATAGTTTGTTGAGTCTAACTTATACAGCGATCGAAGACACCACCGCCATGGCCGGTTTGAAGTTTGGTTCCTACGGTCTTATTGAAAGAAAGTTTTCTCCGATGAACCATGGCCCATTCTTAAACACCGCGTCATAATCCTCCTTGACTGAAAAACGAACGAGAAAAAAGTCTTTCCCTAAATCAATGCAATCTATCTTGCCAGCTGGATTCCATAAAGATAGTATTCTTGCATGGGGAAAGTTATACCCCACCGTTTTCCCATATACCTTCACGATGAGTGCTTTAGACCATGGTGCACGAATACGCTGCTTCAAGCCCTAGGGAATTTTTGCTGCAACCAAACCTTCCCTGAGCTCCCTTACTTCATCACTTTCCATGTCTGCTTCGAGGGAGCCTGGTGCCTTGTCAGTCTCTTCTTTGTCCGTAAGATCAAAAGCCTGTGCGAAGGCTCCTGGGATCTCACCTACAAGTTTGTCCTTAAAGGACAACTTCAGGTAAAAGGGGTCAGTGGCAACCCAGTTATACACGCCGGTCCGTTCAGTAGTATCGTGATGGTTATCTTTCACCTTTTTCGTGCTTCGGATGAGTTCATTTTTTTCTTCGCTAGACAAAGAGAGAGCGTTTTCTCTCTCCATCGTTATTCTCTTCTCTCTCTCCTCACCATGTGATTCTCTCTTCTCTCTTCTGGCTCTCTCTCTTATGAACTGATTAGCATCAATTGATGGTTGGCTGTGGTTTTGGGGTTTAGATCGGCGTTGATGAGTGGTTGCATGGGGTTTTGGGGTTTTGTAGGGTGCTTGCTGGGTTGTGGCTGGTGATTACTGGGTTGGTGCTTGAAGGTGGGTTTTGCCAGTGATTGGGTGGGTGGTGCTCGGAGGTGCAAGCTTGAAGGTGGCTTTGGCCGGTCACCGATGGAGGGTTTTGTTTTGGTGGTGTTTGATTTGTGGTTGGTGGGTTTGATTTGGGTAGTTACTGGTGATTGGTTGTGCGAGTGGCATGGGTTTGTGTTTTGTTTGCTATGATTGATGGTGCTTGGTGGTGATTGGTGATGGTGGTGCAGCGTGGTGGTCTTGTTGAAGGTAGATGTGATGGTGTTGTTGTGGGATGGGAGAAGGAAAAAAATTATTTATTCTTTAGGGAGAGAAATAATAAATTTAAATAGTTTGAAGAAATAAATATTGAGACTGATGTATTTGACTCTTTGTTAAAGTAGTAAAAGTGGAGTTTTAGGGGTTAATTTAGCTAAAATTCTAGAGAGACTGACGTAAATGCTCTTATGTCTTAGTTTACAACAATAAATCTCTAATACATTTATATTTGTACTAATCTTTTGATTCTTTTCCCCCTCAATCTCTTGATTATTTCATGGTTTTAAACTATGAACTTTTATTATAAGCTTAAATTTTAAATAATTAAAAGAATAAAGAAAGAAATTTGAATTCTACATAATTTTTTTAAAAAAAAAAATCAAACAACTTTTTCAGTATATTCCTATACTTTTAACAATTTTATATTGATTTATTTTGAGTCATCAAATTGCGTGTTTAAACTTTATGTATTTATACTAAATTTCTTGAGTCAATTGTTATAAGCTATAAATTGATTATTTTTTATATTAGATATGAATTGAGCAATCAAAATAATACATTTTGTATGAAAATAATATTATTATGTAATTGTAGATTTTTTTTTTATTAAAATGATTAATATAAATTTGAAAATAATTTTGCTTCTAATTTATTTTTTTAATCTTTCCCTCCAATCTAAAATCTTGATTCCGGCACGAGCTTCTTCCACTGTGAATGAATTTGTAATGGTATCTGTGTTAGAAATTTTGCACTAATTGTAAGTGTTTACAAGTTCACTTCCCTCCCCCCACCCCCAAGTTTTTTTAGGACTCGCGAAAGTTTCTCTAGCTTGATATGGCATGATGTAATTGTTCGCAGTTGTGTGTACATTTGAGAGAGAGAGAGAGAATAATTCTTAAGTGCTCCCGAGGTACAGAGAATGGTACTCATTCCTCTCATATTCATGATAGAGCTCACCATAAATATAAGATGAAGTATCATGATACTCCATGACTAGTTAAGAATTTTCCAAAAAAAGAGAAGATGGCTACTGACCCCACTGTCCACTGCAGAGCCAGATAAGCAACAGCTTAAAGAAATGGAGATTTCCTCACATGCAGAAATGTTGTTATGTTAGAATCTATACGGACCTTAACTGGAGTGCGCTAAGGCCTAAAAACATGTAACAAAGACACAACTACCAACAATCTCCACCAACATATTCTCAACTTTATTGGTGAAAAATATTGTCTCTTCCATGATCTTGATCACATGGCCAGCACTCGCCTATTTCCTCAATTCTCATCCGTCAAGCAAAGGCATCCTCACATGGGCACTAAAGCATATAAGATACTGGGACTGCCCTACAGGCAGGTGATTTGCAGTACTTGCCATATTATCCAAATTAAGTAAGCATGTACAAAATAATTGGCATGGTTTATGATCCAAGCATTCCCATGATGAAAGCACCCACAAGGGTCCAAAAATGAAATGCCTACAATCCATCACATTTGTGCGTCAGTCTTTTGTGATTACAGGACTGAAATGACCATCTCAGGTACATGTGACTTTATAATGCCAATATAAAATTACATGTAAAAGTGGAATCGTGAATGCGATTCTATATTAAGGATAAGCGGGGTGATGACAATGAAAGAACAGAAAAAATTTATGAGCTGCTTTTGATTAGGTTGGCATAGACATAGTGGACAATTGGATCGAGGCGATGAGTGTGGCCATATTGCGCTCTCCAATCGTGTAATAGTCACGGAAATTGGAGGTGGGGACAAACTGCGCCTCAAGGCATTATCACTTTGTCCCTCTATTGCAGCCTTAATGATGAATAGTTTTGGGTTCGCGTAGCAGGTAGCATTGTGTTTGTTCCAATAGGGACTGCTTCTAGTAAGCTGTCGATTGCCATTGAAATACATTGTACAAAGATCGATTATAAAAGCACAAGACTGGTAGTGGCTTTGCATTATATTCTCAAGTTGAAGCAAAATATGTACATTGCAGGAGTCTCTCGAGCAATGTTGCTTCTTGCACTTGTGCTCAGCCTAGGTTTGGTGAATGGACTGAGTGGTCATGAGGCGAAAGATGGCATTTCTCAGTTGAACACTTCATCTTCCATTCCCAAGATTCCACGTGGAAACCATGGTCTAGCTGAAGATGTACAAGCAAGAAACACCACTTCATTTGATAAACAGTTAGTCCAAAGTAACAATAGTGGAGATAGTGGTGGAAAAGGAAGAGGAGGAGGAGGGGGAGGAGGTGGAGGTGGAGGTGGCGGAGGTGGAGGTGGAGGGGGAGGTGGCAAAGGTGGGGGAAGTGGTTCGGGTGAAGGAGGTAGTGGGCAAGGAGGAAAAGATAAAGGACATAGAAAGCGAAATGGTGGGGGAAGAGGCAGTGGTGGTGGCAGAGGAGGAGGAGGTGGTGGTGGTGGTGGTGGTGGTGGTGGAGGAAATGGTAAAGGTTATGGATGGGGTGGAGGAAGTGGTGGTGGGGGTGGTGGAGGAGGCGGTGGTGGAGGAGGTGGAGGTGGTGGTGGGGGTGGAGGTGGTGGAGCAGGAGGTGGAGGTCGGGGATGGGGAGGAGGTAGTGGGGGAGGCAGTGGCAAGAGTGGTTGTTGGGCTTGGGGATGTGGAGGCCAAGGAAAATCAAGTGTTCCAAAGACTGATAATAATGGTAAGACTTAAAAAGAGTGCACTTAGCATGGGCAAGGTCATGTGATTTGTGACAGTATAATCTATTGCGTCAGTTAATGTCAAATATTTGAAATTCTTCAAGTGGGATGCCTGTTAGGCTGTTATAGAAGATAATGCTTGATATATATATATATATATATATGCAACCACTCTATTGTGTGGTAAAGTATAGAATAAAAGTCTCCTATGTTTTGAATGCTTTTGAGGGTATGTTTGTAAGTTATTATTCATTTTTTGTTGCATTGTAATTAACATTTGTGTTCGCTTATAAACGATAAACTGATGAACTACAAACTAGAACATTGTTGTAATTGTGTTTGGCTGTTCTGATCGAGGCTTCAGGCCCAAAGACCATTTAGCACGAACCTCTGGCTGGCCTTAGAAATGTCCATTACCTGCTCAGATAAGTAATAAAATTTTATTCATTTTTACGTAGTCTCTCTTTAATTTTAGTTTTTTTTTTTTTTTTAATATCTTTTTTCTATTATATAAAGTAATAAAATTTTATTAAAGAAAAGGAATTACCTCTTGTATACAGGATGTATACACAAGATAGTCTAATGAATTGCATAATGTGTATTACTGTTATAAGAGAGAGAATCTACGATGTCTAAAACACGATATAACATTAGGATCCAATACATGTGACCACACATCATTCTCGAAAGGTCAGGATAGTAGACAGGATCTAAATTATGATCTAGCAAGTGCTTATCACAATATATGTAAAACTCCAAATAGATTTAAGAATTCTGTATACTAGAGTTTGGGAAAGTTGAGGAAGTGACTAATGATCTTACCAATGTTATGAAGAATGTTTTGAGGAACAAGTAGCTCAAAGTGATGGTGAGAAGGATTTTACATTCTCCGAGAACTTACAAACAGATTTAAGAGTTCTTTTATTAGATTTTGGAACAGTTGATGAAAAGAATAATGATTTTATCATGATTATGAAGAATGTTTTGAAGAACAAGTGCCTTGCAACTTGCAAGTAAAGCAATTGAACCCAAACTAAAGGTTTTAAGTGGAAAGGCAGGTTGATGGTTAAAAGGTCAACCAAGTTAACCATTTAGGCCAACAGAATATCACATGAATGAGAAGAGGGAAAAAACATATAAGAAAAATGTTATCAACTCACTCATGATTTAAAAAAATAAAAAATCATATGGTCATACGACTCATGCCCCAAAAAAACTTTCTTTCAATATCTTAAAAGCAATTAGGTTTCTCAATGTCTCATAAAAAAAATAAAAATTTCTCTTTTAAAATAAAATTAGGATTCTCAATGAAATCAAGCTTCTTATAACCTAAATAAATAAGCACTAAGTATGGTAGCAAAATGACTGGTTCAGGTAACCTGCCCTGCCCCACCCATACTGGCACATGAATAAGAATGCTTGAAAACAGAGCTGTCTTCAATTTATATCTCATTTCTAAATTTACAATAACCAAATTGCTGCGTAAGATTGTTGTCAAGTGGGAGAGTGAATATCTTATTTGAATACTTTGAGATCATAAAAAGGCACCTTCAATTGTCCTATCCTAGCACTTCTTTTTCGGGACAAGTATCCTAGCACAAAGCCAGTTGCACATCAACTGTAAGCAACTGCTTTTACTTTTGCTGCCTAATAACAGATTTTTTTTATTTTTTTTTTATTGACAGAGATATTAATCTTTTGCATATTACAATCCATAAATTTTCAATCTAACAAGATTAATGGCAAGAAACCATAAAAACTCTCAGGAACCACCTTGTACAAACACAAAAGGATATTAGAGTCAAACCTTGCATGGTTAGATGATGAAGGGCTGAAATTGTAGCCATTACATGCTTCTTTGCAAACTCCAACATTTTAATGTCATGGCATATTTCCCGAACCTTCATTTCACTTTGTTCAGCTTTGCTTTTATTTCTTGGATCTTATACATGAGTTCCTGCTGGGCAGAAGACAAAACAATTATCTAAAAATTTAAAACATAGACAGCCCCAAGCAAAGACAAGAAATGCCAAATACAGAATTACAAACCTTAATCATGCAAATAAACCACTATGCTTAACTTAGACAAACGTTCATCAGTGCAACAAATTTTGCTGAAAATTTGAGTACACGTTTAATGCCTCAAATCTAAAGACAAGACCTCCACCGCACGCATACCAGAAGCAATTTCTTCCTTGGATTTGGTTCCTGAATTACTCTGAAGCCATAGAAACTGAGCCAAAAAAACCAAAAAACAAAAACAAAACACCAAAAATAAAGGTATAAAGCATATTTTTTAAATGCATGAACATTTTGCAGGTATATTAGAGTGGTTGCAAGTGTAAGTTTTATTGCCCTACTGATTTCATTATCCTAGTTGAATGATTCTTCAAATTCCTTTATATCTTACTTCAGAAGTTTGGAATTCTATAGAAATGTGAGTGTAACTAAAGCCTCAGCTCTGTGATAGAATGGCAAATCCCAATCAAAGAGTGAGATCCAGTCCAAATACTTTTAATAATTGATAGATTAAGGCATCAAAAGAAAAATTGGCAAGGATACATGACCTTTTGACAAACAGCGGCCAATATTCCAGCATCCACCATGAATCTCACTGTGTTTCTTTTGCATGAGTGGCTTAACACCAGATAAAGATGCAACCCACAAAATTGATCAGGCCCGAAACTCTGTAACTTTTTTAGTTTCTATATAAAGTTTAGTCCTTACTCTTATGTTTTTTAGGGATAGGCATAGTGTTCTTAAAAATTATTTCATGTTGGGAAAGAATTTTTTTTTATTGGGAAGTTATGCATGCATTCATTTTAGAGTAACATTTGCATGCCATTAATCATGAAAACCTGAACCAACCCAGCATACACAAGCCAACTCAAGGGCAAGTAGGGGTAGAAGTACAGCCTGGGCTGGCTTAGGGCCAAGTTTTTACCTTGGATTGAACCGGAGATAAGCATAGCCTGCCCTAGTTTTATCCCTACCGCAAACATAAATAATTATCTAAAATTACATGCCAAAATAGATTTGGATGTTTCAAGGAGAAAAACTGCCCTTTTCAGCATAAGCATGGAGTATCTTTTAAGCTGTTCATCAACACTTTATAAGGCATATAGAATACTAAAAGCAACTAACAATCAAAGCCCCCAAGAGGCAATTGATCTTAATATTCATGGTCTCATAATAGCAAAAATAAGGGGATCCACTGCAGTAGCACCATTTCTAAAATTTGCGAAGCAATCATATACACCTGCAAACTATAATGATCTGTCTCAAAATTGGTAATAACTGCTACTGGTGTACATAAAAATGTACCAGATCCCCAACATATAATTACATCCAAAGCCACATTATAATGGCTTCAACTTACAAGGACCAAAGAGACGGCGAACTTACATTACACCCTAAAAAGGTATATCTGTTTCTGAATTTATATGCACACAGCACAGCACACTTTCATGTAGATAAATAAAAGAAATTACTGGTGGTACTCCAGCCTGATGAGAGAGCTCAGCTGCTGCTAAAGCTATGAAGGGTGTAAGTTCAGAGGATTTTGGGATGCCACATAAAAGTGTGGGATAAGCTGATACTAGTGAGGCATACAACAGGGGATTTTGAAAATGGTATTAATTCATTAAAGTCATCAGCTCCTAAGACACTATAAAGTATATGCACCAGAGGATATTAGACTGTATGATCCTAAATTAAGCACATGTTCCGAGAAATCATATACAAGGGAAAATTCCACAGTGTAAGTGCACCAACAATACCTACAGGCTGCAAAATAAAACTTACAAGAGACCACATATAAAATTGTGTTAGATAAGATATCATATATAACAATTACCATTAGGACGTCTGTTAAAGGATATCAAGAAATCTCCATAAAAGATACATGTCAAAATCATCAGCCAAAAGGTCATCTTTCCAGACCACCACCAGTAGTAGAACACAATTCAAAGCGATAGTTCAGGAAAAGGACGCTAACACCAACACCCTCCCCCCCCTCCTCACCACACCCCCCCCCCCCCCCCCCGGGCGCTTTCAAGGCTTTAGAAGGCAGGTAAAATTTCAGTACTGGGATTCCTTACTATCCTAAGAGGTCCTAGAGAATGCAAGGGCTGCGCAAGGAATACCGAAAGCACACCAACTGGATCGTAAACACAGACACTACCCCATGGACTCTCAAGCAGTCATGCATAGAAGTTTCAATCTTGCATCTACATTAGACCTGCATCCTTAACATAGTCATGTCACATTTTGCTTTTTTTTTTTCATTCTTCTAAATGTTTCTCTTTAACCACTCATATTTATGTTGAGATTAAGACCGCCTTCACATTACACAATTAAGACACTTAAAACAAGCAAGGGCTATGCAGAGCTGTATGATCAAAGCTACACATTGATTATTCATTTATGAACAAGCCTGGATGAACACATGCAGCATCAGCAATTAAGTAGTTGGCTGCAACAGTTGGAAGCAGCCTTAACCAACATTCTGAAGATGACTTTGCTTCTAACATGGTCCTTATACATTTAGTGGATTGGAATATAGTGTGTTCCCCAATTGCCAATGGGGGTTTAGGGTGGACAAGGAACCTTTAACCAAACTCTATTGGGTAAGTGGCTATGGCATTTTTGGGATGAAGAAACCCACTTGTGGAGATGGGTAGTAGCAATAAAGGAGATAGGGTTGATTCAATTAACTCATTCTTAGAGATGGGTAGTGTCTGGATGCTTCAATTAACTCGTTCTTAGTGTGTGTTTGGATACCAATGAAAAATTAAAATTATTTTACTATTTAGCTTATTTTTGCTACTATTTATGGGCTCTACTGCATTTTTTGGTACTATTCATAGGCCCCGCTGTACTATTTCAACTAAATTTTACCTTTATCTACCGTACTTTCAGTAATAAGTTTTCAGTTTCAGCAAAATAAGGGGTATCCAAACAGACCCTTAGAGTGTCGAAATGAAGGCAATGTAAAATATTTGAATGTTAGGTATAATAAGTTTATCTACCATACTTTCAGCAATAAGTTTTCAGTTTCAACAAAATAAGCGATATCCAAAGAGACCCTTAGAGTGTCGAAATGAAGGCAATGTAAAATATTCGAATGTTAGGTATAATAGACATTTTAATGATTGTGGAGTCGGTTGATTCTATGCTTAAACTATAATACTCCAATGTACCAAGGAGATGGGGTTCTTATTAAATGTAATGGCAATTGATTGGAAATGGAATTTTGATGTTTTTTTTTCATACTAAGCGATTTTGCAAGCCCCAAGTGACATTTATTTTCTAGGGAATGGCATTTGCTGTGCCAAGGCTCCAAAGTGGGTTGCATTCTTTATGTGGACAACAGCTTGAAAGAAGACCTTGAGTATTGATAATTTCATTAAGAATGAAATCGTGCTAGTAGATTGATTTTTAAAGTGGAGGTGCAATGGGGAGACTATGGATCATTTGTTGCTTCATTGTGATCTTGCACATGCTTGTTGGAGTTTTTGTGTGTGATTAGGTTCTAATGGATGATTCCAAAAAGGTTATTGATCTACTGTTTGGTTGGAGGAATGAAATCATGCTTTGTGGAGCAGGGGGAGACTATGGATCATTTGTTGCTTCATTGTGATCTGCACATGCTCTGTGGAGCTTTTGTATGTGCATAGGTTCAATGGGTGATGCAAAAAAGGTTAATAGATCTACTGTTTGGTTGGAGGAATTAGTTTTGATAATTGCTCTTCCACTATTTATAATTTAACCCCCTTATGCCTAATGTGAATATTGTGAAGGGAAGTAGGGAACGGGATAATCACAATTTTGAAGATGTGGAAGCTCTAGTGATGTTAGTGATGTTAATGAAGACATCTTTTATTAGATCATAACTTGAGTAGTCCATTGTGTTGGATCTTAGTGAAATTAGTTCCATTGTAGAGTTCATTGAGTCTCTTTCGTTTGCTTGATTAGGCTATCTCATGCATTTGCAATGTACATAAGGTAGTTTTTTTCTTCAATATATTATATTACTTATAAAAAAAATGTTTGTGATCAATTAGAAATACCCTCATAATGATAAGTCAATTATATGTTATGAGTGGCATTCTTTCCACTTATCTCTCCATTTATAAGTTGTTTCCTTCCCTCTTTTGATTGAAATAACCTTTTCTGTTTATTTCCTTTCCCTTCCTATATTACTTATCGTATGTTGAGTCATTTTTGATGTATCGTTTACTCTCTCTTTATCATTGTCTTAAATATCTCTTCCATTATCTTCCTCTGGTGTTTATTGCAGGATTAATTTCTTTTTGATTCATTGTTGCAGGGCTGGAGGGATAGAGAGAATTAAGGTGGACAGATTAGGAAGACCAGAAGGATAAGTTAAAAATAAAAAGAAAAGGAGAAAATGGAAGATTGATAGGTTGTGGGGACCTTATTTATAATCTTCATTCTTCAATATGAATTTCTGATCTTAAAGCAAATTTTTTTGTCTTTTGTTTAAATTTCTTACACTCCTTCATCCTCAATGGACTTAGAATTGGATCACTGTAATAGCTTCTCTCAGTGTATGGCATTTGGCGCCCACATGCGATATGCTCCAGCTTGAATCATAGCCAAAGGCAGAAATAAGTTTACCATTACTAGAAAATTTGCTTGAGTAAATGAGTATTTACCAAAGAAATATATACACCAGAACACAAAACTTTATGTACGTATAAAAATGTGAAAAATAACATACCCATAGATTCAGATAATTTTTGCTAGATCCAGAGTCATCTATATTCAAATCTCAAAAACAAAAACATAAATATTAATTAAGGACCATTGAGGTGAGACACGAACCTTGTTTACTTCATTGCCTATGGAATATGGCAATAAACACAAACAGCAGCTTGGGAGGCTACAGAGAGAGAGTTCCAAAATTCTGTATCCTTAGAGAAAAGCAAATAGTAAGAGATGTCCAAGTACAAGTTGCTCTTGTGAGAATACAAGTAGTTCATCCATACAGTTACAACAGCAGCAGTGCTGAATGAAAAACAAGCCAAATACATAACACTGCCTCAAGAAGAAACTATATACCACATAGAATATACCATCTTACGATCATCACAGATTAAGAAAAAATTGTAGAAAATTTTAAATTGTTTCTTGAGCAGAATTTACATCGATCATACAATCACACAACTGATACTTTTCATCAGAGTTTTAGGGGTTACAATGTTGAATAAAAATATACTATAGAACATTAAAACAACTTTCAATTCATGATATAAATTTATGGTGTTATTTCAAGTCAACAATGTTTACATTCACCAAAACAAAACAAAAAAGGTCAACAGTGTTACAAAAAGTTCAGGTATGCATTACAAAAATTTTCAGATGCATACGAACTGGTCCATGCCATCAACTTCATCAGTAGTATTAACACTTTTATTTTTCACACTAACTAGAACAAATCAATTCTGCTCCCCAGGTACCTACACCAGAGGGCTACAAGGCAGAGTAAAAAATAAAGATCTCAGAAATAGGGTTGGTTATCAATATCAAATTAAGACTATTGTTATACAAAAGCTGTCCTAAAAGAATCGTTCCAAAAGAATCCATTACTGACTGTAATTCCTCTGCCATAGCCAATAATCACCCAGGGACTGCATTTTCTATCTTCTGCATGTTCCAGTGGCCATATAGGAGAAATTTTGTACTTTGGTAAAGAAAAGCATCCAAATCATATCCAAAAGACTTCATTTTACTTACAAGGTCCAGGACATACTCATTCCTTTCTTGGGAACAAAGTACATACTTAAGCAGCTGGTTGCAAATTCCTGGTGTCAACATAAAACTTTTCTCCGAAGTATAAAGGAACACATTTATCACCAAGTCCAGGTTCCCTTCTTGAGAGACAACAAATCAATATAATACTACTTGGGGGAGTGACAACGACCTTGTACTCCTCAAGAACAGAAAATATTGTCCTAGCTTTGTTTACTCTTCTTGCCTGACACAAGTCAATGAGCAAAATGGTATATGGCCCTAAATCAAAATCTTTCTTTTAAAAATCCTTTTCAAGTAAGCCTCAAATAGCCTTTTCCACTTCTCCTTTCTCAAAATGTTCCTCTACAGCTTTTATGGCTTCCTCTTCACTGCCAAGAAGCTTCCTCAGAAACTTTAACCAAAGACTAAAGGCTAATGAAACTTTATTTTTCCTGCATAAACAGGTCATAAGTGATTTATAAACTGCAAAGCTAGGCATACACCCATTCCTCTCCATTTGATCAAAGACCCCAAATGCATCCGCTTCTCTGTCAAGCCTTTGAAGCCCATCTATAAGTGTTCCATATGTAACAGAATCTGGAGAGAACCCTTAAAGTTGCAGGTCCTTGAAGAGCTTGAAAGCACCATTTATATTCTCAGCCTTGCAAAAGCCATTGATCAGAATGTTGTAGGTTGTTATGCAGGTACAACTCCACTATCAGCAAGCTGCATAAGAAGCCTGTAGGCCTTAAGAATCAATCCTGAATCGCACAATTGCTCCACCATGGTTTGAAGGCTGGCTTTATCAAGAACCTGATTGGCACCTTGAGAAAGCCGAAGAAATAAGGAAGGATTTCTCCCTATCTCCATTTTGTAGAACAAAAGATGAGCTTCCTCAAGCTCACCAGCCTTACAAAGGCCATCAATAAGGGCATTGAAGGTTACAATAGAAGGAACATAACCAACCTTCTCCAATCTCCATGTCCTTGAATATCTGTTTTTCCTCACCAACTAGCCCAGTCCTACACATACCACAAATGAGAATGGTGTAAGTGCAGGCATCAGGGAAGCAACCATTCTTTGAAATCTCAAGTCGGAGAGACTAAGCCTTATCCAAAAGACCCAAATCACAAAACCCTTTAATCAAAGCATTGTAACAATAAGTATCCGGAACCAAATTCCTCTCGGTCATCTCATAAAACAACTTCAACGCCTCCTTAACCCTGCCCGCATCTGATAACCTCCGAATTATTATAGTGTACAAAACAACATCCAGCTCAAGCTCTTGCTCCATCATTTTTCTAAACCACGCCATTGCTTCGGCATATCTCTTGGCTCTAAACGAACCATCAATCAAACAACTGTACCCATGGAGCCCAAGATCGTATACATCCTTCTCAAAGGTTTCCCATTAAGCAAAGCATTGTGAGTAATGACATCAGGACACTGCCCATGCTCTTTCATCGAATTCAACAATTTAAGTGCCTCGTCGAGGCTCTCCCCTGACACAACCCAGCAAGAATAATAGTATAAGTAACTTCATTAGGCAAAATACCCCTGCGAGTCATTTCATCAAACAATTGGAATGCATCCTTAGTGTTACCATTTTTACACAACCCTTCAATCAAAATGCTATAAGTAGTGACATTGGAATGACAATTTAACTTCAACGTCTGATTATAAACAGCTAAAGCTAACAACAGCACCTGCTTTTGAACCATAACATGTAAAACAGAGTTGTAAATGAAAACATCAGACTTACAGTCAAAATCTTTCTTAGTAGAAAAGACTTCCACGGCCTTTTCAGCAATACCCATTTGAGCATACCCTGAAATCAAGACCTAAAAGCATCGGGAAATGGAAATGCAGAGTCTTTTTTGAGGTCTTGGAAAGTGTTTCAGTGCAATTCAAAGGAATGAAGATGGTCTCAGAGAAAGTGTTCGGGAAGCCCAGATGAAGAAGCCGAAACCCGGTTGAGGATTTGGGTTTTGTTGGATGACAGAAGCGACAATGTGGGACGAGATATGAGGGAGTAAGCGTTCCAAGGAGGGTTGTTTGTTGAGGATGGAGATGACTAGATTGGAAATAGTAGTGGTGATGGGATGGTCGGACCATGGTGGTTTCTCGGTTTGGAGGAAGAGAGTTGAGAGTTTCATCTTCGCCGCCGTGAACATATTCACCTCCTTTCTTTCTGATTATTAACTTCGCCCACTGCCGCCGCGTCATACTTCTCCAGAACGCGCGCTCCTCTCCTGGCCAGATTCGGCTCCGGAGGTTGTGGATGGACCAAGCCCAGAGTAGCCGTAGGCAGAGTGTATGTATTGAAATTATGGTAGAGAAAAAAAGAGATGAAAAGTGAGGTAGGTCGGTTTGGCAACATTTTTTTCGATAAAAGACCAATTGATATCTTGCTCTGAGTTGTCTTCAAGAATGAACGACAAAGGTTAAAACTTTCTCAAAAAAATAACAATAACAAACCGACTTTAGATTTTGGCTAAATTTCCCCCTTTTTTTTTAATTAATTTTTTGAATTTTTTAGTTTATGAGATTCTGAAAAAACCAAAACTGTGTCGTTTTTGGGTCCCTTACTCCCTTCGGAGCTTTTTTTTTATAAAGATTAACTGGATGTCTTCTCAATTGAATAAATTTGAAAATTTTAAAGAACTCCATTAAATGAAAGAAAGTGAGGTTAGAAGATTGAATTAAATTGAATTTTGGTAAAAATTAGAGACTTTTGTAATATAGCCTTTTTTTTTTTTTTTTGAGTGCTAGGTTAGTAAATAGCCCTTATAAACTACTCTAATTAGGGTGCTCCTATCTCTAGTTTAGGACTTGTTAATTCTCACATTGAAGCTGGAAAAGGAATTGTTTCAAAAGGAAAACAAAGAACAACCATCCACGGGTTCAAAATGAGGACATTTGCATTTCAAACGCAATGCATGTTTAAGAATTTAGTGACGGATCCAGAAGGAGGCCCAACCCAAAAATTTATATATTGTTTAAATATTAGGATTAGGTATATTAGCCCCTCCTCTTATGATTATCAGCCCAGTCAACCAACTCCAACCCAAAAAACCTAAAACCCAGCAACCATTACTAGCGTGACTAATGATTTCTCCTTAATTGACAATGACTTTTGTACACTTAGTCTCGACACTATGCACCGATCATCAGGAGGCATCCGATCAGCCTGGTGTAGTCTTATTTGACAATGATTTCTCCTTAATTATCTCTCTCTCTCTCTCTCTCTCTCTCAGAGAAGGCATCTGATTTGAACTTCAGAGTGCTTACCATTGCCTAACATGGACCACGGCTATGCTCTCCCAATGTGCAGAACCCATGTGGCGCTAGGTTACAATAGAGCTCCATCTCGATCCCACATCAATCCTCATTTCTTGGACCTCGGATGCATGGTCTTCATTCACAAGGGAAGTGAAATTCTAGTACCAGACTCGGCAAATGCACGACTGAATTCCCCAGCATACCAATTATGGATTTCATAATGTTATCACTGAATCATCCTCCCTAAAGTCCAGCACTTACATTTTCTTAGCAACAGAAAAAAAAAAAAAAAAAAAAAAAAAAAAAAAAAAAAAAAAAAAAAAAAAGTGTTGATAATTAAATTAATAAAGACCCAAAATTTTGAGTAGTCCTTTATAATTTTCTTCTCTTAATCAAACCAAAAAAGTTTATTTTTGTTCATTTCCTTGATTTATATCCAAAGAGAACTCAGTTAGAAGTTACATCAACGGTTTCAGTACCAAAAAAAAAAATTTGAAATCTGACCATACAACAAAGAGTCACAAAATTACAAAATCGAGAAAGATTCTAAAAATATTTGTTTAGAAGAAAAAATAAAAGCTGAGCTTTTTAAAAAAATCTTATTTTTTTTCTTCTGAAGATGTTCCATTCACTACAAGGAAAAAAAAAATTTGTTGCAACAACATTTTTAGTTGCAATAAAGTCAAAATCATTGCAATAACATTTTATTGCAACAAAAAAATTTATTGTGCATTATTTGTAAGGGCGGCCTTTAGCTCTCAAGTCCTAAAGATGAATGGATTAAGGCCCAAAGAGCCCAATACAATAAATTTGTAGAGAGTAAGCTAAAAAGCTTGGCTTCAACGAAGTGGACGACACCCCTGATGGGCTAAAGATGGTAAGAAAGCAAGGAAAAGTAATAAATAGGCAAATGTGATGCACAGAAATTCTTCCTCGGCAATATCCGAGGAGAGTAGTGAATATATTTCTCTTAGCTTTGATTACAATTACTTTTCTTAATACTACAGTGTTTTCTCTATAGATTTTGTGTCCCCTGCCCTTTAAAGGGTCTCTCACAATATATAGCTCCTTTCAGGCGATCTTAACCCTCCATTTGTTGATTGTCTAGTCCTCCACTCGAGTGCTTGTCCCATCAGCCACCTTTTCAAACTTCTTGTGAGTTACGGTAGCCAAGGCAGCACTGTTCAAGAATCTTCTCCACATAAATGCAGCCAGGAGGTTTGATGGAATGCATTGAATGTGGGGGCAGCCACCATCCCTCCAGTCATGTCAGAGCTAACTCCCTCTTCGAAACTTTTTCTCAACAGCAGGACCTTCTCAGGCAACGTGGCACTAACGCAGCCTTACTGTCCGAACGTGTGACCTCCTCGGCATGATAATAGGCTTCTCAGCCATGGATACGACACATGACACAGGTACTTTATATGAATTCTTTGCGCCCCACATTATTGAATAAACTTTATGGCAATAGGTAATTGCAACTAAAATATATTATTAGAATTCTCACTTAGCCCCACTACCCAATTTTTCGTTTTTCTATAATAACTCTCAATCTAAATTCCTATTAGAAATTACAAGCATTTTGGGAGATCCAAAAGTTAGGGTCCACAATTGGATAGGTCCTTAATACTGTGATAATGATGTAAATAGTGTTCAAACAATATCTAAATTTAGGATTTTTTAAAGGGAAGAGTTAACGAATGCCCTAAGAGTATTTGTTAATGAACTATTTTTAAAAAATTTGTATGGGAAAAGAAAAAAAAATCAATTAATGTTTTAACAGTTTTTTCAATTTCCAATAAAAGTGATATAAAAATTTTTCTTAAATAACTTATTAATCATTGTCCTAAGGGTATCCATTTACTGTTAACATGACTCTTTTTTAAATTAGTAACTTTACTTCTTCTCTATTATTTAAACTTTTAAAACATGAGAAATTGAGGGCATTTTGGGAGATCCAAAAGTTAAGGTCCACAATTGGATAGGGCCTAAAAGAATAGTGAGTATAATACGGTGGTGTCGAAGTCCTAGATAACAAGAGAGAGCTTTAATTTTTTTTTTTTTTTTTAGAGAGAAAAGGAGAGAGAGCCTTAGAACAAGATGTCGATCCTATTTACTAATATAAACTCATATATTTAGGTATTATTATTGCAATGCTTGTATTTGGGTATGGAAATAGTATTCAAAGTTGCTCTAAACTATTGCATGAGCATTTTTGTGCTCAATGCCTATGAACAAGTGGTGGCTATTTTGGTTATTGCACCTTTTGCAATGAATATTGACAGGTAAACAGCAAACTTCTCTTCTTTCTCTTTCCTTGGACACTATATATACACTACTACAATCTACAAATACGATGATTAATAGTTTTTCTTTTTATCAAAATGTATTTTGTTAACAAATTTTTCCAAATCTTACAGAATTAGAAGGGTATTCATGACATGTTCAATTTTTGTTAAGCTGGTTGTGCTCACTTTACTAGAGTAAGTATTCTTCAAGCTGATATATATGGACCATACCACATCATCAAACTAACATCTTATACCCAACACATTGCTTCCTTTGTTAACGTATAAGACTAAAACATCTTAAATGTTATTGACTTGGCAGGCTAATATTTGGCATGAACATATATGTGCTAGGAATGAAGTATACAACAGCCATGGTTGCAGCCACATTGAGCAATACTCTTCCTGTCATGGTGTTCCTATTAACTACTTTCATCTATTTTACAGGATAATTGGTGCACTGACAATAATTGTGGGGATATATGTTCTCGTCTAGAGGAAAAGCAAAGAGGAATCAACAAATGAGAATAGTGTAACTATTTAACAAACTCTCACTTGTTAAAACCTAATATGTATTTTAAATAACAACTGTTACATTTATCCATGTAATTGGGGTAGAAGATGGGTATAAAAAATCGGAGGATATTGCTGTTGGTAGTTAAACTTAATTTATGTTATGAAATTCTAGTCTATACATTAATGAGAGTTGGGGTGTTCGATCTGAACATAGGTGACCCAACTAATTCTTGCAATCATTGCGAGAAATATAAAATAGTATTGCAACAAAAATTTTCTAGCAAGAATTTATTGTAATGACAGTGTTTGTAATTGCTATAAGATGTTACAATAATTTTTTTCGTTGTAATAAGTTACTACAACATCGATTTTCATTGCAATATATCATTTTGATGACTTGATTCATTGCACGAAGATATGACAACAACAATTTTTACTGCAACAAGGCATTGTAATGATAGATTTCGTTGCAATAATTTATTGCTTACAATTTTTCTTAGCAATTAATTCTCCATATTATTTTAGGTTTGGCTTACTGCGGCAACATGTTTACTTATGATAGAGGTACATATTGCTTCAATAATTAATTTCATTATAGTTTATTGCCAAATATATATATATATATATATATATAGAAGTCATTGCAACGATGAAATATTGATATAAAAAATTAGCATTTTTTAATTTATTATTGCAACAAAAATGAACCTAAAAAGGATGCAATAGATATATATTGCTCTTTTATTTTTCTTTTGTTTGCAATAGCTATTATAGTAATAGACATTTTTCCTTGTAATGATTCCATCCTGACCTCCTTTACTCAACTCGCCAAACTCATCCTCAAAACCAAACCAAGCCGCTGGACTCCTTCACTCGCCTCGCCAAATTACCAAGCACGTGGTTTCATGCCCTACGGCTTATTGCCTTGCCCTTTATTTAAAACTAGTATGTAACCCATGCTACCGCATGGGAATGGATATATTATTAATCATGAGTTTATTCATGTATAAAAGGCTCAATTAAGTCTAAATTCATATTATTAACCATAAAATTTTATTAATAAAACTTAGCGGTATATATATATATATATAGACATTGGATATTCTTCCCATGTGCTAAATATTGTTTTCAATAAGGTCACACCAAATAGGTTGAAAGCCATCTTCGTGCAAGATTGATATCTGCAAGAGAAGTCAATCATCAAGCAAGGACCAAAGGATTTCAAAAAATGTTAATATTGACTCAATGTATGCGCATACACACAAATCCATCACTATATCAATTAAGAGAATCAAAACTAAATGAAAATATTACACAGAAAGATGAACCTTGGTGACGATGTTTATCCAAAAGATCCATTCACACTTTTGAATCTTCAATCTCTATTGGTGATTGAAATTTTCGTTGCTTAAAAAAATTAAAATTAAAAAAATAAAAAATAAAAACCCCTCAGAGTTGTACTCATTTTGTAGTTTGACGATGGGTCATTTTGTAACATGATGGGCATTTGTGTGAAGAAAAAACCTTTGAAGTTGCATGGCTGATAAAAGAAATTCTCTCCAATCTCTTTTTATAGAGAGATGGATTTGTGCGTGTTTTTATACATCCTTCATAGTTGTATTATCACGAAGCAAGTCCAATGATTTAGATTGGTACTACCAATTCCCAAAGCATGAGTGTTTAATGTGTTATTAATTTCATCTCATCTCATTACCAAGTCCAATGAATTTTAATTGGAATTCAATTTTTCCAAGTGGTGCATCTCTTGCAATATTCTTTCATTTTTTTATTTTTAATTAATTTTTTGAAATTTATTTTCAATTCCCATGGCCACTTTCTATATTCGGCTTCCTGTTATAGTTCCCTAGGCACTTTGAAGTTTGAACCAAGAGAACAATGAACCTACTTAAAAATAAATAAAAACAATGAATCAAAGTAATGGTTCTCTCGAAAACAACCCCAAATCATATTATATTCTTCTGATTATTTTCTTTGTACACGTGTATAATAAAATTGGACTCTAATTTCAGATTCTAATTGAACAATTGGAATGACACGTGGCACACAATTAGAGTTCTAATTTGGAATTCAATTTCAGACTCTCTCTGCTTCACCTATTATTATATATATAGATTTATTTAGAAGTTTTTTTGTGCATTTTTTTAAAAACAGTATCATGTATTTTGGATTTTGGATTTTGATGGGTTTTACTTTATTCAAAGCATAGTGCAACACCCTAGATCAATATATATCACCGGCCCAACCTTCCCTTTTTGTAGGTATTTCCTATCAAAAGTCAAAACTCATCAAACCATCCAAATAGTAAGACCAAAAGAAACTGCATATATCAATCCAAAAAGGATGTATCACTGACTAAACATAAAAACACACACCACTACCACTACCAAGAACAACAACAACAACAAGAAGAACAAGTCATTGTGTTAACGTAGAGCCAAGGGAATATGATTAAACATTATGTTGAAAAAGGTCAGGTTAGGTGGACTGTGGACACAATCACTGCTCACTAACATATTGTAGATAACACAGAGAGAGGCAGTGGGAATAGAAGTGGGAGAAAACTTTTTTGCCATTGGATTTTCCAAGTTGATAGCACACGAGAAAAATCACCCACTTCATTTCTTTAAGTGAAGGGGCCGGCCCAAAATTCTGACCCTCTTTGTTATTATATATATATATATATATATATATATATATATATCTTAGATTCTTAATACTCATCCCCCATCGATATTGTTATCACTATCTCACAAACCATCATCATTGTTTGATAGTATTTCTACGAAAAATATGCCTTTTAACTTTTAAGACGGTGAAAAGTGTTCTTTTCGCAAAGTTCTTCAGCACCAATACCTCAATAAGCATTCTATCTAGCAGTTTATAGGTCATTTTTGTTTTCCTATCACCTATATACTATATTAATATTAAAGTGAAAGTGCAATAAAAGATTAAAAAAAAAAAATTTGGTACTATATACTATTGTGTCAAAGGGTTATTCTAATTAGATCTCAAATCCTCTAATCTCCTGTTAGATTTTTCCAATTTAGTAGTATAGAAGCTCTAAAAAAAAAAAAAAAAAAGCTCTAATTAGTAATGACAACAAGATATGATTAGAAAGAGATAGAAGTCTAATTATGTTTCCAAACCTTATTAAATTAAAAGAATTTTTTCTATATTTTAAAAAAAAAAATCAAACTTGCTATATTTATAAATAGTTATGAACTTGTATAATGTAGATGAAAAAAATTATATATAACATATAGATTTTTTTTTTTTTAATCGTTATATTTATATAGGTAGTTATGAACTCGTATAATGTAGATGAAAAAAAAAATTATATATGATATATACAATTTAATTAATAAATAAAATATTAAATTATAAATTTTGGACCGATAAAAAATGACAAATGTTATTCTATAATAATTTAATCATTACTTTAGTGCAGAAAAAAATTAATATTGTTAATAGATTTCTATTCACATATAACAATTATTAATTATTATGATATTTTTATTTAAAGACAGTTACAATATATTGCTAACTCTCAAATAATTTCCTCTCAACAACTAAAATTTCGTATTTTGATTTTTTTTTTTTTTTAATGGTTAAAGGCTTTCAAAGCTCACAATACATGTGAAGCATAAGAATAGTAATTCTATTTTATTATTATACTGTTGATATTCTTTCATAACGCTTCAAAGTTATCCAACAATCATAAATGTAAAACCGTTGATGTATAATAATGAAACGGCACCCAGCTATACCTAAGCGAACCCGTCACATGCAGACACAAACGTCAAACAATAAAATTGTCCATACTCTATAATCTATATATAGTATACTGCCCTACTTTTAAATGTTGCACTAGAATAGACGTTAAGTTGTGGTTGGAACGGGTGGGAGATGAACATCATGTGATTGCCACGCAACAATTGTGGGAGGGTCAGTGTTACAAATATGCCACATAAGCAATTTGATAGCGGAAAATTCTATTACATACTTTTTAACTTCACACCCCCATATACTTGCTTTTGAAATCGTATTTTTAAAATACAATTTTAGTAAAATTTATAAAATCGTGAAATCAGTATTTTATAAATACAATTTCGGTCCATGCAACTGTTGTGCATCGATAAGCGTGTAATAAAAAATGTATTTCAATTAGTTTTAGATAGTTTTATTTTGGTTGAGAGCCGCGACCTAATTTTATAGAGGTGAAAAAAAGGCACGTGTAGAGTGAAGCAGTCCTACAGCGAACACTTGATTATTGTATATGATATTTTAAGACCCATTATAAATATTTTCTCATGGTATATTTGTGTAATTTGCTGAGGTAATTACCTTTCTTTTTCTTTTAGTCTTTTTTTTTTTTTTTAGAAGGTGTTGAGGTAATTACTTATGAAGCCATTCAGCCAGAAATGAAATTATTATAAAACCATAATAAGAAAGAGAAATGACTGATCAGCTTTCCTTACTCTTACTCTCAGTGAGATTGCATTTCATTAGAGCTTTATGGGTGACTGTAGTCTAAGCACGATAAGTGACCTATAACATTCACATAGTAATCAACGATTTTATACGGAGTATTAACTCACCTTACATCATAAACCCGCCAACACTATATATTTTTATTTCTTAGAGGCAAAAGTCTTTTCTTTATTTTAAGTCGTTTTTATTACACTATATATGTAGTTAGTTTTAGCTTGCGGTTTTGGAGCTGAGTGGTTCTAGTGTCACAACTCTGTGCATAACTCGTCCACGTGGCGAGTTGTGGTTGGTAGAGGGGTGGTGGTGGGTCACTCCTCCACCAACCACAACTCGCCATGTGGGCGAATTGTGCACAAAGTTGTGCACAAAGGTTGTGTCACCAAAATTTTCCTTTAGAGTTAGGACAAAAGAAGGGAATTTGGCAAAAATTGACTTGTCCCTTTTGCCTAAAAAATGTAATAAAATGCCTATATTTTGAAACTATCTAACAAAATACCCCTGTTTTGAAATTTAATTTTCTAAAAATCGAGTTTTACATTAAAACTCAATTTTTAGATAATCAAGTTATAGGCAATCCAAAAAAAAAAAAAATTAATGGAACTCGAGTTCTGTGTAAATTTTTCCAAATAACTCGATTTTCGTCAAATCGAGTTTACATTGAAACTCGATTTTTTTCAGAACAGAAATATTTTGCAACATCTTTTAGACGAAAGGACAAATGCCTATTTTGGACAAGGGACTTCATTCATACTATTGGACTCTATAATAATAATATTATTATTATGACGTTGCGACTTCAACTAGGATTTTATAAACCATTGTAAAATTTTTAAATTACGCTTGATGGCTGATGCATATTCTTGGATAGAGTGGATAGACCCATTATTTTCGGTTTGACTTTGAATGCAAACTTGAGTCACAATGTCACATGAATATAAGGGTGTTGACAAAAGCAAAAGCTACTCTTTTGCATAATATAAAAATGAGAAATGTTAATTGATGCCTAAAAGTATTTGTTAGTGAACTACTTTAGAAAAAAATTATAGGAAGAAAAAAAAAAGTAATAATTTGATAGTTTTTTTTACTTTCCATAAAAATAATGTCAAAATTTTCCTTAAATAGTTTGTTAACAATTACCCTAAGAGTACCTATTAACATAAACTATACAAAATAAAACCATTTAAGAATCCTCTAGACTCTAGAGTTGTTAGGAATTGTAGATACTAGATAACTCTATCTTAGATTTCTTAAAATCCAATCCATTTGTTTGGAAAGGAATTGATTTAATTTTATCATAATATCAACAATTAAAGGACAAAAGGGGCTTCTGCCCTTTTTGGGCAAATTAAATAGAAAAATGTCCCCCTTCCCAAACTAAATAGGGAAATATCCCTCTTTTGAAAATCGAGTTTCTCAAAATCAATTTAGGCCCTATAGCGGCGTTTTTAAGGAGCCTATAGTGACGTTTTAAGGACCTATAGTGACGTTTTTTAACTCGACTTTAAAGAAATTGAGTTATAGGTAAAAAAAAAGGCCACTATAGGTTGATTTCATTACCTATAACTCGATTTTATTGAAATTGAGTTAAAAAATGTCACTATAAACTCCTTAAAAACGCCGCTATAGGGTCCAAATCGATTTTGAAAAATTCGATTTTTAAAAGAGGAGCATTTCCCTAATTAGTTTGAGAATGGGGGCATTTTCCTATTTAATTTTCCTGAAAAGGGCAGAAACCCCTTTTGTCCAACAATTAAACAAATATTGACTATCACTATTTTGGTATCTACTTATGTTATTAATGGTATGGAAAAATCTAATCCATTTATTTCAAATTGGATGAGTTGAATTTTAGGAAATTCTAGAGATAAACTGATTTCTTTTTTTTTTTTTTAGAGAAACAAAATCTAAAATATCTTAATTAAGCTTTGAATGTCAGTATTCCAAGTGTTTTATTGCAACTTAAAAAAAGTTAAAATTCAATATTTCAAATGTAAAAAACAATATAATATTGTCCTAATCTATTTTAGTCCAAAATTTTAAAACATAATAAAGGGGGAAATCATATTTGATGGGATAACAAAAAATTACATCTATAGCTCGTCCAGATGGGTCATCCATCTCGAATGGTTAGCCAAACATCCAAGACCATCTCCTATTCGTCCAGAACTCTCGTCCTTGGGAAATTGACCAACTGAATAAACCCCATAATCAAGTCGAAGGGGTCGCCCACATGCGAACCGCATGGACGACCAAACAACGGCATGACAGAGGGTCGTCCATAGGCATTGCACATGGACGACCCCACAATACATAGCAAAATCTGGAGCGCATAACCAGTCCGTGTTTATCGCCGCCAATTCCTCCCAAGTATGTAACTTCCAGCGACGGTTATGGTTTCAATAGCAGTTAAGGTCTGAATTCCAAGAATCTGGGGGAAGTTACCCAAACCAATAACCGCTTCGAAGTACCCTATATAAGGACTGGTCTGAACCATGCAAAGGTATGATGAAACTCTGAGATATTACTCCCGAAAAGTTGGAACTACATTTTTCCTTGTTGAGAAAACTAACTTTATCATCGGAGGATATTTGGCCGGTCCACCCCGGTCATCCTCTCACTGTTTTCTTCTTTTCAGGCCTTCGCTACCGCCGTAGCCCACCTAAGCCGAAGTGTTCAACTAACTGATTTTGCACATCATCAGTTGGCGCCGTCTGTGGGGAGCGTAAGTTGTTTTACGATTTGGCTTTCTGCAACAAAAAAGGTTGAATGGTTCGGACTAGGTCGAGGGCTACAAGCCCAGGCCATCAGGGAAGCAAAGACGCTTCAAGCAACCCCCATCGCGATCGCCAATCAGCGCCTGTCATGCAGTCGCCTTCCATCCAACATATACAATCCATGGCGGCCGCAATGGCGGAGTTAACTCGCCAAAATCAAGAATTGACTAGGGAGATGGAGAGGCAGCGCCGTGAAGGACATGCTGAGAGACAGTCCCAAAGTCAAGAAGATAGAGGAGGAAATGCTGAGCCCGAGGCTCAGTCAAGAGGCACCACTTCGCGAAGGGTGCCACGTTTGGAGAAGGAAATGGATCAGATGAGGAACGTTATGGACGAGATGAAGGAGAACATGAGAAGGACAAATCCCGTCGAGGATTTGGTTCATCGAACAGATTCCCCTTTCACGGCTTCCATCAATGGGCATCCTTTGCCGCCGAAGTTCAAAATGCCTTCCCTGGATTCATATGATGGAGCGCGTGATCCTTTCGATCATATTGCTACGTTCAAGACTACAATGCATCTCCAAGGAGTTCCAGACGAGATTATGTGCAGAGCCTTCCCTACCACCCTCAAAGGACCAGCGCGAGTATGGTTCAGCAAAATACCCCCGAATTCTGTAAGTTCTTTCGAAGATTTAAGCAAATTATTTGTCAATAATTTCATTGGAGGACAGAGACACAAACGTTTTTCGTCCAGTTTGCTGACCATAGAGCAAGGAGAGAATGAAAGCCTGCGTTCCTTCATCACACGCTTTAACAGGGAAGCCCTAACAGTAGACGAGGTGGACGACAAACTACTATTGGCAGCCTTCCACAATGGGGTTAACTCGGACTTATTCATTCACAAGTTGTATGAGAAAGAGCCCCAATCCATGGCTGAACTCGTCCATTCAGCCCAGAACTTTATGAATGCAGAAGACGCCATCATAGCTAAGAAGAGGAAGAGAGCTGAAAGAATGGAAGTCAATCCCCCGCGTCACTCTGATCAAGGGCCTCGTCCAAAGAAGGGACGAACGGAAGATAAGAAGGATCGAGACAGGGATAACAGGAAGGCAGGCCCATCAGCAAGAAGTCAGACTTACACACCATTAAATGCCCCATTCGATCAAGTGCTCATGCAGATCAAAGATGATCCTTCCTTGAAGTGGCCAGAAAAGATGAAGGGAGATCCTAACAAACGCAATAAGAATAAGTATTGTCGCTTCCATAGGGATCATGGCCATGACACGGACGAGTGTTATGACTTGAAGCAGCAGATTGAGAATCTCATTAGACAAGGAAAGTTGAGGCATTTCGTTGGAAGGGATCATAAAGATGAAAAACTGAAAGCGAAAATGGAAGAGTCATCACGACCCCCACTTGGAGAAATAAGGGTTATCATCGGTGGGGCATCGACAGGACAATCTTCCAAGGCAAAGAAGATGTACCTCAAAGCAGTGCAAAATGTCCAACACTCTGGACGACCCCCAGGGACGAAGGGGACGGACGAGCCAACCATTTCTTTCACAGATGAGGAAGCTGAAAGAATTCATCATCCACATGACGATGCCATAGTTATTACCCTACTTATAGCAGATTACAGAACTAGGAGGGTGTTGGTGGATAATGGAAGTTCAGCAGATATATTGTATTATCCTGCCTTCCAGCAGATGAGGCTTGGACGAGATCAGCTTCGTCCAGCATGCTCGCCACTGATAGGATTTGGAGGAATGAAGGTGCAGCCCGTAGGTACCATTACCTTGCCTGTAGTGGTAGAGTCATACCCGCAGCAGATAACTAAGGAAGTAAATTTCCTTGTGGTGGATTGTTCATCCTCATATAATGCCATCATTGGAAGACCAACCTTGAACAGTTGGAAGGCGGTAACATCTACCTACCATCTATCAGTCAAATTCCCCACGGAGTGCGGAATTGGACAAGCACAAGGAGATCAGTTGGCGGCCAGGGAGTGTTATCTAGCCATGTTGGCTATGGACGAGCAGATGCAGACCATGAGTATAGAAGAAAGAAAAGTTGTTGCAGAACCGATTGAAGTATTGGAAGATGTTTTGTTACAAGAAAATGATCCAGAAAAATTCACTAGAATTGGAACAAGTATGAAGGAGAAGGTGAAAGAAGACCTCGTCCATTTTCTAAAAAAGAATGTCGATGTTTTTGCATGGAGTCATGATGATATGCCTGGCATTGATCCAAGTGTAATCACTCATCGACTGAATGTGTCCCCTTCTTCTAAGCCTATTCGCCAAAAGAAAAGAGTGTTCGCCCCTGAACGAGAGAAGGCTATCAAGGAAGAGGTTCAAAAACTAACCACAGCACAGTTCATCCGGGAAGTCTATTACCCAGATTGGTTGGCAAATGTAGTGATGGTAAAAAAAGCAAACGGCAAGTGGAGGATGTGCGTTGACTTCACTGACTTGAACAAAGCTTGCCCTAAGGATAGTTATCCCTTGCCTCGTATTGACCAACTGGTTGATTCTACGGCTGGCCATCAACTTTTGAGCTTCATGGACGCCTTCTCTGGATATAATCAGATAAAGATGGATGAGGCAGATCAGGAAAAGACATCCTTTATTACAAGTCAAGGTTTGTTCTGTTACAAGGTAATGCCCTTCGGTCTGAAAAATGCAGGGGCAACTTACCAAAGGTTGGTGAATCATATGTTTCGTCCACAGATAGGACGGAATATAGAGGTATATGTGGATGACATGCTTGTGAAGAGCTTAGATGAGGGAAGCCACTTAGATGATCTTCAGGAAACTTTTGAAACACTTAGGCGGTACAAGATGAAGCTGAACCCAAGTAAATGCGCATTCGGAGTATCGTCAAGAAAGTTCCTAGGATTCGTGGTTTCAGAGAGAGGAATTGAGGCAAATCCAGACAAGATCAAAGCCATACTGAACATGGAACCACCGAAGAACATCAAGGAAGTCCAATCCTTAACTGGACGAGTTGCAGCTTTGAACAGGTTTGTCTCAAAAGCCACCGATAAGTGTTTGCCCTTTTTTAAGATTCTCAGGAAGGCGTTTGAGTGGACGGACGAGTGCCAAAGGGCCTTCCAGGACCTAAAGCACTATCTCACTACGGCTCCATTGCTAAGTCCGTCCGTGCTAGGAGAAGAATTATATCTGTACTTAGCAGTGTCCCCACATGCCGTAAGCTCAGCGTTAATCAGGGAGGAAGAAAAGGTGCAAAAGCCTGTGTATTATACTAGCCGGGCTTTGAGAGGAGCGGAAGGAAGGTACCCATTGATAGAGAAGTTAGCCTTCGCGCTAATAACAGCTTCCAGGAAGTTAAGACACTACTTCCAAGGTCATGTCGTCATAGTCATGACTGATCATCCACTTAAGAAGGCAATGAACAAACTTGAAGCTGCAGGACGATTGATCCAATGGGCAGTTAAGCTCAGTGAATTTTGATATTCGATACCAACCGAGGAATGCAATAAAAGCACAAGCCCTGGCAGATTTCATTGCAGAATTCACTCCAAGTTATGAGGACTTAGATGAGAAAGAAGACAGTAAGAAATGGGTTGTCCATGTAGACGGGTCATCTACACTGTATACAGGAGGTATAGGAGTTGTTTTGCAGTCACCAGAAGGAGATAAATTGAAGTACAAAGCTCGCCTGCAGTATCAGACAACTAACAATGAAGTGGAGTATGAAGCCCTTCTTAAAGGGTTAGAGTTGGCTAGATCTGTAGAAGCAAGCTTAGTACTCGTCCTGGGAGACTCACAGTTGGTCATAGGCCAAGTAAATGGAACATGTGAAGCCAAGGAAGACAGAATGAAGAAATATTTAAGGAAGGTGTTACGCCTTGTGAAGAAATTCAGGGAAGCTAATTTTGTTCAAATCCTGAGGGAAGAGAACGTGGAAGCAGACACTTTAGCGAAGGAAGCCTCCGCTAATGAAGCAATGGACAAGTTAGATGAAATACGATACATGCCAAGTATAGACCTTTCAGAAATGTTGCAAATAGAAGGAGAGGAGAATTGGATGACTCCGATAGTCTCATATTTGAAGGACGGAAGGCTTCCAGAAGGGAAGGACGAAACTAGGAAGCTCAGAGTTAAATCAGCCAGATATATCCTTATGGACGAGGTGTTGTACAAAAGAGGTTTTTCACAGCCATACTTGAGATGTTTAGCTCCGGACGAGGCAAATTACATGCTGAGAGAAGTTCATGAAGGAGCGTGTGGAAACCACTCAGGAGCTAGATCACTCGTCCACAAGGTCATTCGTGCAGGGTACTACTGGCCAACCGTCCAAGTTGATGCTAAAGCATATGTTAAGGTATGTGACCAATGTCAACGTTTCAGTAACATTCCTAGACAGCCTTCAGAATACCTCACCCCAATGATGGCCCCTTGGCCTTTTGCACAGTGGGGTTTGAATATTTTAGGCCCCTTTCCAACTGGAACCAGACAGATGAAATTCTTGGTAGTTGGCATAGATTATTTCACTAAATGGGTGGAAGCTGAACCCTTAGTGAAAATTACACAACAAAATGTCAAAAACTTCGTCTGAAAGGACATAATATGCAGATTTGGGGTACTAAGAGTACTAGTATCTGACAATGGACGACAATTTGACAACACCCCCTTCAGAGAATTTTGTGATCAACTTGGAATCAAGAATCATTATTCCTCACCCTCCCACCCACAAGCTAACGGACAAGCAGAAGTAGCAAACCGATCCTTGTTGAAAATCATCAAGACTCGGCTTGAAGGGGCAAAAGGAGTATGGCCAGATGAATTACCAGGTGTTTTGTGGGCTTACAGAACAACAGCAAGGACTCCCACAGGAGAGACTCCTTTTCAAACTGGCTTATAGGAGTGAAGCAGTCATACCAGCAGAGGTACATATGGCCAGCCATAGGGTGATGAAGTACCAAGACGAGGAAAATAACGAGCAGCTTCGTCTTAACCTTGATCTTATAGACGAGGTAAGGATGGACGCGGAGCAAAGAACTGCAAGGTACAAAAATCTCATGGCAAGACAACACGATGCCATGGTGAAACCCAGGCGCTTCAGCATTAGAGATCTCGTCCTTAAAAGGGTCTCTTTGGCAACCAAAAATCCGGCCCATGGGAAACTGGGACCAAACTGGGAAGGACCTTACAGAGTTATCAACTCCAAGAGACAAGGATCCTACTATTTGGAAGCCCTGGATGGACGAAAGTTAGAGCACCCGTGGAATGTTGAATACCTAAGGAAATACTATCAATGAAGGGTGGTCAGGGACGAGCCCTGACATGGACGAGAACCTTGGACGTTTGAAGTAATGCTTAATATTATCTTTCATTATTTGCTTATTACTATTTTGTTTTAAGTATGTAAGTATGTTATGTTACTCATGGACGAAGTTATGTTGTATTATGTGTTTTTAATTCCCTAAAAGCACAAGCTCTTAAGCATGTGCCATGATTGTGGACGAATGATTACATAGTATGGATTTCTAAATATACATATGGTGTGTTTTAAATATGTATGATTGTATGGGAATCCTTCATTTTCTATGATTCAAAATGATCCACGGAAGGCGAAAAAGCCAAGGACGAGTAAAATCCTTGGACGCAAGGAAGTATCGTCCAAAAAAGCTTTCCTTCAGATAAGGATAAAGCAAGAAAAATAAACAAGGTATGTCCATCTAAGCTCAAGACGAGACAAACCTGAATTGCAATCATCTACGCCATGGACGAACAATGTGCGTGTAAAAACACCACAGCCCCATAGACGAATCTAACCAACTTAACAATCCAGCCCATGGATGAGCATTAGTTGGGAAATTTTTAAGGACGAGTAAACAGTCGTCCAAAAATCTGAACAATTGGATCTAGTGAAAAGACGTCATTCATGGACAAACATTACAAGGAATAAACATCTCACGATGTTATACATGAAGGAACTCGTCCATATATTCAAGACGAGGTAAAGCTTTAATAAGAGGGAAAATCCCACAACCATAAAAATGGTATGGACGACATTAATAAAGCTTGTTCACAAAAGCTTAAAGAATATTCAAACACAATGAATAGTGAAAAGGAAAAGCATTCATACATTCATAAAAATTTAAAGGGTAGACGACCACCGTCCAAAAACCCTTGAGTATTGCTTGTTCATAAAAACTCGTCCATAGATTTGGACGAGGAAATTGTACTCAAATGAATTTTTTTTTTTTTTTTTAAAAAAGAAAAAAAGAGAGAAGGATAAAAGCCCAAAACATTAGGGCACTTTCTAACAAAAATATAAACTTTTTGAAAGATGAAGTCATTCTGCTGGATTCGTCTTCGGATCGTCCTGGGTCACCTCATTAGAGTCGTCCTCTACATTGACATCTCCAGAACTCGTTGCTAGCACAGAACTTTCTGTAGCAAGAGGAAGCTTGAAGGAATCAAAATTTAACTCAGGGAAAGCCTCCTTAGCGTCAGCACGGAAGTCTTCATAACCAGCAGCATAATGGCTGTCTAGACGATTCTTATATTCGGCAGACTTCTTGAAAGCTGCTATGGCTTCTTCACGAGCTTTCTCCAAGGACGAGGCAAACTCTGAAGCTTGTCCTTCCAGATAAGCTATACGAGTATCTTTTTCAATAGCATCTGCCTTGAGCTCTTCCACATCGTTCTTCAGCTTCGTCTCACTTGCTAGCAAACGGTTGAAGTCGTCCTTCAGCCTGATCACTTCCCCTTTTCTCAACAAGACTTCCTTGTTCAGCTCTTCAGTTTTCTCCTTCGCCGTCTTAGCCTCCTCAGCGAGCTCCTTCGCTTGGCATGTGGCTGTGTAAAACTTTGACATAGCCTGTACATGGACGAAAGAAAGTTAGAAAATTCTACCTTTTTGAAAAATCTTTAAAAACACTCAAAGGCGAGTGAAATTCATACCTTGAAGAGATCATGGATGCCAGAGCGTTCAAACTCCTTCACTGACATGTTATAGCATTCATTAATCTCGTTGTCAGTGACGATTCCTTTGAACGTCCTCCATGCATAATTCTCGTCCAGCACCAAGTTGGAAGGACGATCAGAAGGCTCTGACGAATGAGGTTTTCGAGGAGTCTTAGTTGGAGGGGGAATAGGATTAGCTGAAACAGGGTGTATTATTTGGACGGGCTCCACATTGACAGAAGGCTCGTCCAGATTCACTGTCGGAGGAGTGAACTTAGGGACCTTGGGAAGGGAGGTCTGAGTGGTTTTTGGTTTCTTAGGACCTCGACGACTAGGAAGGTCGTCCAGGTCCACAGCACTTGAAATTTTTTTAGACTTCCTCTTCCCAGCCTGGACGGCCCCTTTCTGGACGACAGGAGGCACAGAAGTACCCTCGTCCCCACTAAGTATTGTTTTGTCTTTATTCTCCCTCATTGTAATTATTCCTATAGACGAGAAAAATCAGTTAAAAAAAAAGGGAAAGGAGAAAGAACAGAAAGAAGTAAAGAGGGGTGGACGACACTTACTTTTACGGGTAGTTTCTTCGTGACCCAAATTTTTAGCAGTGGGTTCTGGACCAAGTCCCCAGGTAGCCAAACTGCTAAAGGTCACTAGTTCGTGAAAAGACCTTCTAGGGAAGGCACGAACTTTATCTATTTGATCTAAATAAAATCTGTCCAAACGTGGACGAACAACAGCTGCACCAATAAAAGAAAGATGGTTAGACGATGGAAAGTCAGAAAAGTGTAAGGAACAAAATGAATAACATGGAAGGAGAACATACCCTCAGGACGAAGGCGACCTATGGGGCTGGTAAAAGGAGGGAAGGGGGCATTACTAACGTCTGTTGGGTCCCCAGCCCAGTTTCCAGAAATAATAAAAAACTCTTATTTCCAGAGCCTATCAGACGAGCTACGGCCCGTTATTAAACTATAATGAGAGCCTCTGGACGAGAACTGGTAAAAACCAGCAGATTTTTTTATCTCTGAGGGCTTATAACAGTAAAGGAACTCGTCCACCGTTAAAGGACAGTTCCCTTCCAATGCCTCACGCCATAACACTTGCATGGCAACTATCGTCCTCCAACCATTGGGATTAAGTTGGTTAGGACCAATACCTAACCTATGAAGAAGATCTCTACAAAATGAATTTAAGGGAAACCTAAGATCAGCTAAGAGATAAGATGAGTATACTCCTAAACTAGAGGAAGGCGAACAACACCACTCTCCTTCCCTGGGTAGACGAGGTTCAAGCTCAGCAGGAATTTGGTATCTATCAACTAAGGTTTTTAACTTAGGAGCGTCTAAGGTGGATGCAACCTCAGGCGCACAGCTATATATGATGTTTTCTTCTTCCTCCTCCTCGTCCTGAGAAGGGCTGAGTGGCGCTCTAGACGAGCTAGCCCCAATTCCAGAGGCCATCCTACGTTGCATTTCTTGAAATTCTTCTAAAGAAATGCTAGGCACTCCAGACAAATATTGCTCGTCCGAGGAACTACTAAAACTAGTGCTACCCTCATCACTCTCATAACTCCCAGATGAGACGTCCTGATACTCGTCTATTTCTCTCTCTATACTACTAGACGAAGACATAGCTAAAGGAAAGATCAAAACGAAAACCTAAAGAGAAGAGGAAGTACTTGAGAACTAGGACGAATGCTAGACGAGAATCTTGGACGAGATAACAGAAGGAAGTTTATGATGAGGTGAAGGGCAAGAAAGAGAATGTGCTTATTTATAGGGCCCAGGAGTAGGGTCAGCGAAGCGACACCATCCACTAAGGAAATGACATGTGGCAATCGCATGGGGAAATGCAATCGATTTAACTGCTCAACGTATTAAACAGTGACACGTGGTTGTATAAAAGGGAGGAAATCCCTATAATGTCCCTAGACGACACCCTGGACAAGGGGGCAACTGATGGGATAACAAAAAATTACATCTATAGCTCGTCCAGATGGGTCGTCCATCTCGAATGGTTAGCCAAACATCCAAGACCATCTCCTATTCGTCCAGAACTCTCGTCCTTGGGAAATTGACCAACTGAATAAACCCCATAATCAAGTCGAAGGGGTCGCCCACATGCGAACCGCATGGACGACCAAACAACGGCATGACAAAGGGTCGTCCATAGGCATTGCACATGGACGACCCCACAATACATAGCAAAATCTGAAGCGTATAACCAGTCCGTGTTTATCGCCGCCAATTCCTCTCAAGTATGTAACTTCCAGCGACGGTTATGGTTTCGATAGCAGTTGAGGTCTGAATTCCAAGAATCTGGGGGAAGTTACCCAAACCAATAACCGCTTCGAAGTACCCTATATAAGGACTGGTCTGAACCATGCAAAGGTATGATGAAACTCTAAGATATTACTCCCGAAAAGTTGGAACTACATTTTTCCTTGTTGAGAAAACTAACTTTATCATCGGAGGATATTTGGCCGGTCCACCCCGGTCATCCTCTCACTGTTTTCTTCTTTTCAGGCCTTCGCTACCGCCGTAGCCCACCGAAGCCGAAGTGTTCAACTAACTGATTTTGCACATCATCAATATTAAAATTTAGAAATTGCAATTTATAATTTATTCTATAATATACCCTCAAATTAAAGCATTAGAGGCTAACCCTGCCTTTATAAATGCTTCACTAATGCCAACACAAATGTCCATAGAGCATTTTTCAATCTTCATTTCTTAAATTAGATCAAAATTAAAGTGAGAATGTGAGGTGTACATGGATCAGGTTGGAGGGTTTTTTAATCGAACCCGAGCTTATCGAGTTTGTTGATACCCATTTTTGCAACACATTTTCTACGAGCCCGATTCAACCAAGTCCAACTTCCTTGTGGGCTCAATTCATATATTATATTATATTTTATTATTTTAAGCACGGCCCAAGCCCATGCAACTTACTGAGGAAAATTGAGGAAGTGTGGTTTGGAGGGTATGAGTTGGTTCCTTTCAGACCTTTTGCATGAGCCCAGCCTATGCGTGCTACCAAGTGGGCAAGGGACACTGATAACACCTATGGCTCATAAAGGAGGTCTTGTACCCAAAATTTCCATTCCAAAAGAGTTTTTATGCTCTAGCTAACCCTAAGTGACTGGCCTTGTTTGCTGTAACAACCAAATGCAATCTCCAAGGACCTGCCATGTCTAGGAAACATCAGCCCATGAATTTAGGCTACTTTATTTCCCAAATTATGCAAAATGCAAGGCATCCCTCTTACCCAATTAAATCAAATCTGACCATAACTTCTTTGATTGATACCTTGGAGTTCAAAGCCTCTTCTATTGACCAAAAACAGTTACTTAGAGCACCCCAAGTTCAATACAAAAGGCCCCAATCAGATTCAAAAGGAACGAACCACGTTTTTCCCATAAAACTGAAACTTGAGAGCAAAAACCCACTGACTCAAGAAACATTCTCATAATTCTGAACCTTAGGGGTGGAAATATAGGTACAAGCTTTCTTCCTCACAACATCTCTCAATTTCCTATTCTCACTGACTATGGGTTGAAATTTCAGACCCGTTATGTTTTTATGTTTTTTCTGCACTTTTGTTAAGCCCATTCAGCCCGCTAACATTCTCACAATTCTGAAGCATAGGGGTGGAAATGTGGGTACAGGAGAACCTTCCCTCTCTTCCTCATAACCTCTCTCAAATTCCTCTTTTCGCTGACTGTGGATCGAAGTTTCAAACCTACTACGTTTTTATACTTTTTCTGCACTTTTGTTATTAGCATTTTGATTCTCTCTTGTCAAAGCACCATTAGCCTTTTATTCATTATACATTTGGAATTTTGGACTTGGTTCTCTACAATAAACACTTCTAAAGAATCCAAGGGGAGATTTGGGTCATTCTCGCATTTTCAGCCATTGTCGCAAAAACGTCCTCAACACTATTAATTACATTTTTTTAGTAAATTATTACAATTCACATAATATATCGAAATTATATTGCAAATTTTCGAACTCGTCAAAACTAATTCTTAAAATACCAAAATAAATCAAAGTAAAAATTTAAAGTAAGAGTAATAAAATAAAATTAAATATATGGTGTCTCAAATTGGGTTAGATAAAGTGGGGAGAAAGAAATTAACAACTCGAATCCAATCTAAACTAAGACTCATAATAAAATTCCCCACTCACCAATCCAACGAAACCAGTCTTGTTGAATTAGTAGATTGGATGCACACCCCTAACCGTAACAACAATAGTTAGAAGTTATCATTGTCTTTTGAGTAATTACTCCTTGAATATGTCTTTTCAAATGTCCATACTTTGGATGGGTGAAGTGCAAATGCCTAAAGCAATCTACTGCTAGAAGTTATCATTATCTTTTGAGTAATTACTCCTTGAACGTGTCTTTTCAAATGTCCATATTTTGGATGGGTGAATTGCAAATGCCTAAAGCAGATACTAATTAAGACTTGACCTTGATACTTAGCCCAAAAATAAAGAAACCATGATACAAATAACTAGTGTCCTGGGTCATTAAATTAAGGGGATTTTTCCTTATAAAATAAGTTAATGTATATTTAATAATCTATTAAAAGATTTTTATTTTGTCAAACTATGTATATATATTAAGAAACTACATCTAATTACCATGAATTTGTGGAAAATTATTAGGTACTCCCGGAGTACCATAAATGCGTAGTCCCTCCTCTCACATGAATGGTGGGTCCTACCATGAATTTAATTAGTGGGACCCACCATTCATGTGAGAGGAGGGAGTACGCATTTATGATACTCCGGGAGTACACAATAATTTCCCTGAATTTGTACATGCAAAACAGTAAATTATTGATAACTTTTTTGTTTATGGGTAACCTATATCCTCAAGATAATAACATTATCCAAAACAAAGATTTAAATCCTTTAGATTTCCTATGGTACTCTACCAGTAGATTTTCTTAAATCCTAATAACTCTTTAATGATTTAATAGTTAAAATTCTGCCATGTCAGCATTCTACTGACAATATTCTTAAAATAATAAAATAATGTTGCAAATAAAACAATTAATATTATTGTTAGTGAAATGCTGACATAACAGAATCTAGACCATTAAATCATTAAAAAATGGTTAAGATTTAAAAAATTATATTTGGTAGAATACCCTAAAAAGTCTAAAGGATCTGAATCCCCAAAACAAAAATGCATTAAATGGAATGCAAAGAGTTGGTGCGGTGCCCTTATGAGTTATATGACCTTCCTAACTTTAACTAATAAATGGACATTGATTTAGAGCACCCACCCTCTCATCCTTCTTAATAAATGAAAATGCGGATTACATTTTTTGGACCTCAAAGTTTTTTTTTTTTTTTTTTTTTTTTTTTGGAGAAGGTGGACCTCAAAGTTCAAACACCACCCCCTCCAAAAAAAAAAAAAAAAAAACTATTCCAAATGAAAAAAAAAATTCAAATTCTTAAACACTTGATTTGACTACTTTCCACTTTTGTCAAAAACAAAAGGAATGGGTCCAAAACAGCATCAAAACCAATTTTGACGTTAGAATCGAAGGCACAGTGTGCATAGTGCATACTACTGCACTGCTGCATAACCAGACAGATCTAAGCACGCAAGCCTCACTTCAGAGAGTCTATTAGAGTTTGGAAGCATTTGATTTGCTCTATTTGCAGCAGAAAGAGAGCGAAAACACCCCCCCTCCCAATTAACACTCCCACCTCCCTCTCGAATCTCACTCTTTTTCTTTTCTTTTTTCTCTCTCTCTTTTGTTTTTTACAATAAAAAGAAAGAATGAATAAAAAATATCTCGGTTTGGGTTACTTCGAAAATTGGATTCCAGAGAGAGCGTAGACCCTACGCCACACGTTTCCTATAGCCCCATTCATAATTTTCTTGCTTTCCAACGGCCAACCAAATTAAGATTTTTGAACTGTTTCAAAATCATTCAAAAATCAAAACCCCCAAAGTCCTATCCCCAAACCCAAATATCTTTCCCCCGCGCCCTCTCACAAGTCACAAATGAGTCAAATTGCCCACCATTATAGTTCTAACTTTCAATTTTTTTTTTTATAAAAAAAAATCACTAAAATAGATTGAAATAAATAGAAAAATACTAAGTAATAATTATAAAAAAAATAAAAATACATATTAAAGTCTTCCTAATCAGTTACATGCCTAATCAACCTACCTCACCCACCATGGAAAAAAATGTACACTAAACTAGGGGCCCGTTCGAACCAGGTTCATTCATCAATGTCTCCGGTTCTTTTCCTATCTTCTCTAATCCCTATTTTTCATCTAACTAGATTTAATTTTTTTTTTTTTAAGAAAAAAAAATATAATATTACTCAAAAACTGGGCACAACCGCAGGAGCCAAACTGGACTGAGTCGTCACGACCGGCACTTCCTTCTTCCGCCGCATCTCCAGCACTTTACGGTGGTGGTTGGAGTGCAACTCGTTCGAGAAAGTCGGGCTACAAGCGGGTCTGTATTCGGGTAAGAGCCGACCCGACTTGAACCGAACACCGCAAGCGTTACAAAGGGTTTTGGCTCCTAGTGGACCGGTTCTCCACTGTGGTGTCTTCTGCACACCGCAATGGCTGCACCGCCTCGGAGTCTGGGTTCCACCCACAGTTTCCTTGGGTTTTTTCTTCTGCCTCTTCACCGGCAGTTGTGCTTCAGCGTAAACCGGCTCGACCGGTTCCAGGTTCTGCCCTGGATTAACGTAGACGAGCCAAGGGCTTGAAGGAGACGAAGAAGTGGACGAAGAGGTGGTTGTTGAACTCGAAGATGACTCTGTAAGCGAAGGGGACCCAAGAGACCAAACTCGACCGCCGGTTCGAGTGCGTTTGCTTCTAGCCTTGGCCGGAACCGGAGTCTTGAAACACGGCTTTTCCGGTTCAGGTTCTGAATCAGGCACTTTGGGCTTGTCGGTTAAAATAACAGTCGGATAAGGTTCAGAGAATTCCGAGAAAGAATCCTCAACAAAATGGGATAGCCATTCTAAGTCCGCTAATTCATCCGCCTGTTATAAAAAAAAAGACGGTGACTTTGGTCAATAACAACCGACCTAAACCTTAAAAAGTAACCGTTTTTTAAGAGAGAGAAAAAAAAAAAAATAGTACCGGAACGCCGAGTTCGCTTGTGGGTACGGAGCCAAACTCGTCTTTGCTGGCAGTGAAAGTGGTGGTTTTGGTGTTGGAATTTTCGTGGTCAGAGACAAAGCTTTTATCTTTTTCCTCTTCTTCTTCTTTCACAAACCCATCTTCGTTAGACAAGTCAAGTAGTTCGTCTACAAAAAAATCGTCACAAGCCAAGCCATTTTGCTCTTTCACTGCCCACAACTCTTCAGAAGCCGCCTGTGGGGTTGGTTTCAAGGCCATTTCTTTCCTAAAACTGGTTTTCAAAGCCGCTTCCACGCATTCCATTTCCGCTTCACCCTACAAAAACAAACAAAACCAAAAATTTTAAAAGACAGAAAAACTTTGTCAAAAAAAAAAAACCCAAAATTTGTTCCATGTTTTTCACAGCCCAAAAAGGTGTTACCTGAACAGAACGATAAGTTTGAAAAGGAAGAGAAGGGAGAGACGTAGTGATAGGGGTAGTGTTGGGTGCAGAAGAGGGTGGGTTGGAAGAAGTAAAGGTGTGGAATTGGAAGAAAAAGAGGTGGTGAGTTCGGTAAAGCATTGAATAAGAGAGGAAAGCGTCCGTGGCTCTTACTAAAAGTACCCGTCTCTCTCTCTCTCTCTCTCTCTCTCTCTCTCTCTCTAAATTTAATTTTCTACCCTTTTAATTTTTATCTCTCTATATTTGTGTATGTATATTTAATTATTTATACTTTTGATAAATAAATATACGTTGCTATACACATCTAACGGTACTGAACAATAAATACGCAAAATTATAATTTAAAAAAAAAAAAATTGTTCACGAGGGCTGCCCCTGTGAAAGGGTACCGGGTACAATATAGAAAGGTTGAGTCATGGCTGAGTGGGGCTCATATGATATGTCTATCTAAAGGCTGCTACCAATTTTATGAATCTTCCTTCCGTTTAAAACATTTCGAATTTTTGAAAGAGATGTAAAAACTAAAAACTAAATAGGATATGGTGTTGTCTGTTCTAAAAAAAAAAAAAAACTAGGTTCGTGAGGACCTAGGTAATCTCGCTACCTTTCTGTGTTTTTTTCTTCTCCTTTTTTTTTACTTTTCTTTTAAGAAAAGAATTTGGCACCTCTCTTTTGACTAATTTACGTTACTAGCCTACCGCGTTGATCGCCACTCATTTTGGCTGTTTTTACCATTTTCATGGTTTCCTTTATTTCCCTCTTATAGTTTTCCAACTTTGATATGTGGGAGTAGTAATTTTATCCTAAAAAGGCAAAGCACAGGTTCATAGTCATAGATTCATTACAGACAGCTAATTCTTGATTTTCTTTTTCTTTTACTTTTTTTTTATTTTACTTTCCTTATTCTGTTTGACGGTTGAGATTCGGGTTTTAGGATTGTGCAATATTGTTAAGGATAAAGGATAATTGGCCTAGATCAAGTAGGGTTGGTCAAGTGGTTAGACACTTGGTCTCAAAGTGACTGTTTTGAACTCTCTAATTCAAGTCCGAGTACCAGCACATTGAAAAAACTACTTAGGCCAGCGATTTACCCTGCTATGAGCTCACCCATCATGATTCACGAACAGTAATTACTCTCTGGTTGAAAGTTTTGAAGGAACAAATATTCAATAGAGTTTTGGTGAAAAATAATAAGTATCCATTATTTTATTGTTTCAGTTAATAAATTGCGAGTCCTTGAACGTTGCTTTGATATTGTCTCGTTGTTCAGTTCTCCTTGTGTCAGTAGTAATTTTCAAACCGGCCATCTACCAATTTAAATGAACATGTCAATGCCAGCATTGGATATTCATTGTCCGCAACAGTTAAAAATGCTGGTCTAAATTGAATAGATAAAGGAAAAAAATGAAATGGTAGAATCTAAGGCTTGTCGTTACTACTGATAGGAAGTAAATCCAGTTGCTAAAAACTGTTTTATATATACATATATATGTGTGTGTGTTAAGTGGAGGAAGGGAAATCGGATTATGGACATCTCCATTGCAAAATGCTTGAAAATACCAATTGACCTGAAGATTATTTACTCTTAAGTCAATGTATAATATCTTCATTCACCTTGATTGATAAACATTTTAGCTACCGTTTGGTCGTTTTGTAACAATGTTATAAAGAATTTTTTTTTTTTTTTTTAATTTTACTTATACTATATTGGACCAATTGTAGGTTCTAGTTAGCTCAACTAGTAAAGTCTCTGATAGTTGAATAAGAGATCTGGAGTTCAATCCCCGCCTACACTAAAAACTGATTAGTGTTTTGGCTTAATGATAATAAGCTATCATTAGGAATGGACACCATAGGTTAAAAATCTCTCAAAAAAAAAAAAACCATGGGTTACGGGTTACCAAACTTCCCACCAAAAAAAAAAAAATTGTTTAACTCTAATTAAGAAAACCCTCAAAAAAAAAAAAAAACTCTAATTATGAAAAATATATACAAAATATTGTGCTAACAAAATGTGCTTCAATTATCACCGCACACCCTTGACGCGATGGTCATTCCACAAGTATAAGTGCTTGTGAGGTACGGGGGGCAAATGCCGAGATTCAAGTCTCTAGGAGGAAGTTTCACACACATATACACTTAGATTAGGCTAGAGTAGAATTTCTATCTTATATATATAAATAAAAAAATAAAAAAAAGTGCTTCAATTGGTTTCTAAAAAAAAAAAAAAAAAAAAAAGTGGATCAATTATTTATTCTATACTTTAAATAACAATAATTTGATTATAAGTTATAACAACAACAACAAACAATAATTTCAATTTTTATAAATAGTTTGCATCCTTTAGAATTCAGAAAACCGATATTACTCATTTCAAATTCAAACTAAAATTTTAATTGTTCGAATAAGTATCAATTTAGCAAGAGTCAAGGTGTGAAATTACACTGCTAAGAGTTTTTATATTATCCAAAAAAAAAAAAAATCCCAAATTATTTAGCCAATTAGCCCTCAAGTCAATGAGTCATTGACACATGACACTTATATTGCTAAATACTAAGAGCATTAGCATTGGGGAATTCTAATTCTACTCTATTTTACCATCTCAAAAAATCACTTTATCATTATACCATACTATTTTACAATACCTCCAGCATCCCAAACTTTTATTTTCCAATTTTACTAATTAAAATAATATATCTACATAATAAAATAATATATCCCCAATTACATCATTTATTCTTTCTTTCTTGTTCTTTCTGCTCAACAACCACAAATTTTACAGAAAACACCATCACCACATGCCCACCACCGCTGCACTACACACAACTGATACCACCACCACCACCAGCCACCCATAATCTACCATCAACACCAAAAAAAAAAAAAAAACCCAGACCATCAAACACCAATCACCCAAACACCACACCAATAACCAAAAAAAAAAAAAAAAAACCACCTGCAGAAATCCAGAATCCAACGCCGATCACCCACGCCAATCCGAACCCACGCACACAAACACAAACTATCAAACCATCAATTGAGCCACACACACACCCACCATCAAACCAATCGAAGCCAGCAACAACCACCACACCCATTAGACCCACGACACCACCCCGATCCATCATCAACCACGGCGCTGCCCCGATCTGCCACATCAAACCATGATCTCCACCAAACCATGAGACCCACAGAGGCTTGATTCAAGGGAAGAGAAAGAAAAAAAAGAAAGGGAAGAGAGATCAAAGAGAGACAAAGAGGGAAGAGACCCACGCCACCACAACTATCTGCCATGCCACGACACCACCTACCCACGCCCACGCCACGGCACCACGCCATATGATCTAGAGATGGGCACCAATCCACATAGAGAGGGATGAGAGAGAAGTAGGGATTGAATGAGAGAAAGAATCAAAGAAAATGGTACCGGTGAGAAAGAGAGAGGAGAGCTCTGTGAGAGAGATGAGTTGAAAGAGAAAAGTGTGAAAAGAGGGAATAAAATATAATTTTTTTGGTTTACAATACTGCTACAGTACAATTCTTTAGAATTGTACTGTAGCAGTATTGCAAAAAAATTTGCAATACTTGTGTTTAGCATTTCTTGATGCAAAGCATTTTGGGGCTGAAAATGTCAAATTCTCCCTACATATGACATTAGCATTCTCCAATACTAATACTCTAAGAGTTCAGCCCGACTGGTCATTGCAAAGGATAAGTGAAAGAGAATAAAATTCTTTCGGTATCCTTTGATTCCTTTCTTAAACATTACTAGTCACATTCTCTTATTTTTCTTTTCCAGCTTCCAAGAACCATTTGAATCAATGCAGAAATTCTGCTTTAGACCAACCATATGAATTCCAAAGGAGATTGACCAATAGTGAAGTTTTGCTTGTTTTGTGTCTACAAGCACTCTAGATCCTAGGGTGTTCTGCCTTCCATTTAACAATGAGAATGCTCAGCTTAAATGTATGACAAATTTGTTTTATAAAAGCATCACCTGCCTAATATCTGTCAAGTTGTAGCAAATATGTAACTCTGCAAGACACCCAAAAAACACATAACAATTTACTATTTAAAAAGCCAGATCATCTACATATTTTATGTATATAATTCAATAGTTGGAGATTTGAATTTTGAACGTTTCTGTTAAAATCATCATAAGATGTCAATTAAGTAACAAGGCTTTTGGCTATATATGAGATAAATGATTTGATATTACCTTTCTGTTTCAATTCATATATGGTTGTAAATTTCTTTTATAGTCTCATACTCTCATTGCATATGATGATTTTGTATCTTGAATTGCCATATGGAAAAGGAAACAACTCACATTTTATCGAGTTATCGTTTTATTTTATTTTATTAATGTAGGGTTGTGAGGTTAATCACTTTCTGTATGGCATGATCTACCATAGGCATCTCACGTTGCCATATAACCCCAAATGCTAATAATGACTCGAACCCAAGCATTGATAGCAAGGCAGACGAGTATTTACCACTAGATCCGTACCCAAGGTTAAAGGTTATCAAATACAACCTTAGATTGAAAAAAAACAATTTCATGAATAATAACCCCTTTTTTTTTTGAGAATTAATTTTCCTGAATAATAACTAAACATGCTATGTTATCATAATTAAATTGTCACAACAAACAAGTCTTGTGTAGCCATATAGGTAATGAATGCAAAATGTTTATCTTCATTTGAAAATTAGTATTTAGTGTCCCAACATTTAAACTAATTTTAAATAACGTGACAATGAGATCTAAGAAATGGAATTTTAACTATTTCTAGTGAAATTAAAAGAATTAGGATTTGGTCTTGTTTTTGTTTTTATTTCTTTCTATTTAAATTATTATTTCTCTATGACTTAAGTTTTGTAATTTAATTGATACTGATGATGCTCGAGATCGTCAGTTGAGTTCGTCAGATGGAGAAGAATCTTCAACCTTCAGAGATGATCACCGGTGTGGTGCCTGCCACAACACCTCCGATGCCAAAGTCAGTATATGAAACTTTCTTTAGAGCAAATCAATGTAAAGTAGAGCAAAATGAAAAGAAATCTCTTGTTTCTAGTCTGTGTGTATGTACCTTGTTCTTGGTGATGTGTGGGGTTTATATATGTTCTTATGGCTTCTAGCCGTTGGTATAGTTATGGAGGTCTTAATGCTCCTTCTGGTAACGGCTGGGGATGAATGATATGCCATCAATGTCTTCTAACGGATTGTACAGTTGTCCTTTGTAACTGTTTTGGGCTTTGATTGCCTGCATTAGATGACCTGGATTTCCTCGTCAGTAAGAATACATCTGGCTTACAAGACTGAAGTTGGGTTCGTTCGTCTTGATGGGATCGTCTGTGATTGATGAGCTTGTGGTCCTGTCAGTTGCCCCCCGATTCTGTGTTCGTCGTTTGAATGACGATCATAGAATATGAAGAGTTTTCGACTTTTGAGTGCCGTTTGGGGCTTTGCTCCGCGTTAAATGCAGAGTGGCGGCGCTTCGTGAATCGTGGTACACGTGGCATGTGCCAATTAATGCTCCACTTAGTAAGACTATTGGGCTTCCCGCTGGTTTTTTCAGTTTTCCCAAAAACTCTTAATTTAAAACCTCTTCTTATTCTCTTTTTTCGAAAATACTTCAATCATTGCTCTGATCATTCTTCTCCGGCGAGCTCTTTCTACAATTTTTCCTGACCGGCGTGGTGGTGCTCATTTTCTGTTGCTTCAAAGGTACACTCCTTCTTCTTTTTCTCCCCTTTTTTATGCTATCGTTTTCGTTTCGCAAAAATTTTGTTTCTGATTTTTTTTTTTTTTTTCGTCTTTTCCATCTTTTGCTTGTTCTACTTTTCTGGGGATGTAGTTTGCCATTGTACCTCTTATTTTCTGTCTTTCATGTTTCATAGCTCCGAAGTTAGGATAGCCTGTCCATCGATTTCGTTCCTTTTTGCTCGATTAGGAGGGTCTCTAGGTGTTTTTCCTCATCTTGAGGATTTTGTTTTTGAGGGTAACTGTTTGAGCGTGGCATTGGCGGATCTATTGCCTTTGCTTCGTCAATCTCTAAATTGGTTTGAGGACGAGGTTAGGAAGCGAGTGGAGATGTCTGAGGTAAGGTCGAGTGAGCTCGAGACCGGGCTATCGTCCAACGGCGGTCCCGTGGAAGGGGATACAGCCGTCTCTAGCCCTCGTGAGGTTAGGGCTTTTTATGCTGTTGAGGAGGGATGTGGGTTGGACGCTGATACCCTTGAGAGGTTTAGGGATAGGTTCCAATTCCCAGATAGGGTTAGGGTTCGTCTGCCCAGTGAAGAGGATAGGGCTTGCCATTTCTTCCCGGGTGAAGTATGCTTTTACGAGTCTGCTTTTACCTGTGGATTGAGGTTTCCAGTCCATCCTTTTTTGATGGAGTTGTTAGATCACTTCGGGATTGCTCCTGGGCAGCTCATGCCCAATTCATGGAGGATTCTGATAAGTTGTATGGGGATATGGCTGGCTGCCACTGACGGGGATATGCTCCGTGTTGACGAGCTTATCTACTTGTACCGTCTAAAAGCGTCTAAGGAACATGGATATTATGAACTGGTTCCATGGGAGAGAAGAACTAGAATCGTCAAGAAATTACCCTCGTCATTCAGGTACTGGAAGTCCAGGTTCTTTTTTGTATCTAGGGATGATTTTGAGACCCCCTCGAGCGAGGTTTGGGGTGATCTCCCGAGGTTGCATCGTCGGTGGGGAACCCAGACCTTAGGTGCGTCAACACTCTTTTGTTTTTGTCTTTTTAATCTTTACTGCTCTTGTTTCTGTTGGTGGGTTTTCTCATTCTTCTTTTTCCTCAGTTAAGAGACGACCGAAGTTGAAGAGTAGATATAAAGAACGAGTGGAGAAGGCAATCAGTTACGCACAGACGATCGAAAGTTGGGACGATCTTGTGGATCCCCGGACTCTTGCATTTTACTGTCTTGGTCCGGAGCCTTCCAGCTTCGTCCTGCGGAATCTAGAGATCGAAGGAAAAAAGAGTAAGTGTTTGAATTTGTTCGCAAGTGATTTTTTTTTTTTTTTTTTTTTAACAAGTGTTTCCCTCTTGCAGAGATGACGACTAGATTTAATAAGGGCATGTACGCGAAGATGAGGGCAAAGAAGGACGAGCCCTTATCGAATTTGGGGAAGAAAGCTGTTCGCGTTACTGAAAGAGGTGGGCCCGTGCCTGTAGCTTCTTCTGTCAGCCCAGTCACATCTGGGGCTTTGGTTACAAGGGTAGCCTCTCCTACGACTTCAGTGGAGGAGATCGAGGGTACTCCAATTTCCAAAAGACCGAGGTTGACGGAGAAGGAGAAAGACAGAGGTGAAGCTTGTTCGTCCACGATCTGGAATGATGAGAAGCTTGCCGTGGACCGGGCTCATGAAGTCGTCAGTGCAGCGGACTTAAAGGTCCTATCAGGTGTTTCCTTCAATGAAGTGGCTACCCGGCATGTTCAAAAGCTGGTTCAGGTATGTTCATTCGTGCTCCCATTTTTTTTTTTTTTTTTTTTTTTTTACTCAGGATTCTCCCTTTTTTTTTTCTTTTTTTTTTTTTTTTTTTTTTTTTAAGGTGCTGGGGGAGAGCGTCCATATTACTACAGAATATTTGTCGCAGGAGGGTGTCTATTACCTCCAGGATGGATGCCTTGGAGAAAGAGAATTCTTCCTTGAAGAAAAATTTGATAGACTCTATGGCCGAAGCGACGTCGCTGAAGGAAAAGGTTAAGACGCTGGGGGACGATCTTAGGGTGGAACGCCAGCTAACGCTTGAGAAAGACGAGCAGATCCTCTCAGCCAAGGAGAGCCTCAAGACTATTGCTGCCAGATCCGTGGAGGCCTTCCAGACCACTGACGAGTACAATACTGTGCTCTTCAGTTGGTACTTCAAGGGTTTCGAGCTTCTAAGGAGGTATCTCATCAAGCACCCCTCTGGAGTAAACATGGAAGAGCTAGATCTGGAGGAGGTAGATCAAGAAATGGCTGCTGACGAGGCTGCGCAATCGTCTGCTACGGAACCTGACACCCCTATTGATGCCCCCGTTAGTGCTGCCCCTCCTCAGGATGCTCCAAGTGAAGCTGCTGCTTGACGACCCTGGAACTCAGAAAAAATTTCTCTTTCTTTTTGGTGAAGCCCTTTATGTTTTTGGGCTTATTATGTAAATATTCTGCCTATTTTGAGAACAATGCTTTTCAGCCCGGTGTTTATGGGCTTTTATTTGAAAACAATGTTATTTTGCCCAGTGTTTATGGGCTCGGAAACAATGTTAATTGGCCCAGAGTTTATGGGCCTTTATTTCCCTTCTGATCTAACTTACCTTTTTTTATATTTACTTACGTTTGTCGTGCATCCCGTGGTTGGTGTTTTTCCAATATCTTGCTTGTCAACAACTGGCATTCGTCAGTGCGTGGTTCCGTGGCCGAGCGACTTTTAACTTTTTCAATCCCTTCAGGGATCTTGTTGCTTGGCCATTTTTGGCCTTTTTGATCATTCTTGTTGATTTTGTATTCGTATGTCCGTCAAGGCGGACTCTTATCACTTAGCCAATTTCAGCTTTAGTTGAGAATTTTTCTCGTCGGTAACTTACATCCGTCTGAGCGGAATCTTGTTACTTAGCCATTTTTGGCTTTTATTTTGCTTCCTCGTCAGTAACTTACATCCGTCGGAGCGGAATCTTGTTACTTAGCCATTTTTGGCTTTTATTTCGCTTCCTCGTCAGTAACTTACATCCGTCGGAGCGGAATCTTGTTACTTAGCCATTTCAGGTTTTTATTTCGCTTCCTCGTCAGTAACTTACATCCGTCGGAGCGGAATCTCGTTACTTAGCCATTTCTGGCTTTTATTTCGCTTCCTCGTCAGTAACTTACATCCGTCGGAGCGGAATCTTGTTACTTAGCCATTTCTGGCTTTTATATGAGAATTTGTTCTGGACTAAGCCTGTTTGCACAAAAAGATTAGCTGAATAATTCATCTATTGATTGATAATGATGCATGTATCATTTTATTACAATTACTGATGGTATTTCTTCAAATGTTCAATATTCCATGGCCTCGGGAGTTTTTCTCCGTCCAGGGTCTCCAGGTGATAGCTCCCTTGTCTGGAGTAGTGAATGACTTTGTATGGCCCTTCCCACGAGGGGCCGAGTTTTCCTTGAGCTGGGTCCTTGGTTGCCTGGGTCACCTTGCGCAGGACGAGGTCTCCTATGTTGAGTCGCCTGAGTTTCACCCTTCTGTTGTAGTATTCAGTCATTTTCTCCTGGTATTCAGACATCTTGTTGAAGGCTTTGTCTCGAACTTCATCAAGGCAATCCAAATCTACTCGCAGGAGGTCGTCATTGTCTTCTTGGCTAAAGGCCTCCCTCCTGGTACTGGTTAATCCTACCTCGACTGGGATCACTGCTTCTGTGCCATAGGTAAGCTTGAAGGGGGTTTCTCCTGTCGGGGTTCTAGCCGTGGTCCTGTAGGCCCACAAGACGCTGGGCAGCTCGTCCGGCCATGCCCCCTTTGCCTCGTCCAGTCTGGTTTTTATGATCTTGAGTAATGTGCGGTTCGTCACTTCCGTCTGTCCATTCGCCTGCGGATGACCTGGTGATGAGAACTGGTTCTTGATGCCCAAACCCGAACAGAAATCCTTGAAAGCCTGGCTATCGAACTGACGTCCGTTGTCTGATATGATCGTCCGAGGGATCCCGAACCTGCAGACAATATTCTTCCATACGAAACCCTGTATCCTAGCTTCGATGATGGTTGCCAATGCATCTGCTTCAACCCATTTAGTAAAATAATCAATAGCAACGAGTAAGAATTTTACCTGACCTTTGCCTTGAGGCAGTGGGCCGACGATGTCAATTCCCCATTGTGCGAATGGCCAGGGGGATGTTATCGTCGTTAGTTTTTCTGATGGTAGTCGCTGAATGTTTCCAAACCTCTGGCATTTGTCACATTTCTGGACGAACTTTGTTGCGTCGTCTTGCATTGTTGGCCAGAAGTAACCTGCACGCATAATTTTTCTTACCAAGGATCTTGGGCCCGTGTGGTCTTCGCAAATTCCTTCATGGACTTCTCTGAGGATGTATTTTGCTTCTTTTTCATCGACGCACCTCAGGTAAGGCATGGAGAAACCTCTTTTGTACAGTGTATCATTGAGAATTGTGAACCTGGTGGATCTCTTCTTGATCTTTCTGGCTTCATGTGCATCCTGGGGTAAGTGGCCATCTTGGAGGAAGGAGATGATGGGCGTCATCCAACTGCATGTGTCCTGGAGTGTGAAAGTTGTGGCTTCTTCTATGCTAGGACTTCCCTGTATTTCCATCATTAGGTCTGTCGTTGGCTCTTCTACTTCTGACGAAGCTATCTTTGATACTTCGTCGGTGGCCACATTCTGGTTCCTCGGGATCTGGACGAACTCCACTCTTTCAAACTTTTGAGTTAAGTGTTTTGTCAGTCTGAGATATTTCTGCATCCTTTCTTCCCTTGCTTCGTACTCTCCTTTGATTTGTCCAATCACTAGCTTCGAGTCGTTCTGGACTAGTAGGTTCCTGGCCCCAAGTTCTTTTCCGAGCCTTAAGCCTGTCAAGATTCCCTCATACTCGGCTTCGTTGTTGGTGGCTGGGAATTTTAGCTGAACTCCATACCTCAGCACCTCTCCGTCAGGAGTGATTATGACGACCCCTACTCCCCCTCTTTTCTTTGTTGACGAGCCGTCAGTCTTTATTACCCATGTCTCGTTCACGCTGGCAAGGCTTGGCTCGTCTGGATAGGTATACTCGGCGATGAAGTCTGCCAGGGCTTGTGCTTTGATGGCCGTCCTTGGATGGTATTCCAAGTCGAATTGGCTGAGTTCAATCGCCCACTGGACCATCCTGCCTGCTGCTTCAGGTTTGCTCATAGACTTCTTGATGGGTTGATCCGTCATTACTAGAATCGGGTGTGCCTGGAAGTATGGCCTGAGCTTGCGCGATGCTACTATTAATGCAAACGTGATCTTCTCAACCTTCGAGTATCTGGATTCAGCTCCTTGGAAAGCTTGGCTGACATAGTAAACCAGAAGTTGTTTTCCATCTTCTTCTCGGATTAAAGCGGCGCTGACGGCTGTAGATGAGACTGCTAAGTACAAATACAAGTTTTCGCCTTCTTTGGACGGGCTCAGGAGGGGCGGATTACTAAGGTAACGCTTGAGCTCCTGGAATGCCGCTTCACACTCGTCGGTCCATTCAAAGGCTTGCTTCAGGGTCTTAAAGAATGGTAAGCACTTGTCCGTGGCTCTAGACACAAACCTGTTAAGGGCTGCGATCCGGCCTGTGAGCTTCTGGACTTCCTTGACGGTCTTAGGCGATGTCATGTTGATTATTGCTTGCACTTTCTTAGGGTTCGCTTCTATCCCCCTCTGGGATACCATGAATCCAAGGAACTTCCCTGAGGCAACACCAAAGGCACATTTGCCAGGATTCAGCTTCATTTTGTATTGCTTGAGGGTCTCGAATGTCTCTTTGAGGTCGTCCAGGTGTGCAAGCTCTTCCTTGCTTTTGACAAGCATATCGTCCACGTATACTTCCATGTTTTTTCCTATCTGCTTGGCGAACATTCTATTCACTAACCTCTGATAGGTTGCTCCTGCGTTCTTTAGCCCAAAAGGCATCACCTTATAGCAGTAGAGCCCCTGACTGGTAATGAAGGCAGTTTTCTCCTGGTCTTCGTCAGCCATCTTGATTTGGTTGTATCCTGAGAATGCATCCATGAATGTTAACAGTTTGTGTCCGGCAGTGGAATCTACAAGCTGGTCTATCCTTGGGAGGGGGAAGCTGTCTTTTGGGCAGGCCTTGTTCAAATCCGTGAAGTCCACACACATTCTCCATTTCCCGCTTGCCTTTTTTACTAAGACGACGTTGGCGAGCCATTCTGGGTAATACACTTCCCTGATAAAACCTGCAGTCAAGAGTTTACTCACTTCGTCTGTGATTGCTTGGTTTCTCTCGGGTGCAAACGTCCTTCGTTTCTGTTTGATGGGCTTTCTCTCCGGGTCCACATTCAGCCTGTGTTGTATGACCCCTGGGGATATACCTGGCATGTCGTCATGACTCCAGGCAAAGACATCTAGGTTGTCTCTAAGAAACTGAATGAGCCTCGTCTTCATTTCAGGACTCAAGGTTGTCCCTATCCTGGTTGTCTTCGTCGCTTCCCCTTCGATGAGTTCTACTGTTTCCAGGGTTTCCACCTTTTCTCCTTCCTTTTCTTCTATTATCCATGTGTGATTCTCTTTAGCCGCTAAAACAGCTTGGTAGCATTCTCGAGCTAACACCTGGTCTCCCTTGACTTCTCCAACACCGTTTTCTGTTGGGAATTTCACCTTCAAGCAGTAGGTGGATGTGGACGCCCTCCACTTGTTAAGTGCTGGCCTTCCGATGATGACATTATAGGATGAGGGACAATCTACCACCAAAAAATCTATCTGACGAGTTAATTGTTTTGGGTATGTTCCCGCCGTTACTGTCAGTGTTACTATTCCTCTGGGATACACTCTGTCGCCGCTGAAGCTGACGAGGGGGGAGTCGAAGGGACGAAGTCTTTTGGGATCAAGCTTCAACTGTTGGAATGCGGGAAAATAGATGATATCGGCAGAGCTACCATTATCCACGAGGATCCTCTTGGTGTTGAACCCTTCTATGGTGAGCATTATGACCAAGGGGTCATTATGCGGTTGCTTCACCCCTCTGGCGTCACTCTCATTAAAGGTCATATCTTGGTCAGTTCGTCTGTACTTTGACGAGGGTGTCATGTGGACGCTGTTTATTTGCCGTTGATATGTTTTCTTGAGTGACTTGAATGATCCCCCTGTAACAGGCCCCCCTGTGATCGTCTGTATCTCCCCGATCACATTTTGAGGAGGTTGGGATTGATGACCATTGCCCCTGGACAAGGACTCATGTTGGCCTTTGTTCTCATCTCGGGGTTTATTGTAATCTCCCTTCTTTACAAATTTCTGCAACTTTCCCCTTCGTATCAACTCTTCTATTTGTTCTTTGAGGTCTCTACAATCTTCTGTATAATGGCCATGATCTTTATGGAATCGGCAGTACTTGCTTTTGTCACGGACGTTTGGGGACGAATGTAGTGGTCGTGGCCACCTGAGGTAGTGCTCGTCTTTGATCTGCGTGAAAATTTTGTCAACAGGCATAATAAGAGGGGTGAATTTTACCGTTCTAGGATTTTTATCGTCTTTCCTCCTAACTCCGTCATTGGCTCGACGATCCTGTCTCTCCCTCTTCTGTCCCCTGCGATCATCCTCTCTTCTTCCCCTGTCCCCTGGTCTATCTCCATCCCTGATGGCAGCTAGCGCATCTTCAGCATTCATATATTTCTGCGCCTTAAGAAGCATTTCAGCCATCGTCTTCGGGGGATTCTTCGCGAGTGAAGTGACGAGTTCTCTAGTTCTCAGTCCTGCTTTGAAGGTCGTCAGCTGTACTTTGTCATCAGCCTCGTCTACCTCCAGTGTTTCCCTCGTGAAACGCTTTACATATGACCTCAATGTTTCCCTTTCTCCTTGTCTGATGGTAAGCAAATGGTCGGCGGTCCTCTTTGGTCGTTGTCCCCCAATAAAGTGACGCAGGAAAGCGCTGCTCAACTGCTCGAATGTATCAATGGACGATGTTGGCAACTTCGTAAACCATTCTCGAGCAGCTCCCCTGAGAGTGGTTGGGAAGGAACGACATAATATCTCATCAGGAGGCTGTTGAAGTCCCAAGGTTGTTTTGAAGGTATTCAAATGATCTTGAGGATCCTTCAGTCCATCGAAAGGCTCGAGCTGAGGTAACCGGAATTTGGACGGTACTGGACAGTCAAGGACTGTTGTTGTGAACGGTGAATCCGTTGCCCGGACCATTCGATCCACGCTTCGTTCCGTTTTCTCCTTGATGGCATTCTTAAGTTCGTCCATTTCTCTCCTCATTTCTCTCAGCATATCTGAGTTCGGCTCGGTCGGGGTGGTGGGCACCCGCGGATCACTTCTTCTATGACTATCCCCTTCACCTTCCTGACTTCCTTTGGACCTATTCTCCTCTTGTTGAAGCCGTAGCTTCATCTCCTGGTTCTGTCTGGTCAATTCTTCCACTGTGGCTGCAAGAGCTTGAATTTGCTGGGCTAAGGTTGCAGAATCTTGATTGGACTCCATCTGAAAAGAGTAATTGATCGGGAACTACAATTTCGAATGTAAATACGAAAAATCTCGGTTCCCACAGACGGCGCCAAACTGATGATGCTCGAGATCGTCAGTTGAGTTCGTCAGATGGAGAAGAATCTTCAACCTTCAGAGATGATCACCGGTGTGGTGCCTGCCACAACACCTCCGATACCAAAGTCAGTATATGAAACTTTCTTTAGAGCAAATCAATGTAAAGTAGAGCAAAATGAAAAGAAATCTCTTGTTTCTAGTCTGTGTGTATGTACCTTGTTCTTGGTGATGTGTGGGGTTTATATATGTTCTTATGGCTTCTAGCCGTTGGTATAGTTATGGAGGTCTTAATGCTCCTTCTGGTAACGGCTGGGGATGAATGATATGCCATCAATGTCTTCTAACGGATTGTACAGTTGTCCTTTGTAACTGTTTTGGGCTTTGATTGCCTGCATTAGATGACCTGGATTTCCTCGTCAGTAAGAATACATCTGGCTTACAAGACTAAAGTTGGGTTCGTTCGTCTTGATGGGATCGTCTGTGATTGATGAGCTTGTGGTCCTGTCAGATACATTTTATTGTTCTTTATGAAGATGTTCAGGATTCATATATTTCTCCCACAAATATCGAACAATAATACTTTTTTATTTTAAACAAAAGTTTTTTCCCATCGTTTTATATTTCATAATTCATATCACTTCCGCGCCCAAGCGAATCCAGTTTGTATATAATTAATAATAATTTGAGCAAACCCATTAACCATGCGGGGCCCGAACGAATTTCATTTTTTTTTTAAATTGTGTTTAATTCCCTCAATGCCCTTCATGTATCATCAATTCATAATTCATAATGACCGACGTCTGGGACAGTGAACAATGAACATGCCTTGGAAGCAAAGGGAAATAAAGTTAAGAGTGTTTATACGGACCAATGACATTGGGCCAGCTTTTGTCGCCAAATAGCCCAACTGAAATGATTCCTCCCTCCAACAGGACAAACCTTGATTATTCATTTAGTATATGGCAATTTAGGAAGAGGTGGCTCTCACTTTTGTACTTTTTTTAGGATTAAAAGGACAATTTTCGTACTAATTAATATCCCTTATATATCAGTATATTTCTCCTTGCCTTTTTTTTTTTTTAAGATCTAAAAATTTTATTAAGAAAGAGAACAAACTAAACAAGTAAACAAGTCTCACTACAAATAACAGAAACAAAAAAAGAGGGTTGTTACCAATATCAAAAGAACCAAAAAGATTACAAGTTAAAGATTACTATTCCAAAGAATGAGAAGCCAAATTGCACAAATTGGGCACTTTACAAACAGAAACCTTAGTAGAAAATGCCAAGAGAACCCGAGAATCAGCACAAATAGATTTGATTCTCCAGGGGGGGGGTATATTTCCAAATCAGAAAGAAGATTGGCACAAATTCGGGAGTCTGATTCTATGATTATCGCCTTAAACTCCAAGTTAGCTGTTAAGGATAAAACCCACTTAACAGCTTCAACTTCTGCCTGAAGAGGGAGGATGGTATTCACTTTCTTAGAACAAGCAAAAACAGCTCCCCTCTCTAGTCTCTGGTGACAGATGTGATAAAAAAGTAGCGAGGGTCCACAGCAACAACAACATTAATCTTAACCGAAGAAATGGAAGGAGGAGTCCACTGCTGAGAAGGAGCCAAGGCGGCCGGACTTGAGACAAGGGGCCTAGCAGCTTTTATATATTTATTTTTAAGAATGTCTAATTTTTTAAGCGTATATTACCTTTCAAATACAACTTTATAAATTTAAAACAATCCTCTATATTTTAAACTTTAGTGCATTTACATCCGAGTTTCTAAAACATTTCTCATTTTATACTCTAAAAAACTACTTTATCTATTTTACAATACCATTTCACAATTCACCCAACACCCCCTGTTTTAATTTTCACGTCACAACCAACACTATTCATTTACTTAAAGCCCAAACAAAATTACCAAGTCCCTACACCTCAAACAAGATACCAAACACCCAAACACACAGATCAAACAAAAAGAAACAAAAAAAAAAAAAAAATAGAGATAAAGAAAGAAGAAAAGGTTTCAGCCATAGAATCAATGAGATCATTTTCACGGGTATCATGGTGATTGAATGGTTGAGCCCATGGTATTCGGCCATGGAGGTATAGGCTAGGTGGAGTTAGGGTTTCAAGGAGAAGAGCTAGAGTGAGAAGAAGAAAGAGAAATGCGAATGGGGGAAAAGAAGACCACTACCAGTGGTCATAAGTGGCCATGGCTGGGCTGAGAGGTTCAAATGTGAGAGAATGTGAGGGTTTGAAAAAAAGAGAAAAACTTTGGAGAGAGTGCATGAGATTTAGAGGGGGATTTAGTTTAGAGAGAGGAAAAGAGGTTGAATCTTGAGCTCTAGCAACGGAGGAATGGATGAGACAAAGAAGAAGAAGAGAGAGAGAGAGACAGAGAGAGACAGAGAGAGAGAATGTGAATTAAATAATGTAATTTACGTTTACAAATTAGCTACAGTTAATAACAAATTGTAGCAAGTATGTAAATTCGTAATAGCAATCGGGTTGTAGGTGCTATTTTGGTGTTAGGGTGTGTAAAATAGCCATTTTACACTTTTACCAACCTTATTGCTACTGCTCTAAAAGATTAATATTAGCCTTTTCTTTTATGTATCTAATTTGATAATTACATTGGGAATAAGGATTTGAATCATGAACGACTCCATTAAAAACACTCGGAGGTTATTAAGATACAAAACTCTTGGCCAAACAAATATTAGCTTTTTAAATGAAGCTAAAGGTGTCATAAATTGGCATTGATCGGTCTCCTTCCCCGATCAATGATGGTATAAAAGGGGTTTCACCAGGCGATCTCCTCCCCCATAGCCTTTCATTATCCATCATTGTCAACTTCAACCAAATTTGATAGCCACACATGGTAGATTAAGTGAGTGAGATTGTGGTTGTTCTCAATCAACAACAAATTTTGATATTTTAAACTTGATGTGGTCGGGTTGGGTTTCAATTTGAACCCTAAATCAACTTGACTTAACTTGAGGACAAAGCTAATGGCAAGCTTGCGATAACATTTTACCAACAAAAGCCAAGTTGTTTAAGAGAGGTAATTTGTTGATTACTTATGAGCTATTTGAGAATTTTGATGAGATATTGGAGCATGCCCTTGGGGTGTCTTAGATTGTTGCAAAAGTGTGGGAGAGGCTTTGTGTAAAGTGTGCAAGTATGAAACTTTTGGATCTTAGTTTCCTGTGATAGGGTTAGCTAATCTATAAGAACTAAAATCTCTCTATATTTTGAAATATTTTTTACGATAGTGTGGTTTGTTTGGAAGATTTTTAATAACACGAGGTTGGGAAATTGAAGACTCATAGATGACAAATTGTGTCCATGTGCTTCAACCATGTGCTTCGAGCATGACGTTGGGATATACCAAACAAAATTTTGCTACTTGGGGGTTTTCTATGGTGGTTGTTTGTTGGGTACACTTACTAATGAATGTATACAAAATTAAAGATTAATACTATAAACACAACATTTTTAACAATATATGAGTTGAGAGTTTTTTTTATTGATTATTATTTGGGCAAACTACTAACATAACTTTTTTTTATCTACTGTTAACAATTTGCCACTACGACAATTGTGAAATTTATGTGACTCTAGACTTATTGACTTTAAGGGACTATGGACAAAGATGTATGGTAGGGGGTATAATGCAATTGTCAGAGATCATAGATAGGGGTGGCAATTCGTGTTTGCATGTCGGGTTCGTGTCCTGTTAACTCATGAGTATTCAACTATATAGGTCAACACTAACCCGATATGTTTATTAAACAGGTCAAGATTCCACAACCCTAACATGACCCATTTATTAAACGGATCAGTCATGTCAACCTGTTTATCAAATTTTATCAAAATTAAAAAAAAATTATGAAAAAACAAACAAATAAATATTTTTAATATAAAATTCAGAACTAATGAGTAACTACATCACAAATAATCATTCAAAATTAAAGTATATCTCAATATCACAAATAATCAATCACAACATGTCAAAGAAAATAAATCACAACAACTAATAACTTTATATACCTAGAGTTTGAAGGGTATATTGGTAAAATGTCATTTAATTAAATGAGTCAAATGGGTCAAATGGGTTCTATGTGTTCAACACTAACCCAACCCGTTTATTAAACAAGTCAGCCGTGTCAACCCGAATATGACACGAACCCATTAAGTCTCAACCCATAACTTACTAATTTTGTGTTGTGTCGTGTTGGGTTTGCGTATCGTGTCAAATTTGCCACCCCTAATCATAGAGGCACAATTTTCAGGCTACGATATTTTGCTACTTAATTAGGGGGAGAGACTTCACATGTCAAAGCTATGGCTTGAAGGGAGGTGCTAAACTAGGCTAAGGAAGCTAGATTTAGAAATTTAAGGGGTGTGTCCTGTCCGGAATGCTTCTCTAAATCATAAGGCCCTTGTCCATTGCCCTATCGAGTTGTGATTGGAGATATTAATCCAGTTAGTTGTTTCGTTTGATTTTCCTTAGTTTACGACAATATTGAGAAATTGTAATAGAGTGACCTTGAAAATAGGATAAATTTAGTATCCGTTTGGGAACAACTTATCTAGTTTTTTGCTGAAAATTTTTTGCTAAAAGTTTGCTAAAATATATTTGTACCTTGAAAAATTTTGAAAAAGTGAGAAAAAGCGAAAAAAGTGAGGTTTTAAAAAGTTATACATAAAAACTAAAAGTTAAGAGCTGAAGTTGATGCCAAACATGCTCTGAGGAAAGTACTTAGAATTGGTTAGAACTTAGAAGAGTGTCTTGAGTGTTTTTATTTTTATTTTTTAATTATCCCAATTGTAAACTCTATCATGTTCATTGATTGAATAAAAGTACACTATTTCTTTATATCTTAACAAAGAACGTTTCAAAAATCTTTTACCCCAATGGTATTATCTTTTTTTTAATTTTTTATTTTTCACTTCACGGGAATAACTTGGATTCAAAATCCATCCATCTATTAGAAAAAATATCGATATTAAGTATGTGTTTGGATGTCGCTTATTTAGCTGAAAATTAAAAACAGAAAACAATAAAAAAATAATAATAAAAAAATTACTGTTTACGCATGAATTACTGTTCATTTGCATACTTTCATTGTTCATGTCAGTGCAAGAGGCGCTGGTCCTTAAAAAAAAAAAAAAAAAAAAAGCCAAAAATGTAGACTTAGAGAACACAGATGCCAATCCAAACGGAGCCTAAGTTCATTGATTTTCATAGAGATATATTTTTGGAAAAAAAATAGAATTTTAATTAGGACATTATAAATGAAATAAAGCACCGCTTTGGGTTTGCCCCTAGACTCTAGAGCACATCTACTGTTCATGTGCTCCAAGGACCAAGTAGAACAGTTCGTTCAAAAACACGTTAGCTACTAGGCCCGTAAATTTGGTTGAGAGTAGGGATATTGTCGTCAACAAATAAAAGAAAAACAAAAAAACAAAACAAAATTGGGAAAACGGAAACAAGGACAACAAAACCGAGAGGAGAGTGTGAAATACGTATTTCGGATTCCAATATTTGACGGTTTTTTGTCTAATTATAAAAAAAAAATGTTATCTGTATGTACCGGGTAAAAGACACAGAAGAGAAGAGCCGGCTCCTTCAGTCGTTTTCAGCCGCCCCGATTCACTTTTTTACGTGTTGTGTTATGATTGGTTTCTATTCTGACAGATAATGTCGGTCCACATGTCCACGATTGGGTGCATTACTCTTTTGTTTTTGGTTCAGTAAACTAAAGACTGCAATTTTGGTGTTTTAAATTTTGAAAGTTGGGTTAGCAAAGTCATGATAAACATTTTTATGCTTTCCAAAAAAAAAACAAAAAAAGCACTTCTCAGTTCTCACGTGAAGAGCAATCCATAATTTCAATTTGCGGCACATTTACTAAAATACCCTTTTTTTTTTTTTAATTTATACGATATAAAATTTCTACTCTATTTTAATTTTTAATTTAAGTATATATGTGTGTGAAACTCGAGAAATTATAAGATCCACATGGTGGATAAGTGATGTGGTCTACCATTCTACTAAAAAACTGCCACTTGTTTAAAATTATTAGTTAGAAAAAAATTTTAAACAGAAATTAATTATTGACTCAACAATTTTAAATAAGTGGAAGTTTTTTAGTAGAATGGTGGACAAGTGACGTGATCCACCAGAAGACTCTATAATTTCTCGTGAAGCTCTTTCCTGTTCCCTTTTGAAAACTTGAACTCCAGTCCTTACTCCTACACCCCACAAATACTTATAATTTAAAGGTATTTTAGTATGATTGGTAGTAGTTTCACTTTTACCTTTTAGGGATAATTACACTTTATCCACTTGTGGTTTGCCTTTAATTCTATGTGCTCACCTGTGGTTTCATTTTTGACACTTTGCCCATCTGTGATTCCCTCTGTTACTGTGCCGTAACCCACCTCTCCCTCACTGTTACTCTAACACATATTATGTAAAAAACAAAAGCCCAAATAGATCAAAACACTCTCACTCAAATCTTAAACATGAAGAACATGAAAAACATACCCAAATTTTGAAACTTGAGTTGGCTCACAACCCAGAACATGAAGATTAACCAAAAACTAAACCTAGATTTTTCTATTTTTCATGTTCAAACTAATTGTACCCAAACTAAACCCACAATCATGTTCTAGGTTTAGTGAGTTTGAAGAAAAGTAGAAGAACATACCCAAAAACTAAACCCGGAAATCTTGAAGATTAACCAAAAAAAAAAAGCACGGCACTTGAACTTTCACAGCATTGGAAAGACACGGCCGCATGGTTCGTTTGCCCAATTCATCAACCAAGCAAACACACTGCACCATACAAATATACATAACAAAAGTTTCAGCATCTAACATTAAGAATTCAACGAAGCTATAAACTTCACAATCAAAGCCACCTTGTGCATCGAATCACAACTAAAATGCAAAATGTTACTAACCAATCAGACCAACAAAACCCAACCTCTGTGCTTCTATAAATTCTAGCCAAAATTATCAAACTATAGATCCTCAACAAACCCCGAAGAAAACCCAATCTAAGTGATCATCTGTGCTTCTCTCTCTTTCAGATTTGGACTAATCAGACCACCTAATCACTACCGATCTGGGTTTTCAACCATGGGTTTAAAGAGAGAGATAAAGATGATGAGTTAGAGAGAGAGAGAGGAGAGAGGACCAGACATCAAGAGTTTGAACCGAGAAATCTGGGTTTATTAGAGAGAGAAAGAGCTTGAACCGAGACATCAAGAGTGGATCTGGGTTTGCCTTTAGACTGTTCGTGGATCTGAGAAAGAGCTTGAACCAGAAATTTGAGCTTGAACCGAGACATCAAGAGCTTGAACTGAGAAATCTGAGTTAGAGAGAGAGAGGAGAGAGGACCAGACATCAAGAGAGGATCTGGGTTTGCCTTCCTACTGTTCGTGGATCTAGTTATAGTTGTGCTTTTGCCTTTATGTCTAACTCATCTTCCCCTTCTAAGTTTTCTTCGGCTATTTTGAAATTTTTGGTTCAAAATTATTTATCAGTTAACAAAAATCATCTTATCAAACAACTTTCCCAACTCTTTGGACATTTTCTTTGCTATTAAAATGTTGCTTCCTATTGTGTAATTGTCTCCCAATGTCGTGGTGTCTTCTTCAGTTGCTATAGAGCTTGTTTGGGCAAATTAGAATCCTTTACCTATTTTCTCTTTTCACTGTGATTTTGTTGCATGGTTTTTACTGGGTTTTTGTTATTTATTGGTATGAATGGCTGGGTTTACTTTGAATATTTCCATTTCAGGGGGCTAGATAGATTGAATTGGCTTTTTGGCTCAAGGGGCAAGTCGATTTAATGGTTTGCCAGTATGATGGGTTTCTTAGTTTGAGGAAATTTGGGTTTATTTCTTAGTTTGATCTTGTTTTCTTTTGCTTTCTTTGTTTTTTTTGTTTTCGGATGAGAGAGACATAAAATGAGAGTAAAAAGACATATTTATCCATCTTTTTTAACAGAGGTGGGTAACAGAGACTAAACGGAAGAAATCACAGGTGGACAAAGTGTCAAAAATGAAACTACGGGTGGGCACAAAGAATTAGAGGTAAACCACAGGTGAGTAAAGTGTAATTATCCCTATCTTTTATGCATAGCTTTTTAAAACATCATCTTTCTTTTTTTTTCTTTTTTTTTCATTTTTTAAAATATAAATATATTTTAACACATTTTTAATAAAAATTAAATAAATTATTCTGAAGCAGACATAAATGTCAGGGAAATTCTTGTTGAAAAATAAATATTTGGTTGATGGAAATGGAATATAGATGTCCAAACAGAGTAAAGAGATTGAGTGTACGGGAAAGGGATAGAGAGAAACAAACAGAAAGTACGGAATCTTCTGAAATTTCCAATGAAAGGTTTCTTTACTTTCTTATGTGAAGTCGTTCCTTTCCTTCTCGATACGGTTGCGTTATTAGAAATTCACTACGAAGCTCACCTTTAACAATAATGTCTATATATATGGGTCCCGCTTTTTTCTTTTTGATTTGGAATTCTGGGAAGTGTGGGAAAATTTCGAAGTGTTTAAGCGGATGATTCAAATTGGGTGAGCACTGTTCGTAGCCAGTAAAGGTTGGTGGCCTAAAAAGTCCCAACAATCATTTATTATATGATAAGATAAAACATTTATTAAATTTGTGAAAGTGTAACGTTTGAGTGATACATACAGCAAAAACAAAAGGTGATGGTATAAAATAATGAAAAGAAATATTCAAACAGAAAAAAAAATAAAAAAGTTTTTGAAAACAAAATTTTACAATATCATTAAGAATGGAAGGTATTAGGGTTTTTGGAATATCCGTTTATTTTGTTGAAATTAAAATTTTTTTGTTGAAAGTACTGTAAATAAAGGTAAAAGTTAGCTGAAATAGTACAGTGATATTCATGAATAGTACCAAAAAGTGCCGGGAAGCCTATGAATAGTAGTAAAAATAAGTTGAATAGTAAAATAAGCTGGCAAAATTAATCATGTCAAACAGACACTTAGAATTCTATCTATCTTAAAAATAAAAAAAGAAGGAAAAATGATAACTATAAGTTTGTAACTCTCTCACAACACATAGGACTTACACATTTTTAGTCTTGTTATTAGAGACTTGCCATATACATCTGAAACATGACGTGCTTTCCCTTTAATAAGGAAAATTGGAATTTACTTTAGAGAGTTTACAACTCTCAATAAAAGTCCACCTTTTATGTAATGGCCTAAGAGGGCCCACCAAGTAGTGTAAAATCCATCTACATCTAGTTCTTAATCATATAATCTCTATATAAATTTTATTGAGGTTTTTATACTTTGGATATAAGCCGTTAGGCCGAATTACGTATCTTTTGTGTGTTCTTGTTCTACTCATTCCTTTCCTACAACTATTTTCTTCTCTCTTTGATTTGAACCATTCAAATTCTCAAAGCATCTTTGTATAGTCTTTCATCAAGAGAAGAAAATAAATAGTTATCTATAGGGTCCTAGTTATACATTTAAGTTATATGTGTGATTTTATAAAAATAATTAGATAATTACAATTAAAGATGATAGGGGTTTAAATTTTAAACCTTTCTATTAGGAATATTAAGAGGTGCCAATTGAGCTATAAGGCCCTTAGAATTACATATTTGATTTCTAAATATGATAGAAAACCTTAGATGGACCAATCATTCAAGAGCATTAAAACGATGACCATTCCTAGTTTTCTTTGACCATTTTGATTATTTTCTTACAATATCATTCCTTGGGCATTTTATATTATTTTTGACAGTTAATCTACTAATTCTTAACCTAGACATCCTAGTGGTTCCTAAAATGAACATGACTTTGAATAGAGAGTCACTTTTAATTTTTAATTTTTTAATTCATGTTATAAAACTCAACAATCTATGTTCTATCTTTTTCCCCCCTTAATTGCCAACAATGGGCTAAGAGCAATTTTTTTTAATAAAAAAAACCAAGAGTTTTGTAGCTTAATTTACACCTCTTGGTATTTATAACGGAGACGCCATTGGTTCAAATCCCTCATATTTCATTGTAATATATGAATGTGAAACAGTTAGAAATTAAAAAGATATTAATATTATTCTTATAGTGAGTGGATTGAGATGCAATTCAAATTATCTTTGATGGTGTAATGAAAATGCTCAAGTCTTATTCCATCCAAATGGATCGTCCATCAGAAATAAATAGAGAGACGAGACATGGAAAGATTGGCTCATCCTTAAGAACTACGTCCGTCCATAGTGAAAGAGGGACGAGTCTGTCGAATCATAAGCATACCAAAGCAATCTTCCAAACTAACTGTTATGAGGCACCGGTACGAATAAAATAACTTCCATAGCAGTTATGGAAGTTATCTCCAAAATCTTCTGAACTCCTCAACAGTAGGAATGGTTATCGAGGAAAATAACCGTTCTACCTACACTATATAAGCATTCTTGGATGAGAAGGTAATTCATTCAGACATTTTCCAACAAAAAAAAGTAAAGTCTTAGAAGTATTTTCCCTTTCTACTTCAATCCACTGACTTTACCATCGGAGGATTCTAGACCGGCCTCTATCGGTCTCTCTGATTTTATTTGATTATTCAGGACTCAGCCTTCAAGATCATCAACGCCCAGAGACTTTCAGCCCACTGATTTCCAAGGATTCATCAGTTGGCACCGTTTGTGGGAAAGAAATTTGTCACCCTTGAACCTAATTTGTTGGGTTCTGCGGTTTCTTTCTTCGACAAAAGGTTGAAATGGTTCGGAAAAGATCAAGGACTACTAGTCCAGGCCCTCAAGAGAGTAGAGATGCTTCTAGTAACCCCCATCGTAACTAACAATTGGCGCCTGCCATGCAGCCTTCATCTGTCCAACATACGCAATCTATGGTCGCTGCCATGACGGAGTTAACCTGCCAGAACTAGGAATTAAGAAGGGAAGTTAATCTCAGAGGACAACGACATGAGGCCTATACAGAAGAGCATGGTCAGAGCCAAGGAGATGGAAGAAATGTAGAACCAGAAAGCCAATCGAGGGGTATTGCACCAAGAAGGGTGCCACACTTAGAAAGGGAGATGGATCAGATGTGAGAAGTTATGGATGAAATGAGGGAGCACATGAGGAGAACTAATCCTGTAGAAGACCTAGTTCACCAACAGACTCCCCCTTCACAGCCTTTATCAATGGCCATCCTTTGCCTCCAAAATTCAAGATGCCTTCCTTGGATTTGTATGATGGAACGCGGGACCCTTTTGACCATATTGCTACCTTCAAGACTACCATGCACCTTCAAGAGGTTCCTGATGAGATAATGTGTGGAGCTTTTCCCACCACCCTCAAAGGGCCCGCGCGAGTCTGGTTCAGCAAAATACCCCCGAATTCAGTAAGTTCTTTCGAGGAGTTAAACAAATTGTTTGTTAATAATTTTATTGGGGGACAGAGACATAAGCGTTCCTCGTCCAGCTTGTTGGCCATAGAGTAAGGAGAGAATGAAAGCCTGTATTCCATCATCACACGCTTCAACAGGAAAGTCTTGACCGTGGACGAGGTAGATGACAAGTTACTGTTGGTAGCCTTCCATAACGAGGTTAATTTTGACTTGTTCATACACAAACTTTATAAAAAAAAGCCTCAGTCCATGGTCGAACTCGACCATTCAGCCCAAAATTTTATGAACGTAGAAGATGCGATTATAGCTAAGAAGAGGAAAAGAGTTGAGAGAATGGAAACAAATCCCGCTCGCCACTCCGAACAAGCTCCTTGTCCGAAGAAGGGATGAACAGAGGATAAGAGAGACCGAGATAATAAGAAGCCGGGTTCTTCAGCGCGGAATCAACAATATACCACTTTTAATGTGCCACTTGAGCAAGTTCTTATGCAATCAAGGATGACCCTTCCTTGAAGTGGCCGGAGAAGATGAAGGGGGATCCCAACAAGCGCAATAGGAATAAGTATTGTCGCTTCTATAGAGATCATGGGCATGACATGGACGAGTGCTTTGATTTAAAACAATAGATTGAGAATCTCATAAGGCAAGGAAAGTTGAGAAATTTCATTGGACGAGAACATAAGGATGAGAAATTGAAAGGGAAGATTGAGGAATCATCACAACCACCGCTTGGAGAAATAAGAGTCATCATAAGGGAAAGTTCGACAGGACAGTCGTCCAAGTCAAAGAAGGCACACTTGAAAATAGTGCAGAACGTCCAACTCTCTGGACGATCACCGAGAGCAATGACCATGGGCGAACAAGCAATCACTTTCACGGACGAGGATGCCGAAAGAATTCACCACCTTCATGACCACCTTCATGATGATGCAATTGTCATCACCCTCCTTATTGCTGACTACAAGACTAGAAGGGTGCTGGTAGATAATGAAAGCTCGGCTAATATTTTATATTATCCAGCTTTTCAGCAGATGAGGTTAGGATGAGATTGGCTCCGTCCAGCGAGCTCCCTCTTAGTAGGTTTTGGTGGGATGAAGGTACAACCTGTGGGCATTATTTCATTACCAGTGACAGTAGGGGCATACCTGCAACAAATTACCAAGGATGTGAGTTTCCTTGTGGTAGATTGTTCATCCTCCTACAATGCCATAATTGGAAGGCCGACTTTAAACAATTGGAAGGCTGTCACGTCTACTTATCACTTGTCAGTTAAGTTTCCAACGGAACATGGAGTAGGACAAGTGCAAGGAGACCAACTAGTAGCAAGAAAATGTTACCTGGCTATGTTGGCCATGGACGAACAAATTCAGGCCATAAATATTGAAGAAAAGAGAGTTGTGACAGAACCCGCTGAAGTGTTAGAAGATATTTCCATAGATGAGAACAACCCTGAGAAGTGTACCAGGATTGGGGTAGATCTAGAAGGAAAGATTAAAGAGGACCTCATCCAGTTTTTGAAGAAAAACATTGACATATTTGCTTGGAGTCATGAAGATATGCCAGGTATAGATCCTAATGTCATCACTTATCGTCTAAATGTATGTCCATCCTCGAAGCCAGTGCGACAAAAGAAAAGGGTGTTCGCCCCTGAGAGAGATAATGCTATTAAAGACGAAGTTCAGAAGTTGATGGCGGCGAAGTTTATCCGAGAAATGTACTATCCAGATTGGTTGGCCAATGTAGTAATGGTCAAAAAGGCGAACGGCAAGTGGAGGATGTGTGTAGATTTTTCTGATCTAAACAAGGCTTACCCCAAGGACAGCTATCCATTGCCGCGCATTGACCAACTCGTGGATTCTACCGTAGGCCACAAATTACTTAGTTTTATGGATGCTTTCTCAGGATACAACCAAATAAGGATGGACGAGGTCGACCAGGAGAAGACTTCCTTTGTTACTAGTCAAGGCTTATTTTGTTACGAAGTAATGCCCTTTGGCTTGAAAAACGCTAGAGCAACATACCAACGATTAGTCAACCACATGTTTCGTCCTCAGATTGGACGAAACGTAGAAGTCTATGTAGACGAAATGTTGGTGAAAAGCCTGGACAAGGAAAAACATCTGGATGACCTGCAAGAGACTTTCAATACGCTTAGACGGTACAGTATGAAATTGAATCCCAGCAAGTGTGCTTTCGGAGTGGCGTCGGGAAAATTTCTTGGATTCATGGTTTCACACAGAGGGATCGAGGCTAACCCAGAAAAGATTAAAGCAATTCTAGATATGCAGCCTCTGTAGAGTATCAAAGAAGTCCAGTTTCTTACCGGGCGAGTTGCTGCCCTCAACAGGTTTGTTTCTAAAGTTACTGACAAGTGTTTACCATTTTTCAAGGTTCTAAAGAAAGCATTTGAGTGGACGGACGAGTGCTAAAGAGCCTTTCAAGACTTGAAAACGTACCTTGTTACGGCTCCGCTGCTGAGTCCGTCCGTGACAGGAGATGAGCTGTTTTTATACTTGGTAGTGACCACGCATGCCGTGAGCTTAGCATTGATAAGAGAGGAAGGAAAGGTACAAAAGCCGGTGTACTATACAAGTAAAGCACTGAGAGGAGCGAAAGGACGATATCCACTAATGGAAAAGCTGGCTTTTGCACTAATAACAGCCTTCAGGAAACTAAGGCATTACTTCCAGACTCATGTCATCAACGTCATGACGGATCACCCACTCAAGAAGGCAATGAATAAGTTAGAGGCTGCAGGATGATTGATTCATTGGGCTGTCGAGCTCAGTGAGTTTGACATTAAGTACTAACCAAGGCATGCCATAAAAGCTCAAGCTCTGGCAGACTTTATTACAGAGTTTACCCCAAATTATGATGATATAGGCGAGATGGAAGATAGCCAGAAGTGGATCGTCCATGTGGATGGTTCGTCTACACAGCATGCAGGAGGAATAGGTGTGGTTCTGCAATCTTCAGAAGGGGATAGACTAAAGCACAAAGTTCACTTACAGTACCAAGCAACTAATAATGAAGTTGAGTATGAAACTCTTCTCAAAGGGCTGGAATTGGCTAAGTCTGTGGAAGCAAAGTCAATACTTGTCTTGGGAGATTCTCAGCTAATCATGGGCCAAGTGAATGGGATGTATGAGGCTAAGGAAGAACGAATGAGGAAGTATCTTCATAGGGTGATGCGTCTTATGAAAAAAATTGAGGAAGCTAATTTCGTTCAAATCCCAAGGGAAGAGCACGTGGAAGCTGATACCTTAGCGAAAGAAGCCTCAGCGAATGAAGCCGTGGACAAGTTTGATGAGATTCAGTATATACCGAGTATAGACATCCCAAAAGTACAACATGTGGAGAGTAGAGGAAATTGGATGGCTCCAATTGTATCATACTTAAAAGACGGACGACTTCGAGAAGAGAAAAACGAAGCTAGAAAGCTGAGGGTAAGGGCGGCCAGGTACGTTCTTATGGACGAGGTTCTTTACAAAAGAGACTTTTCCCAGCCTTATCTCAGGTGTTTAGCTCTAGACGAAGCGAACTACATATTAAGAGAAATTCATGAAGGAGCATGTGGTGATCATTCGGGAGCCAGATCACTCGTCCACAAAGTTGTCCATGCAGGATATTATTGGCCAAATATGCAAGCTAATGCTAAGGCCTATGTCAAGGTTTGCGATCAATGCCAACGATTTAGTAACGTCCCCAGGCAACCATCAGAGTACCTAACCCCAATGACGGCCCCATGGCCCTTTGCGCAATGGGGACTAGACATTCTGGGTCCTTTTCCACTAGGTGTAAGGCAAATGAAGTTTCTCGTGATTGGTATTGATTATTTTACCAAGTGGGTAGAAGCAGAAACTTTAGCAAATATCACACAACAAAATGTCAAAAATTTCGTTTGGAAAAACATTGTATGCAGATTTAGGGTTTTTAGAGTGTTGGTGTCAGATAATGGACACCAATTTGATAATGCACCCTTTAAAGATTTTTGCGAGCACTTTAGGATTCAGAATCACTATTCCTCACCAGCCCACCCACAAGCAAATGGACAGGCTGAAGTTGCAAACCGATCCTTGTTAAAAATAATCAAGACTCGGCTTGAGGGGGCAAAGGGAGTATGGCCAGACGAGTTACCAGGTGTCCTGTGGGCATATAGGACGACAGTGAGAACTCCTACAGGAGAAACTCCTTTCAAGCTAGCTTATGGAATTGAAGAAGTCATACCTGCAGAAGTGCACATGGCCAATCATAGGGTGACAGCCTATCAGGACAAAGATAACGAGGAGCAACTCCGTTTGAACCTCAATCTAATAGACGAGGTAAGGATGGACGCTGAACAAAAGATGGCAAGTTACAAAAACCTTATGGCTAGGCAATATGATGCAATGGTGAAGCCAAAGCGATTCAACATAGGAGACCTTGTCCTAAAAAGGGTTTCCTTAGCAACAAAGAACCCAGCTTATGGGAAGTTGGGACCTAATTGGGAAGGCCCCTACAGAATTATCAACTGCAAAAGACAAGGATCATATTACTTGAAAACCCTAGACGGAAGGAAGTTGGAGCATCCTTGGAATGTTGAACACCTGAGGAGGTACTATCAGTAAAATGCCAGCCTAGATGAGCATAACTCTGGACGAGCCTAGAGGCTTTATTTGTCTACCTACGCAAAAGACTTGTTTATCTACATGTTTCTAGTATTGCTTTATTATTATGTTAAACTTATGAACAAAATTATGGTATGGTTTGTATTTGTTTTCCTAATAGGCATTAGCTTTTAAAGTGCATGCCTCGTTTATGAACAATATTTATGTTACATACATAGTGTTGTGCTTGAATTCTTGATTTCCATTGTTTTTTGTTGAGATTAACCCAGAAGAAAGCTAAAAGCTCAAGACGAGAAAATTCTCTGGACGCGGAGAAATAACGTCAAGCTTTTCAAGGGTAAAAACAAAATCGAGGCACTCTCATCCAAGTCAAAGGACGAGGTAGCTCAAGACAAGAAAATTCTCTGGACACGGAGAAATAACGTCAAGCTTTCCTAAGGGTAAAAATAAAATCAAGGCACTCTCGTCCAAGTAAAAGAACGAGGTAAAGCCTATGCCTTGAACAAATCACAATAAGCCCAAGACACACTCGTCCATATCATGGACATGATAAAGCATAATGCATATCCAGAACATGGACAAGGAAATGTATAGACGAGTGTTTTGCCTTGAGCAAATCACAAGCCTGGGGCATACTCGTCCATATAATGGATACGATAAAGCATAATGCATATCTAGAACATAGACGAGGAAATGCATAGACGAGTATTTCAAACTTATTAAGGCACCTACTAAAACAATCCAGTCCATGGATGAGCATAATGCTGGGTCTTATTTTCATTAAAACATGAAAGTTAGCCAAGTCTAAGGACGGGTAATGTTGATAATTACCATTCCACACAAACGAATTACACAAGGTGAAATTCTAATAAAATGGTAGAAATATATAAAGATAAATAGCATTCATTCGAGTTGTTTAAGGGCGGACGACCAACGTCCAAACACCCTCTAAAATAAAAAAGCTAAATTTTTTAAAAACTCATCCTAAAACTATGGACGAGATAACTGTACTTGAATTACATAAAAAGGTCCTAAACAGTGGACCAGAGGAAAAAGAAGAAGAAAAGCAGGAAGGCAAAAGTTTGCTAAGCTGGGGGAGCATCCACGTTAGAGTCATCCTGAGGGGGCAGGGTGCTTGCGTCGTCTTCAACGTTAATATCTTCAGAGTTGGTTTGGAGAAGAGAGTTGGTAGCAGCATTTAAGTTCAGTTTAATGGAGCTGAAGTCCACTTCAGGGCAGTTTTCAGCAGCATCCATCCTGAAATCCTCAAAGCCCGCTATGTAGTTGCTATCCAATAAGTCCTTAAAATCTTTGGACGCCTTAAACTCAGCAACTGCATCCTCCTTTGCCTTGAAGAGAATGGTACTTAACTCGTCGTTCTTCTTCTGTAATTGATCAAGACGAGCATCCTTCTCTATGGCACTAGTCTTCAACTCCTTAACTTGACTTTGCAACTCTTTATTTTCTCCTTTAGCTTTGAATGCCACCTCTGCCCACTTCTTACTTTCGTCCCTAAGCTCCTAGATCCTCTTCTCCAGTAAGATCCTCGTCCTATCCAACTCCATAGCTTGCCTGGATGCAGCTATGAATTTTGACATTCCCTATAGAAGTGAAAGACAAAAACAATAGTCAGATGAGGGAAACTCACAATAATGAAGATAAGAAAAAACAAAATTACATACCTTAAAAAGATCATGAACAGCAGAATGTTCAAAGTTTTTTAAGGACATATCATAACACACAGCTATGTCCTCGTCAAGCATGGCCTTCTCAAAATGTTCCCAAGCTATGTCTTAATTTTCAATAAGATTCATGGGAATTCTTTGGGAAGGCTGGGATGAAGCTGGCATGGTAGACTTGGATGGAGGAGTCTTAGACGGAGTAACATCAGCAGGAGTGGACGAGTCTACATCAGAAATTTGGAGGGACGGCTGAGGTGTAGGGGGGTTAATCTGGACGACTCCCACCTTAGGCAATCCCTGCTTAGCCTTCTTCCCTCGACGACTGGGAAGATTTCCCAAGTCAAGATTCTTTCATAAAGACTTTTGTTTCTCCCCAGCAGCAGGACGGCTCCCCTCGTCCGTAGCTTCTTTCCCTTTGTTTTCTTTTAAAGTTGCCATCCCTAAAAAATAATCAAAGTTAAACATATATATATATATATATATATATAAAGAGAGAAAATAAAAGTATGACTGTTTTTGTTTAGTATAAACTTACGTCTACGAATAGTGACATCGTGAGCAATGGCCTCGTCAGATGGTTCAGGACCAAGTCTCCACTTGGCAAGACGTCTGAGGGTGACCAAAGAATGGAAATCCCTGTCAGCGTGTAGACGAGCCCTGTGAACGCGATCATGATGAAACTTGCTCAAAGTAGGACGTTTGGCAGCTATAAAACAGTAAACAGGTAAAGGTTAAACCTATGTAAAAAAAAAAAAAAAGAAGAAGAAGAAGAAAAAGAGAAGAAAGATAGGGGCATACCTTCAGGACGAAGGTTCCCTAAGTCCCCAACATAAGGGGGAAAAGGATCCCTACCCATGTCCACAGGATTTCCAGCCCAAAAACCAGAGACGAAGATAAACTTCGTCTTCCAGTTTCTGTCAGACGAGGCTAAAGACTTTATTAATCTACAGTTTGTGCCCCTAGCTGTAAATTGATAAAAACCTAGAGATTGAATAATTTCTGAGGGTTTATAGCAGTAGAGAAACTCGTCCACAGTAAGAGGACGATCCTCTCTAAATACTTCCCTCCATAAAATTTGCATAGAGATGATTAATCTCCATGCATTAGGATTGAATTGACACATAGCTAGACCTAATTTATTAAGCAACTCCCTAGCAAAAGGATTTAAAGGCAATCTCAGCCCACCTAAAAAATAGGCTTTATAAACGCCTATCCCAAAACGAGGATTGCAGCACCATTCTCCACGGACGGCCAACTTGGGGTTAAGCTCGTCTGGAATTTGGTACCATTTCCTTAGATTATTTAGTCTTTGTTCGTCGGTTTTTGAATTGATGCCAACTGCACAACTGTAAACGGTTTCTTCCTCGTCCAAAGGGCTAGACGAGGGAACACTCGTCGAGGTGCCAGCCTGAAACCCAGAGGCAGCCCTTTCCTTAAGCTGTTCTTGGATAACATCTATAGGAAATCTAGGGACGCCATAAATATATTCTTCGTCCGTGGTATTCCCTTTACTACTATTATCAGTGCTACTGTTAGAACCACTATAACTAGTAGTGTCATGATATTCGTCTATAGCCTGATCTAAGCTATTGCTAGACGAGGAAATAGTATTTTCAGACATTCTAAGGAAAACTTTAAGGAAAACCTAAAGACGAGAGGGAAGAGAATACCTGGCTCTAGACGAAAGAAGACTAAAGACACAAAGACTTCTAGATGAGGCTCTAGACGAGGAGGGTCAGAGAAGAAAATTTCAGAAATGCAAAGGGTATTAGAGGGATTCCACTATTTATAGGGAATGGACTTAGACATCAAAAACGACGCAGCCAACCAAAGGTAGCCACGTGGCAAGCGTCTCGAAAAAAATAAATCGACATGACTAGCCACTAGTGAAACTGTGACACGTGGCACATTTGATTGTAAAGAAAAGTGCATCTATCCAAGAGATGATAACAGACCCCATACTTCCTTGGACGATCCATGGACAAGGGGGCAATTGATGGTGTAATGAAAATGTTCAAGTCTTATTCCGTCCAAATGGATCGTCCATCAAAAATAAGTAGAGAGACAAGACATGGAAAGATTGGCTCGTCCCTAAGAACTTCGTCTGTCCTTTGTCAAGGACGGACGAAGTTTGTCCGTCCATAGTGAAAGAGGGACGAGTCTGTTGAATCATAAGCATACCAAAGCAATCTTCCAAACTAACTGTCATGAGGCACCAGTACGAATAAAATAAATTCCATAGCAGTTATGGAAGTTATTTCCAAGATCTTCTGAACTCCTCAACAATAGGAACGAATATCGAGGAAAATAACTGTTCTACCTACACTATATAAGCATTCTTGGATGAGAAGGTAATTCATTTAGACATTTTCCAACAAAAAAAAGTAAAGTCTTAGAAGTATTTTCCCTTTCTACTTCAATCCACTGACTTTACCATCAGAGGATTCTAGACTGGCCTCCACCGGTCTCTCTGTTTTTATTTGATTCTTCAGGACTCAACCTTCAAGATCATCAACGCCCAGAGACTTTTAACCCACTGATTTCCAAGGATTCATCAATCTTCTTTCATGAGAGTCTTGACAATATCATTTAACCACAAAACTATAAATTTTAGATCTCATATATATATATATATATGTATGTATGTATGGAGAGAGTATGTGTATTTGTGGTTCGAATCTTAGGCAAAAATTGTGGAACAGTATATTTTGGGGAAAATATTAGGCGTGTGGTATGCGTTCAAAGTTAATTAGTTAGTTAGACTCTTTTTGAAAGTCAAGTTTGGCAAACTCGACTTTGGGCGGGAAAACGAACACTATAGTGGCCTTTTTTTAGTGCTTATAGCAGCGTTTATAGAAATGCCACTATAAGGTACCTATAGTGGCGTTTTTAACAAACGCCACTAAAAACAACGCCACTATAGTGTTCGTTTTCCAGCCCAAAGTCGAGTTTGCCAAACTTGACTTTCAAAAAGAGTCTGACTAATTAAATAAGTTTGAACGCATGCCACGCGCCTAATATTTTCCCAAAAATATACTGTTCCGCAATTTTTCCCCGAAGCTTATCTACCCTTCTCCCATTATTTACTTAAAAAAAAAAAAAACTCATACTAAATTACTAATACTTTCAGTTTAAAATCTTGAATCCAAACACAACATTGCTGTATTTGAATTTCAATTATTAAAACCACCAAATCAGCTAGTTCTGCAAAGCATGAAAGTTTTTTTTTTGGGGGGTGGGGGGGGGGGGGGGGGTTGTTACCCAACCAAAAAAATACTCTAGTTCCAATTAAAAAAAACTTAGGTTATGTTTGGTAAATGTTTTTTTTTTTTTTTTCAAAAACTTATTTTTAAGAATAAAATCAAAAAACAATTTTCACATGTTTTCAAAATCAAAAACACATTT